>BSBM01000515.1:21340000-21915000 GCA_027924585.1 Larix kaempferi
ATTATAAATGTCCACTCTCTCATGTAATTCAAATTTAATTATTAATTTTTGGAGAAAAATCTAGAATGAGGGGGGAAATGCTTCTTGGATTTAATAAAAGGAGTGTAGGCCCACGTGAAGGTTATTTTGGTCAATTTTAAATTCAAATTGAAGAGCTATTGAGATTCTTAATCTTGGGAGATGTGCCCCTTGCTATTGCATCTAGTTTCGGTGATGAAAGATCTCACCCTAGCTAGCATTTAGAGGAGGAATCACCCTGATTCTTCAAGGGAGATTCAGTTATGGGAGATTCATACATATCCATTTTCTAGTTTGATTTCATATTCAAGTGTTTGGAAAGCCATTTGGTAGCAACAGAGATCTATGGTGTTTTGCCAAAGTGTTGGATTTGGGTTGATGCTTCGTGCTTGAGGAGGGCACACCCATTATTGGAGATATTTCATGGGGAAGTTACCAAAGGATAAATAACTCATATATTGGGCCAAGGGAGAACTGTAGGAGGTGTATTTACTATTTTGGGTCTAAATTGGGCCTTGGATGGCGCACTTGGTGAACACGATTTCATCCTTGGAGCAACATTCTCTCTTATCTTCATTGTTGGTTTTGCGGATAGTAGTTTCCCTTCATTGCAGTAGATATATTCTATATTTTGTTTCTATTGTACCGGAATCTGATGTAAAATAAAATATTGTTCCATATTTAATGAAAATATACAGAATTTAGCTCATGTATTGATCTATGTGCAAGCACTAGCTTCCTAGTCTAAAAATTTGCAATTTATGGTTTATTAGTTGAAAGTCTGTTATTGTTTAACCATCATAACTAGTCATTTAGAAGTGATTAGTGGGTAAATATTATGAATTTGGATGTGTATAATACATTAATACAATTTTTGGAAGAATTCAAATCATTTTGGTTGTGTTTGGGGTCATTTGGAAATAATCTCTTTTTGTAGCAGAATTTGACTAGTTTTTCCTAGTTCGAATTAGGGTCAATTTTTTATATATATGAGGGTTGGGTACATTACAGTGGTATCATGGCATGGTATTGGAAATATGCGAGCCATAAATATATCATTATTCAAATATATTTTCAAAATACCATCTCTAGGATCCATAGGAACCCCGACACAACTTGGCTAGTTGAAGAAACAGATTCTACCCAAGGTATAATTCGAGAAGAACCAAGAACATAGAGGAGTATGGACAATGTTTCAAGAAGAGTCACAGCTCAGGAGAAGGGATATTTGTTCATGAAAGGGATTTTGGAAATCTTATATAGGTTGGACAAAGGTCAGGAGAGTGGTAGGAAGAGTCAATAGGAGACAAGGGAGTTTATGGCCAAGTTAGCAACCTATGCTTTTGGGAACAAACAGAGGAGGAAGTAGCAATGGTTCTCATTATGGAGACAAGGATACCATGAAAACCATTGGGGAAACCATATTATCTTGAACTGGTGCACATAAGAGACCTCATGACTTCAAATAATCATCCAGAACTTTAGTGCCAAAATTCCTAGAACTAGAAGTGTCTTTGGAGGTCTATTTTGGGGAGTGTAACCTTATGAGTTCATAATTGAAGGATTCCAAGTATTTCTTTGAATACTACAATTTCAAATATCAGAGCAATCCAACATGATTCAACAAAATGAAAGTCCAAAAATTTTAGTTGTAGTGGACCCTTGGGAAAGTTACTCTTCCAAGTTTTGATGGGTCTTCCAAGTGTACTGCTAGGTCATGGGTGCAAAAAATTGATACTTACTTCCAATTGAATCCCGTGGCATAAATGGATTCCATTAAAATGGCCACCTTGCGTCTATATGGGGAGGAAAATGACTGGTGGTACTATGGTATGAGAACCTTGGCTCATGCCAATATCATTTCCTATGAATAATTCACAAGGAGACTCATTGATAGATTTGACAGAAAGGACCCTGAAATTTCTTTTACAAAGTTGGCCAAATTGAAGCAGATAGGCACAACAGAGGCCTATATTTCATATTTTAAAAATCTTGTAGTCATGGTAACAGACATATTGGAAGCCCACTTAATATTTTTTTTCACTGAAGGCTTAGCAGAATCATTAAAGGGCTTGGTGAAGTCCTATAGACCTGCAACCTTGTTTGATGCCATTAGCAGAACTCCAAGAAGACAAGAACACAATTTCCTCCAAAAGAAAACTTTCCATCTAAGTTCAAAGACAAGAAGCCTTTCCAAAAATATATAGCATTGAAAGACAAGAGGGGAAAAAATATCCGGGATTAGATAAGGAGGAAGAAGCTATGTTTCACATGAAAAGAGCATTTGGTTCTAGGTCATAAGTGTGAAAAGGGGAAGGATCACTACATAGAATTTTTTTCCGAAACCGAGGAAGATGATGATGGAGATCATGAGATAATTCAAGAATATGGATATGAGAGACACAAATTGAGTCATGGAAAGGTGTTATTGTTGTTTTTTCAGGGGTCCCTTGGTACCACACTCTCAAATTCAAGGGAGTTGTGCAAGGCCAAAGAGTCACAGTGCTGGTTGATGGAAGAGCCACTCGCAACTTCATTGATGCAGCATTGGTGGAAATAAGGAACCTACCTTTAGAAAATTTTTATGGATTCACTGTGATTATTCCAGGTAACAATTCATGGGTTGTTTTAAGTGGATTCCAAAACTCGAGATCACCATAGGTAACTATACTATGACATATAGTTTTTATGTTTTGAATGTTGCTGATACAAATATAGCTTTGGGGGTACAATGGTTGTTTTCCATTGGTGAACATTCTGTGAACTATAGGATGCCTGAAATGATATTTAAGGGAGATGATGGGAAAAAAATAACCTTGGGCGGTGTGAACACTTATACCAATAAGGTGGTTTCTGCACATAATATGAGGGTTTTCCTACGACATGGAGACATAGAATGGGATACATAATGATTGGTTACAATCGAAGAAGACTATAGTAGACACCTCATAGTATCCATAATACATAAGGAAGAAGCTACATAATCATGAGAAGGTTTTTGGAGACCTTCCTCTTGGTAGGCCACCGGATAGAGGGGTGGAGCAAATTATAGAATTGGAGGTGGGGACTCAACCCATCATGATTCAGCCATACAAACATCCCAAGTGGTTCAAAGATGAAATTTAAAAATCCATAAATGAACTTCTTGATTTGGGACTCATCATACCAAGTTCGAGTCCCTTTGCATCTTCAGAGGTCCTAGTGAAGAAGAAAGATGGAACGATGAGAATGTGCATAGACAGTAGGGACTTAAATAAGAAAACCATCAAGAACCGGTACACCATCCCACGAATTGATGAGATGATGGATAAACTACGTTGTCCAAGATATTTTCCAAGATTGATATTCATTTTGGCTACCACCAAATAAGAATGAGAGAAGAATACATATAGAAGACAACCTTCTATTGTCACTATGGCCACTTTGAGTTCCTAGTTATGCATTTGGTTTGACTAATGAACATGCTACATTCCAATCTTGCATGACCATAATATTCAACAAGAAACTCTGTAAGTTTTTTTAGGTATTTTTTTTATGATATTCTGATTTATAGAAAGACTCAGAAAGAACATTTCCATCATCTGGAAGCTGTACTAACCATTTTGGCATAACAGTCCTTGTATGCAAAGTTATCCAAATGTGAATTTGGAATAAGTGAAATGTTGTCAAGTTGTATATTGGTCATGTGATTGGACAATATGGATTCAAATTCCACATGGAAAAAATTCAAGCCATTCTTGATTGGACAAACCCCAAAAATGTAACAGAATTGAGAGGATTCATTGGGATTTGCACATACTATATAAAATTTGTTAAAGGCTTCTCACAATTGACATCACCCTTGATTGATATTACCAAGAAGGGGGGCTTTGGTTGGTCAGAGGAGGATGAAAAGGATTTCAAAAATATGAATGAAGTGATGAGTAGTTTTCCCGTACTTGCTTTACCAAATTTCAGTCAACCATTTGTGCTTGAATGTGATGCCTCGGGGGAAGGCACTGGAGTTGTCCTATTGCAAAATCAACACCCCATTGCCTTTGAAAGAAAAATATTGTAGACACATGATTGCCACTATTCCATTTGTGACAATGATATGTTGGCCATTATGAAGACTTTGGCCAAGTTCAAACAATATTTAGTAGGTAGCAAGTTTGTGGTCAAAATCGATCATAACAGTTTGAAGCGTTTTCTAACTCAAAAGGAGTTGAATGATACGAAAAAAAAGTGGGTAAGAAAGTTCCAAGCCTATGATTTTGACATAAAGTACATGAAAGGTAAAATAAATTTTGTTTCAGATGCACTTTCTCGAAAACCAACCCTCTCTTTAATGGAGATCTCAACAGATTGGAAAGCTCCACTCTTGGTAGAATACTCAAAAAACAAGTTTGCCTTTGAATTGTTGGATGGGTTAGTACAAGATGACCAGTATAAAGTCATTGATGAGGTCATATAATATAAATATAGAATCTATTTGGTCCCTGAATCAACCTTGAAGAATAAATTTTTGGAAGCAACTCATGATTCCCCACTCGCAGGACATCCAGGATACTTGAAGACATATAGGAAAATAAGAGAAAGATTCACATGGAAGGGGATGAAAATTTGTGTGTATGTGAGGGAATGAAATACATGTCAACAAAATAATATAGAGCATGCACGTACTGCTGGTCTAGTACACCCTCTACCCATCCAGGAACAAAAATGGGAAATCATTTCAATGGACTTCATCACCGAATTACCGAGGGTACAAGGTAGAGATTGCATATATGAAGTAGTGGATAGACTCGATAAATTTTCTCATTTATTTGTTGTTCCATACACTTATATATATACCCAAGTGGATGCTTTTTTTAAGAGAATTTTTCAAATTGCATGGATTTCCCAAAACTATTGTTAGTGATAGAGATAGCAATTTTACTGGTGTATTTTGGCAAGAATTATTTAAATTGGCAGGAACAAATTTGGCCCTTAACACTAGCTACCATCCCCAAACATATGGCCAAATAGAGAGATTCAACCAATAGATAAAAGGATACTTGAGAAATTAAGTGACAAGGAATCATAAATCTTGGGTTAGATGGTTTCATTTGGGAGAATTGTGCTACAATACAACTTACCACTTATCCATTGGAATGTCTCATGTCTCAAGAAGGTAGTTGGCCAACAAGTGAAGGTATCAACAAAGATTCCTCAATTGGATGATGAAGGACAATTGGTATTGGTTGTGGAAATAATTGTGTAGGTAAGAGAAAGAAGGTTGAGAAATAGGACCATTTGAGATTACCTTATTCAATGGAAAGATCTACCAAGTGAATATGCTACATGGGAAGGTGAACAAGTATTGCAGCACCCAGGTTTGAAAATGATTGAGGACAAGCAATATTGGGTGGGTAGGAATGTAATGTCCCCTCCCTAATATCATTATTTTCATTCCACCAACCTATCTGATTCCCATAGGTTGGAGTGGAAACTAATTTAACTAGGGAATTAATTGGCCCATAGTCACTATATGAGGGAAGAAAATTGAACTATGATGGATGATGTAGTTCACAATTTTGGGTTGATAAATGCCAAATATTCATAAATGATGTGGAATAGGTCCTGTTAGTACTAATATTCATGACCCGATCGGCCTAAGGCAGCACACAGTTAGACGATCTTGAAGTAGATCTCAAAGGTTGATTTAGAGCGATTGCGGCGTGAAAAAGAAGAAAGAAAGACCACCCCCTTTGTAAATATTGATCAATTGAGGAGATAAAGGAAGCTCCAATCAAGGTTCCCCCTTGATCTAAAAATATACGACTGATATTTCACTCAGGGGCTCAATGTGAACGATGTTTATCAAGCTCAGAGCACCCCTGAATGAAAACCGTTGTGGAAGCGTGTCATCTCTAGAGCCATTCACGGCCCTAAAAGTTGTCTCCCCAAACCATTTTCCTTGAGCCCTGAAACCATCAATAAACCACCACAATGGTTTTCAGTCATGAGTCGCCAGTCAGTGGGCCGCTAGAGAGATGGGACTCGCCCTGTAAATGTGTGCTGACTAAGAGCAGATCTCAAGAAAACAGAGAAAGGAGCTCGACGACTACCTGATCTTCAGGATGGTTAATGCACTCAGATTTTAACACCCTCGATGCACCCATGAATGAAAACCACCACTTCTACATGGAAGCTTCACATTCATTCACGTCCCGAAAAGAAGCCTTTCTAAACTTCCTATTTGGAGCCCTAAAACCACTTATGGTTTGTAGTTCTCCCTGTTTTTCCTCAGTTTATGTTCCTCGACCTTTTCCTTAAGACACCACTAACAATCATTACCGCCGTCGTTTACGAGGTAAACATTCCCCTTTCATTTAAAGGAACCAGCTACCACTCGGACAGAGGACCAATATCCAGGTTCCACGTCTACCCAGCATTAAATCCCTCCAAATTCAAACTCCTTCCTATAAATACACCCCCAGGGAATACATCGAGCACTTTTTCTCCAACACTCTCTGAGCCAACCTACTCGCCTCCTAGAGATGAACATTTACATGCATTCCCTTCACCACTCCAACGTCACCATGGCCTATGCGTCTGCACCCCAAGCCCCCTCTGTATCTGAAGTTCTCAATCAAGATGATCACCTTGGAGACGAGTTCTTTGATGTTCATGACCCTGTATCCTCTTTCCCAAACTTGCATAAATTATCTATGGAAGTTGAGGAACAGGAAAAAAATGGCAGCGACCTTTTTAATTTATGGAAGTATGGTTTAGCCAAAATGGTCTTACCGCAGGCCAGACTCTTTCCTGAGATGGTACAGTGGTGCGATGAGATGTATGCACCTGAGAGAAAATTTGTCATATCAAGGTTGGGAAATGTTGTTTTCTCGATTACCAAGGAAATCATTATGGAGTTGACCAATACCGAGGAGGATTCCTCAAGTCTTCAGTTCGATGAGGAAGTCTTGGCAGGAAATATTAGAGAGCTATCCTCAGAAAGTAGAGAGGATTTCGTCCATATGATAGTCTCACCAGAAGCCAGTTTTCCCAGTTCTCAATCTATGTTCAGTCTGGAAGTCTTTGCAGGTTCAGCCAGGCCGATAATGTCAATGATATGTCAAGTCCTTGGATATGACCACGACATGGTGATCGACGATGTGTCTCTAGGTTACATTTTTCTTATGAATCTATATCAGCAAGAGACCCCCATCAAGTTAGATTTCTCATCTTTCCTTTCCCAGTCCATCCAACTTCAACTCAAAAGTTTTTTGTCCATAAAGATGTTTCGATTCATCTCTCTCCTTTTGTATATGATATTCTATCACAATAAGAGTTTCTTCAGTAAAGGTGACCTTGAAAAATCAGTTGTTTCAGTCCCCCTGCAGGAAGGTTTTTCTCTATTCATAGACACTGTTATGTCTAAAGTATATACACTATTATTTGATTATCCTCCTCCTAGAATATTCCCAGATTGCAAGCAGTTGCTTCAGCTCAACCTGAATGAGGCTGTCGGAGATTGGTTCTGTTTTGAAACCCACACTGAAATCCAGATATATGGAGTAGAGATAGCTCCTTACAAACTCCCACTATATTTAACTCCCAGAACATTTTCCTAGGAGTACATCCGTCAAAGATTCAACTGCGATAATGTACATTTTATGAAGGGACATCCCAACACCTCTTAAGGTGGACACATTGGGAAAAAGGGACACACGGGAACCCACATCTGATACTGAAAAAGAAGGATTGGGGACCATGGGATCAAAGGTGAAGAGATTAAAAGTGGAAGGAACGTCTAGTGCAACATCAAAATTCATGCCAACGCCCAACTCTTTGGCACCTGTCATCCTGGAAAGTTTCCCATCCGTAACGTGGTCCCAGAAGTAGGAAGCACAGTCCACAAAAGGTGCTCTGGTCACTACATCACCTATTAAATCGGGTTTCTTTTGGCTATACGCTCAAATTAAAGACGAGAACATTGAACTTGAGAAGAATTGTTCCCGAAGAAGGAACTTGACACAGGGAAACAATCTAGGATGTTGTCTACACTAGATTTGAGACAGGGAACCCTGAAAATGGCGATTCTAGAACCACTGGTGCCTGAGGGGAAGAAAGTACCCTCGAATTTCAAGACTACTCAGGTGATTGTAAATTTGGATGCGTTCCCTTCCAAATACATCATGGAACTTCACCGACAGACAGGTGAAGGAGTGTACCGATATGTGATGAAGTACACTATGAGCATCGATAATCTTTAGGCCATTTTCTAGAATCTAGAAAAGCAATTGAAGAATAAGAAATATTCTAACAATTCCAAGTAATTAAAAATAGATGACTTGGAGCAGCAAATTGTAAGAATGGCGCAGAATCCAAGTGACATGGATCCATTACAAGTCATGTTGAAAGATAAGGACAAAGAAATCTCAGGCTTAAAGAAGAAGCTCAACATCCCCATGGTTGAGCTTTCACAAACTGTCGAAGTTTTGGCAATACAATCAGAGCTAGAGAAAGCAATGGATAATAGCCAGGAATTTAAAGAGAAGATTGCCTCTTTAGAAAGCGAGTTGGATGATCTAAGAAAGTTGAATCAAGACATCCTCCTACAAAGGGAAGCCTCGCTACAATTCTCATCATCCACAGATCCGACCGACAAATTGGACCAGGCAGTTTCCGAAATGAGTCTCAAGGATCCTCAATTAAATCAAACACAGGACCAGTTGAAGTCCAAGTGCGAGGAGCTCTTCAACATGAATTAAAAATTGGTTAGATGAGATCAAGTCATCGCAGAGTTACAACAATCTAAGGAGGAGCTCCGGCAGGAGGTCCAGGACTTGTCTAGAATACTGACTGGTAAGCCTCTACTTAAGAGTGCCAATTTTGCAGTCTAGGAGCAAGTAGCGTATTTGACAATTATGCAGTGGAACCATTTCATCATGAATCAGGAACAGTATGAGATTGCTGAAACTGCTACCCAGGATGCTTAATCAACCTCAAACAATGTAGGTAAGAAGATTGATTTAGCCAAAGCAGCGATCGATTTTTTAAATGAAAAAAAATTTGAAGAGCTTCACACATATGACATCCGGGACATAACTAAAATATTCATGGAAGCCAATAAATTGATTACCAAGAGATTAATGGCTCAAAACATCGATGATATGGCAGCTCAGCTGAAGCATGATATTCAGTCATTCAAAGAGTGATTCAAAATAGTTGTTTCCCTTGGCATCCCATCCTTCTTGGATGGGCATTGGGATTTATACCCGAAGGAGCATTATAATGCCATGATTTTATATGCAAGGAAATTTGAAGTTCACATGGCGGATACTTTGTAGGAGCTCAAAGGCAGAACAATCATAGACAAGTTGCACCCCAATTTTGAGATTATTAACTGCCTTCAGTCTATCTTCAGAAGCCTTCTGAATTCCTCTTTCTAGCATTATACCGAGCTGGATTCATCCCTCAAAGAGCTAAGAGTATTTCAATATCACATGGGTAAGTATTGGAAAGGCATCACAAAAGATCTCCAGATCCAACAGTTAGAACAGTCTACGAAGGCACAAGCAGTGGTTGGAACGTCCTCAACACAGCCATCAGCAGGAACATCCTCAATGCCACAGTACGTTCCTCCATCTCAGCAGGGTGGACCCTAGTCACCACGACAGACAAGTCAACATTAGTCCAATGGACTAAAAATTTTGTAACTAATTTTTGTTGAAATATAAACAAAAAAACTGTAAGCCATTGGGATGTAACAAACCGTGTATAAATTTTGTAAATCCTTTGAAGGCTATATATAGACGAAAAGGACAAGGAGCCCTGGTCGACTCTTTTTGTAAGAAGTGTAACTTCAGATAATTGAGTTTTGAACAAGATATAAAGAAAGAACTTCCAACTCCATCTTGGTGTTCTATGGATTCAAAGCTTTGATATGTCCAGTTAGTAATTTCTTCTTCTGTGATTCCATCCTTTCTTTCATATATTTCTATGATGTGCAAAGTTAGTCTGGATTCAAATATGAGTTCTCTTGGATTAAAATGTTGTTTCTAGATGTTTATGTCATGAATTATTCATGGTATATTATCTGGTTACATTATCCTCATAACGTTGGGATTTAGCTTTGTAATCATTCTTTGTAAACTATTGAATTCCTTCTGGCTCATTACGTTATTTTGTGCATATAAGTAAAGATTTACTTTTATTGAGTACCTTTTCTTATGACATTTTCATCACCACAAATTCATTCAAATTTTTTTTACTGGCATATTGAATTACTGCCCACATTACTCTAATATTGGTTATCAACATTATATTTGAACAACAATAAATGTGATTTTGATTAAGTATAAAAGACAGACAGTGAATCTTATTGATTCCAAGGCAAAGTTCTAAAACAACCTTAGAATGTCTCTGGGACTAACATCTTTTCTGGTGCAAGAAGATAAATCTTCCTTGGGGACAATGAAAAATCATATGCACCTGATTTCATAGTGGATGAAACTAGGCAGTAGGGCGTAATCCACTTAGCGACTCCACTGAAGTAAACCTAGCATTTGGACGTAGACATACTCTCCAGAACCCTAGCCACAAATAATTAGTGGCTCTACAAGATTATGTCTCCCGGAGACACAGACGGGGAAAATATCAGTCTACCTCTCTACGTCATGGACCTCTGTAATTTCCAACCCCCTTAAATGATATTCCTACCCACTATCTAAAGTTGTTACCAAAGTATGATGGAAGTAAGGGAACATCTGCAGAAGATCATGTAGATCGATTCCAAGATTTCACTGAAAACATTCTTATTGACCATGATGATGCGTTCATGAGAGTCTTCACCCAATCACTAGAAGGAGAAGCCAGAGAATGGTCCAGATCACTACCCAATGCTTCCATCAGCACTATGGAAAATATGGAAAGCACCTTCATCAAGAAGTGGGGAATTAAGCGTGATAACCTATACTATTTAATAGATTTTTCCTCCCTAAGAAAGAACACTTCCGAAAATGTGGTATATTTTACTGCAATATTCAACAAACTATATTATAGGATCCCCGAAGATATCTGACCTACAGAAGCCGCGACCCGAGCCACGTATGCAGGATCTTTCCCCTCGGATTTCGCCATTATGTTGAGATAAAGAAGGTCTCCCTCTCTTAGTATAATGCAATATGACGCCATATACGTTGAAGGAAATATGAGGGCAGGATGCAAGATAAAATTGACAAATGATATTGAGCAGAAATACAAATGGAAGGCCAAAGAAGAGAGTGGCTCCTCAAGAGTTAAACACTCTCAAGAAGCAAATATCGATGAAATGACTTGCATCATAAAAAACCTATCAAATAAAGTTATTAGAAAAGAATTAGAGAGTAGCAGTCCTAACAGACAATCTCCTGCTCGCCCTCCTACTTAGTTCCGAAGACCTTATAACCCTCATATGGAATACAAAGGAAGGAGGAATGATGAAAAACCACTAAGACCACCGGTACGAGATTGCGATAATAAACTGATCGAAATACTAGAGGAAGAAGCCTATGAAGAAGCTGAAGAACAACTTAATTGGATGGAAGAGGATTCCTACCTAATGCACCTCACTAAAGATGATTATGAAAAATTACTCCCCCATAATCATATGGGTGAATATCCATTATTCCCAAATTCTCAACAAGATGGATTGCAAAAGAAATATGACTTGAGGCCAAGACCAGAATCAACAAATAGATGAAATGATATTCCTCCCAATAAATATCCCTCGAAGTCGGCCCAAGCCAAGTCTCCTCAATCACCCCCTCTGTTAAAAATCAAAGGCCTACTGAAGGATAAATCAAATAAAGCAGTAGTTCCAGATAATCAAACAAAGCCAGGCATCAACCCCCATAAGAAAGTAGAGCCAGATCCCAAAGAGCACAAAGAATGCCTTGCACCTTTCAATTTGGAACATGAATTGAGCAAACTAAAGATAGTTGTTCCCCTGTCTGAATTGATAAAGAATCCTCTATATCAAAAACAACTCAATAAGATGTTGCACAGAGTGCAATACATTGACCAGCAGGATTCTATAAATCTGAATGATGAATCCCCAACTTTTCAATGTGGCCCTCACATCGGAGATTAAGAAGATCCCACCACTCCTTTTTACGTTACCCTAAATGTGCATGATAAAATCCTCCACAATTGTATGCTGGACTCTGGAGAATCCCACAATTTGATGCCCAAAGTTATCATGGAACAATTGGGACTGGAGATTACCAGGCCATATCATGATCTCTACAATTTCGACTCCAGAAAAGTAAAATGTATAGGTATAATAAAATATTTGGTAGTCACTCTTGCCCAATTGCTAGACAAAAGTATAATGATGGACGTAGAAGTAGCAGATGTTCCATCCAAATATGGTATGCTTCTATCAAGAAGTTGTGCTAAAAAATTGGGCGGCACCATCAAGATGGAATTGAAATACATCTCAATACGTGTATTTGCTGGAGAGACTAGACGATTGTACATATAAGCTATGTTTGCCTATGTAATAAGAGATCAAGATAGTCCTATGAATTATCCTATATATGAAACCGATGAGGATATGGGTTGTTATATGTTGTCATTAGTTTATCTATCTGGAGAGGAAATTGTGCAACCTCAAGTGACTAAACCTATTACCGAAGATAACCGGAATCAAGTATGGAAACTATATTTTGATGGAGCCTCGACAAAAGAAGAGTCTGGAGCTGGTGCAATACGATTAACACTAGCAGGGGAAGAGATTATTTTATCTTATAAGATAGATGTTGATACTACTAACAATGTCACTGAGTATGAATCCCTCATCCTAGGCCTTCGAGCTGCCAAGGATTTGAAAGTCACTAAGTTGGAAGTCTTTGGATACTTTGAATTGGTAATGAACCAGATCAAAAGCATTTATCAAATGAAACATTCAAGGCTTAGACCATATCGCAATCTTGCATGGGATCTTATTGAGAATTTCTTTGACGCTTTCAATATAACTTTTGTCCCTAGGGAGTGCAACCAATAGGCTGATTCGTTGGCATTGATGGCTAGTTATTTCAAACCTCCCAAGAAGCCGAAGCTAAAATATGAAGTGGAAATATGATATTGCCCTTCTATCCATGACAATTTAAAAAATTGGAAAGTATTTGAGGACGATCAACATATCAAATTCTTTCTGCAGCTTATGGATGAGTTTTCAAGCACCAATATAGACAGTGACGAAGAAGAAGAATGAGAAAATATCCTGCATATAGAAGATGGAAAATCATTAGGGTTGACACAATAGATTGTTGGCCACAAGATCCTTCAACTGAAGAATAAATTTAGTCCTAAAGAAATAGTTCCTCTAGAACAACTGTTTGACAAGAATGAGATCCTGGCGAAACCAGTAGTGCAACCAACTACTGAAGCTGTACAAGAAGTGAATGTTGGTACCCTTAAAGAACCAAAGTTCATAAAAGTTTCACAATCTCTTACAACCGAACAAAAGCAAAAGTATAAGGACCTTTTTAAAGAATACATAGATGTTTTTGCTTGGACATATGAAGATCTGAAAACTTATGATACAACTATAATACAACACATGATCCTGTTAAAGCCAAATGCTAAGCCGGTAAAGAAAAAGTTGACGCAAGTGAATCCTATATTACTCTTTGTAATTGAAAAATAAGTGAGGAAGTTACTTGACGCAAAAATCATCATCCCTCTCAGATATTCAAAGTGGGTGGCTAACCTGGGACCAGTCAAGAAGAAGAATGGAGAAATCCAGCTATGTGTTTATTTCAAAAATTTGAACAAGTGGTCTTTAAAGGACAATTACCCTTTTCCCAAAATGGATCACATTCTCCAAAAAGTGGTTGGGTCAACAAGAGTGTCTATGGTGGATGGATTTTCAGGCTATAACCGGATTTCCATGCACCTAGATCATAGGGAAAAGACATCTTTTACCACTCCATGGGGAAATTTCATGTATGATAAAATGCCCTTTGGTCTTATTAACGTTGGTGCGACATTTCAAAGGGCTATGGATAGAGCATTAATAAGTGAAAAGGAAAAATTTATTATTATATATCTGGATGATATGATAGTATTTTCGAAATCTAATGAAGACCATCTTCAACATCTGAAGCAGACCTTCAGGAAATGCAAAAAATTCGTTCTGTCTCTCAATCCCAAAAAATCATTTTTTGCAATGACAGAGGGAAAGTTGTTGGGACACATTGCCTCCAAAGATGGGGTGAAGATAGATCCTGATAAAGTAGCCGCTATTAAACTAATTGAGCTCCCAAGGAATAAAAAGGAGGTACATTCCTTTATTGGAAAAATATATTTTCTACAAATATTCATCCCCAATTTTGCTGAAATAATGAAAGAAATCACTGATATGCTAAGAAAAAACGTTGAGATCAAATGGACCATAGCTGCAATAGATTCTTTCAAACAGATAAAGGATTCCTTAGGAGAATCACCTTTTTTTACTAGTCCTGATTACATAAAGGAGTTTCTTATATTCTAATTTGCCTCTAAGGTCACCATTGCAATAGTCCTCTTATAGAAGAATGGCGAAGGACATGAGAAACCCATTACCTTTTTCAGCCGAGCATTGAGAGATGCTAAGCTGAAATAGAGCAAAATGGAAAAACATGCTTATGCATTAGTCAAAGCCCTTAAGTCATTCATGAATTATGTCCTGCACTCCAAAATCATCGCCTACGTTCCAGGGAGCACCATCAAGGATATCCCGTGTCAGCCAGACAACGAAGGAAGAAGAGGAAAATGGATCTCCAAAATACAAGAATATGACATGCAAATCAAGCCTACTAAACTGGTGAAAGGACAAGGACTACCTAAACTCCTAGCCAAGTCAAATTATCAAGCTTTCGATATCAATCCGATAGATCGACTTGCTATTCAGGTGGAAGAAGGTATTCAACAAAATATTCCTGATGATGTATCTAAAAAATTTGCTTGTTCGGAATGGTACAAAGACATTGTTTATTACCTACAACATCTGAATTGTCCTCCTAATCTAGATAAATCCAAAATGAGATCTCTTAAACTCAAAGCTATCAAGTATTGTATTCTAGATGGATATCTCTTCGAGAAAGATCCTCTTGGAATTCTATTAAATTGTATTGTTAAAGAAGAAACTGAAGGCATAATAGTATATTTTCACAAAGGCATGTGTGGAGTACATCATGCATGGAGAGCCACTGCCTACAAGGTTCTGTGAGCTGGATATTTCTGTCCTACATTGTTCATTGATGCTAATAATATTGTTAGATCATGTAGGGAATGTCATTTATTTGCAGGGAAGAAAAAACTTAAACCATTGCGCCTTAAACCAATCAAAGTGGAAGCACCATTCCAATAGTGGGGCATTGATTTTATAGGAGAGATAAACCCTCATTCCAGTGGCCAGCATAGATGGATCCTTATGGCTACTAAATATTTCACAAAATGGGTGGAGGCAATTCCAACAAGAAACGCCAATGATACAGTCATAATAAATTTCCTGGAAGAGAATATTTTAGCAATATTTGGTTTCCCAAGGAAGATCATTACAAACAACGCTCGGGATTTTAAATTCTCCAAAATGATGAGTTTCTGTCAAAACTACAACATTGAATTAACTCATTCAACATCCTATTACCTTCATAGAAACGGTTTGGTAGAATCCTCTAATAAAATATTAGTGAATATCATTAAGAAGATGTTGAATACAAATAAAAGGTCTTGGGACTCGCAACTGAAATTTGCACTGTGGGAAGATAGAATTAGTGTCAAACGTGCTGTAGGAAATTCACCATTCCAACTTGTCTATGGAAAATAAGCATTCCTTCATGTTCAGTTGGTTTTACCAGTAATGAAACTATTACAGCCAGAGCAGGAAGAACAAAATGATATGAAGAGAATGATTCATCAATTGATCAAAATTGAATAGGTTAGGGGACAACTGGATGAAACTACCAAGATACACCAAGACAAGATTAAGGAAACATTTGATCGAAGAGCCATTGCTCAGGATTTTCAACATGGAGACCATGTTCTTAAATGGGATGCTAGAAGGGAAGAGAGAGATAAACATGGGAAATTTGATAACTTATGGTTGGGCACATTCAAGGTTGTTGCAGTCCATGACAACAACACTTACGAATTGGCGGAACTCAATGACAAAATCTTCAGAAATCCTGTAAACGAGATATTTTTGAAGCGATTTTATCAATATTAGTCTCTATCCTTCTCTATCGATGATCTTTTGTATCATATATGTAATATATGTTTTTTCCTCATTTCTTTCTGCAAAAAGTTATGCTAAAGCTCATATTTTTCTTTTCTCTCTCATGTTCTTTGTTACTTGATGTTCAAAATAGAGGACATATATGACTCCACAACCCAGGGGACTTAAAGGCACTAGTCTACTGTTCTCAATCTCTTCCAAAGAAAGGGGTTGTCCCCGCTTAAGCCAATGTTAGACTAATATTCACGACCCAATTAGCCTAAGGCAGCATCAAAGTTCAACGATATTGAAGTATATCTCAAAGGTTGATTCATAGAGGCTGTGGCACGGAAAATAAGAAATAAATCTCACCCCCTTTGTAAATATTGATCAATCGAGGAGCTAAAGGAATATCCAATCAAGGTGGCTACTTGATCTAAAAATCAACAGTTTATATTTCACTCAGGGGCTCAAGGTGCACGACTTTTATCAAGATCGAAGCACCCCTAAATGAAAACCATTGTAGACACGTGTCAGCTCTAGAGCTATTCAGGGCCCTAAAAGCAATCTCCCCAAACCATTTTCTTTGAGCCCTGAAACCATCAAGAAACTGCCATAGTGGTTTTCAGTCACGAGCCTCTAGTCAGTGGACCTCCAGGGAGAGGGGACCCACCCTGTAAAGCTGTGCCGACTAAGCACAGATCTCAAGAAAACAGGGAAGGGAGATCGACGGCTACCTGATATTCAAGATGGTTAACACACTCGGAGTTTAACACCCCCGATGTGCCCCTGAATGAAAAAAACTACTTCCGCATGGTAGATTCACATTCATTCAGGGACCGAAAAGCAGTCTCTCTAAACTTCCTATTCGGATCCCTGAAACCAATTATGGTTTGTAGTTCTTCCTCTTTTTCCTCAATTTATGTTCCTCGACCTTTTCCTTAAGACACCCCTAATGGTCATTACCACCGTCGTTTAGGAGGCAAATGTTCCCCTTGCATTTAAAGGAACCAACTACCCCTTAGAAGGAGGACCAATCTCTAGGTTCCACGTCTACCCCGCATTAAAGCCCGCCAAATTCAAACTCCTTCCTATAAATATGACCCCGTGGAATTCACTAGGCACTTTGTCTCTAGCACTCTGAGCTCCTTCTCCAGCACTCTCTACGCCAACCTACTCGCCTCCCAGAGTTGAAAATTTACCTGCATTCCCTTCACCATGGCCTCTGTGTCTGTACCCCAAGCTCCCTCTGTATCTGAAGTCCTCTATCAATATGATCACCTTGGAGACGAGTTCTTTGATGTTCATGACCCTTTATCCTCTTTCCCAAACCTGCATAAATTATCTAGGGAAGCCGAGGAACAGGAAAAAAATGGCAACGACCTTTTCAATTTATGGAAGTCCGGATTTGCCAAAATGGTCTTACCACAAGCCAGACTCTTTCCTGAGATGGTACAGTGCTGCGTCGAGAGGTATGCACCTGAGAGAAAAGTCGTCATCTCCAGGTTGGGAAATGTTGTTTTCTCGATTACCAAGGAAATCATTATGGAGTTGATCGATACCAAGGAGGACACCTCAAGTCTTCAATTTAATGAGGAATTCTTGGAAGGAAATATTAGAGAGCTATCCTTAGAAAGTAGAGAGGCTTTTGTCCATATGATAGTCTCAACAAAATCCAGTTTTCCCGGTTCTCAATCTATGTTCAGTCTGGAAGTCTTTGTAGGGTCATCCATGCCGGTACTATCAATGATATGTCAGGTCTGATATGACCACGACCTGGTGATGGACGATGTGGATCTAGGTTTCCTTTTTCTTATGAATCTATCTCAGCAGGAGACCCCCATCAAGTTAGAATTCTCATCTTTCCTTTCCCATTCCATCCACCTTCGGCTCAAAAGTTTTTCGTCCAGAAAGATGTTTTGATTCATCTCTCTCCTCTCGTATATGATATTCTATCACAGTAAGAGTTTCTTCAGTAAAGGTGAACTTGACAGATCATTTGTTTCAGTCCCCCCATAGGAATGTTTTTCTTTGTTCATAGACACTGTTATATCTAAAGTATATACACTATTATTTGATTATCCTCCTCCAGAGTATTCCCAGAGTGCAAGCAGTTTCTTTAGCTCAACCTGAATGAGGCTGTCAAATATTGGTTCTGTTTTGAAACCCACACTGAAATTCAGATATATGGAGCAGAGCTAGCTCCTTACAAACTCCCACTATTTTTAACTCCCGTAATATTTTCCTTGGAGTACATACATCAAAGATTCAGCTCCGACGATATACATTTTATGAAGGGGAACAATGTCAGGACATTCAAGGTCCCCAATGAGGGTGGACCATTCAAGGTTAGGATCAGAGCAACCTAGAAAGTAGTAGAAGAACTACTAGCATCTTTCGGATTCCCATTGAGCATAGTGTGCAAGTATGATCCTAGAGGGATCATCTCTCAAAAAAGACAGGTTTCCAGGTCAGCAACATACTCCCATGAACCTCATCCACTATTGGAAAAAATGGCCAACTTAGGCAGCTAGGAGCAGTGCCAAGCCGCGTTGGAACCTAGCAAGGCTATCGAGTCACCGGTCATCCCAACACATCTTAAGGTGGACACATTAGGAAAAAGGGACAGACCAGAGCCCACATCTGCAACCGAAAAACAAGGATCAGGGAGTGTGGGATCAAAGGTGAAGAGATTAAAAGCGGAAGGAACATTCAATGAAACATAAAAAGTCATGCCAACGCCCACCTCTTTGGAACCTATCATCTTGGAAAGGTTCCCATCTACAACGTGGCCCCAGAAGCAGGAAGCATAGTCCACATAAGGTGCTTTGGTCACTACATCACCTGTTAAATTGCGTTTGTTTGGGCTATACACTCATATTAAAGACGATAACGTTGACCTTGAGAAGTCTTTGTTCTTGAAGAAGGAACTTGACATAGGGAAACAATCTAGGATGCTGTCTGCACTAGATTTTATATAGGGAACCCTAAAAATGGTGATTCTAGAACCACTGGTGCCTGGGGGAAGAAAGTACCCTTGAATTTCAAGACTACTCAAGTGACAGTAAATTTGGACACGTTCCCTTCCAAAGACATCATGGAACTTCACCGACAGACAGGTGAAGGAGTGTACCGAGATGTGATGAAGTACACTATGAGAACCAATAAGTTGCAGGCCACTATCCAGAAGCTAGAGAAGCAATTGAAGAATGAGAAATATTCTAACAAGGCCAAGCAATTAAAAATAGTTGACTTGGAGCAACAAATTGTAATAATGATGCAGAATCCAAGTGACATGGATCCATTACAAGCCATGCTGAAAGAGAAGGACAAAGAAATATTAGGCTTAAAGAAGAAGCTCAGCATCCCCACGATTGATCATTCACAAACTGTCGAAGTGTCGGCAATACAGTGAGAGCTAGAGAAAGCAATGGTTGATAGCCAAGAATTTAAAGAGAATATTGTCTCATTAGAAAGCGAGTTGGATGATATAAGAAAGTTGAATCAAGACATCCTCCAACAAAGGGCAGCCTCGCTACAATTCCCATCATCTACAGATCCAACCGACAAATTGGCTCAGGAAGCTTCCGAAATGAGTCTCAAGGATGGTCAGTTAAATCAAGCACATGACTAGCTAAAGGCCAAGTGCGAGGATCTTTCAACATGAATGAAAAATTGGTTAGAAGAGATCAAGTCATTGCAGAGTTACAATAGTCTAAGGAGAAGCTCCAACAGGAGGTCCAGGACTTGTCGAGAATACTGACTAGGAAGCCTCTTCTTAAGAGCGCCAAGTTTGCAATCTACGAATAAGTAGCAGCTTTGATAACCACGCAGTGGAACCATTTCGTCATGACTCAATAAGAGTTCGAGATTGCTGAAACCGCTACCCAGGATGCTCGATCAGTCTCAAACAATGTAGGTAAGAAGACCGATTTAGCCAAAGCATTGAACGATTTTTTAAATGAAAAAACCTTTGAAGAGCTTCAAACGACATCCGGGACAAAACTAAAATAGTCATGGAATCCAATAAAGTGATTACTAAGGGAGTAATGGCTCAAAACGTCACCGATATGGCACCTCAACTGAAGCATGATATTCAGTTGTTTAAAGAGCGATTCAAAACATTTTTTTCCCTTGGCCTCCCATCCTTCTGGGATGGACATGGGGATTTATACCCGAAGGAGCATTATAGTGCCATGATTTTAGATGCAAGGAAATCTAAAGTTCACATGGCGGATACTTTTCAAGAGCTCAAAGGAAGAACTATCATAGACAAGTTGCACCCCAATTTCGAGATGCTTAACCGCCTTCAGTCTATCTTCAAAATCCTGCCAAACTCCTCTTTCGAGCGTTATACTGAGTTGGATTCATCCCTTAGAGAGCTAAGAGTATTTCAATATCCTATTAGTAAGAATTGGAAAGGAATCACAAAAATTCTCTAGATCCAGCAGTTAGAACAGTCTACGAAGGCACAAGCAGCGGTCAGAACGTCCTCAACACAACCAACAGCAGGAACATCCTCAATGCCGCAGTAGGTTCCTCCACCTTAGCAGGGTGGACCCCCGTCACCACTACAGACAAGTCAACATTAGTCCAACGGAAATCCATAAAAAAACTATAAGCTATTGGGATGTAACAAACCGTGTATAAATTTTGTAAATCCTATGAAGGCTATATATAGAAGAAAAGGCCAAGGATCCCTAATCGACTCTTTTTGTAAGAATTGTAACTTCAGATAATTGAAGTTTGATCAAGATATAAAGAAATAACTTCCAACTCCATCTTGGTGTTCTATGGATTCAAAGCTTTGATATGTCCAATTAGTAATTTCTTCTTCTATGATTCCATCCTTTCTTTCATATATTTCTATGATGTACAAAGTTAGTATGGATTAAAATATGAGTGCTCTTGGATTAAAATATTTTTTCTAGATGTTTACGTCATGAAGTATTCATGGTATATTATATGGTTATGTTATCCTCATAACATTTGGATTTAGCTTTGTAATCATTATGTGTAAGCTATTGAATTCCTTCTGGATCAGTACGTTATTATGTGCATATAAGTAAAGATTTACTTTTGTTGAGTACCTTTGCTTATGACATTTTCATCACCACAAATTCATTCAAGTTTTTTTTACTAGCATATTGAAGTACTTCTCACATTACTCTAAGCTTGGTTATCATCATTATATTTGAACAACAATATATTTCATTTTGATTAAGTATAAAAGATAGAAAATTATGCTTATTGATTCCCAAGCATAGTTCTAAAACAACTTTAGAACATCTATGGGACTAACAGGTCCAATAATTCAAAGCGGTCTCATAAGGATGAAGAATGGGACACATGGAAGTGTAACCCCCAAGCTAGGTGGAAGGAATCCAATCATGAAGGCATCTCTTGAGTTGTAACTTCTCGGGCTAAAATTAGCAAAGGGAGGGTGCACTAGGGGGAGAGTAACTCCCAAAGATTCTCATGAATTGGTATTAGGATAAAAATATCCAAGGAGGGTGCATTAGATAATATGAACCCCCAAAGGAATATAGGACAAAATCTATGACACATATGACATCTTATGATAGATTCTATGACATCTATGACAAGGGCAGGTCCTAAATTTAGCATATGATGGCATTAGAGTGGAGAATAGGAGACCACAAGGAAGAACACACATCACCAAGTCAAATTTCATGAATTTTAAGGTAATATTGGGTTCCAAATGACCTTAGGAATCAAGTTAAATTATTGTAAATATCCACTCTCTCATGTAATTCAAATTTAACTATTAAGTTTTGGAGAAAAATCTAGAATGAGGTTAAAAATGCTTCTTGGATTTTATAAAAAGAGTGCATTCCCATGTGAATGGGATTTTGGTCATGTTTCAATTCTAATCGGAGAGCTATTGAGCTTCTCAGTCTTGGGAGATGTGCCCATTTCTATTGCATCTAGTTTCGGTGATGAAAGATCTCACCCTAGCTAGCCTTTAGAGGAGGAATCACCTCGATTCCTCAAGTGATATTCAGTTGTGGGAGATTCAGACCTATCCATTAATTGTTTTGATTTCATCTTCAAGTGTTTGGAAATCCATTTGGTAGCAGCAGAGATCTATGGTGTTTTTCTAAAGTGTTGGAGTTGGGTTGATGGTCCGTGCTTGAGGAGGGCGCACCCATTGTTGGAGATATTTCTTGGGGAAGGTCCTGGAGGATACATAAATTAGATATTGGGATAAGGGCACACTGTAGGAGGTTGATTTACTATTTGGTGTCAAAATTGGGCCTTGGATGGTGCACTTGGTGAAGACGATTTCATCCTTGGAGCAACATTCTCTCTTATCTTCATTGTTGGTTTTGGGGGTAGCATTTTCCATTCATTGCAATCGATATATTCCCTGTTTCATTGGTTTTGTAGCAGCCTCTTTTGTAAACTCAAATAATGTTCCATATTTAATGAAAATATATAGAATTTTCCTCATGTATTGATCTATGTGCAAGCACTAGTTTCCTAGTTTAAAAATCTGCAATTTCCAATTCATTAGCTAAAAGTATGTTATTGTTTAACCATCATAACCAGTGATTTAGAAGTGATTAGAGGGTCAATATGATGCATTTGGATGTGAATAATCCATGCATACCATTTTTTGAAGAATTAAAATCATTTTGGTAGTGGTTAGGGTCATTTGTAAACAATATCTTTTTACAACAGAATTTTACTAGCTTTGCCTAGTTTCGAATTAGGGTAAAAAAACATGATATTTGAGGGTTGAGTACATTATAGAGAAGGTCGTTATTTCTATAAAACCTAGTAGCAAGCATAATTTTATCATGATTATTTGGATAAAAGGTTGAAATACCCACTCATCTTTTCTCAAGTGATAACTTCCTTTAGGATGGAATGTTAGGCATAACACAAATATAATCCCACATCCTTTCTTTGATTTCCTTGTTGTAGCTAGGATTTTCACCCTAGCTTGTGCAAATGAGCACCTACTAAGGAGAAGGGCCTCCTTAGTAGAAGTTCAATAAACAGTAAATAAAAGCAGTAAAACAGTATGAAATTTAACCTAGCATGTGCATAAACAAACAAAAAAGACAAGATAATAAAATGTTTTTGTATTGATTATACCTCCAATGTGAGGTTAGTGAAGCTCTTGCAACAGTCCAGGAGGGTTTCTTCCAAGCTCCAGTATTGTTCCTTCTCCTTCTTCCAAAGATGTTTTGGAAATGGGGCCAAATGGGGTTCTCAAGTGGAAAGTAGCTCCAAAGGGAGAGCTAGGGTTTCGTGAGAATTTTTAGCAGAGTGAGGATAAGGGTGATTGTGGATATGAAATGGGGGGCCTCCATCACCTATTTATAGGTTTTTTAGTGGTGGAGTGCTGGCCCATGGTTTTGGGCACCATATGGTTTAGGTTAGCCGTATAGGGTTTTTGCTTCCTTTTTTCTCTCTTTTTCCTCTTTTTTGTATTTTTTATTCCCTTTTTAGAGGGATTTTGCTATTTTTGGAGGAATTTAACTTATTTTGGGGGAAAAGGGGGGGTTTTGGCCTTTTGGAGGCTTTTTTAATGGTTTTTGGGCCTTTTGGAGGCTTTTTAATGGTTTTTTGAGGTTTTGGAGGCAAATAAGGTAGGAAATATGGACAAATGAGTCATGCAATAGGGTAGATGAGGTAGTGAGCACTTTTTAGGTGTTAACAGATTGCCCCCTGATGTGTGAGGGCAGGAGCTCATCGTATGGCCGATAGACATCATAGGTCTTTTATGGTTTTCCTAGGATGTGGAGAGGAGAAGAAACGAACTAGAGCCCGGAACAACGGTCCCTAACAAATTGCAAAAATTGAAAGTACATGACCTCAATAATGAATGAGGAATAATCTGAACATATGGATGAGGCGGGCATTCCCATGCTCGTATCAAGATATAGCAATAACAAGGGGGTCCAAAAAATGGAGACCTGAAATATACATGATCTCAAGTGAGGAAGAATCTTAATATATGGACGAGGCGGGCATACCCGTGCTCGTATCTAGAGATATATATAAAAAATAACAATGAGGCCCAAAAATGGGGGCCTGAAGGATACATGGAGAACCACTGTGTACATCATAAGGGTCTAGAGGGGACACAAATTTGGGGCATACTACCGGGCTGACCATGTCTAAGCTGAATAACTGATACACTGGAATAACAATAATGTTGCTGAGTGTGGTACCAGAGGAACTGATGAGTTGTTGGATCATAGTGACGGGGATTCATACCCTCAATGGTACACTGAACTGGAACTGAACTGGGTACTCAAGGAAGCATATAACTGGATGGCTTCCGAATATAATCGCCAACACAACCCGGACATCCACAGGAACATATAACTAGGCGTTCCGAGGGGACTCACTAATGTGCTAGAGTCGAGGGAGATCCGGGGTCTTCAACCAATAACTGAAGGGATATATACCCTGCGCGATTCTAAACAATGCGATCAAGGTGTTGAAGTCGAGCATGTGAGAAACAACCACTTGGAGAGGCACTGATGACTCCTTGCAAAA
Source organism: Larix kaempferi (assembly GCA_027924585.1). Lineage (NCBI taxonomy): Eukaryota > Viridiplantae > Streptophyta > Pinopsida > Pinales > Pinaceae > Larix > Larix kaempferi. The sequence goes on from BSBM01000515.1 coordinate 21,364,767, forward strand.
TAGTTTGTAGGCACTCACCACAAATGGTGATGATTCCAAGGCGCAGGGATCTCTGGGTCTATCCTCTGGAATAGATGGGCTGTCGTCGACAGAGGGAGACCTGCAACTAGCAAGGCAATGACGTTTCCTTGATAGGATCACGAGGTGGAGAACTAGAGTGTGAGAGTACTAATGGTAGGACTGACATACTGTGGGTGTAGAGAATAACTGGGCAAGTAGAGCGGGTGGACTCAAACTTCCTATGTTCAGAGTATGATGGTGGGGATGATCGGGCAGCATATGAAACTGACTGGTGGGAAAGGGATCATAATTGTAATGGATCAAGGATAGTGACTGGGATGAGTCATACTCAAGTTGGTGTAAGATGGCAGGAGACTGCAGAATACTTTGAACAAAGGCGGCCTTATTGGGGGTGCTGTCAAGATGATCGATCACGGTGTCGAGAGGCATGGGGAGAACTTCTTCATGGGTTAATGAACTAGAAGAAGTGTGTTCAAAATGGTACTGTCATGTGGATTTATACGAGCCCAGGACAGTTCATGCTCGTGATTGCTTTCAATTTTAAGGAGTCTGAAAGCGATAAGAAGACTCTGAAATAATGGAATGGTACTGTCGTGTGGATTTGTATGAGCCCAGGACTGTTCATGCTTGTGGTTGCTTTCAATTTTAGAGAGTCTAAAAGCGATAAGAAGACTCCAGGGGGTTTCTTTTTCGTGTGTTAGTCTCCAAGGCCCGAAGAAGCATAAAAGGATGCAATGAAGAACTCTTCTAGCCGGTGTGACTAGAGTATTCCTTTTTCATAATTAGTCTACCAGGTCCAGAAAAGAGTTAAACTTATACCAGATAGATGCCCTTTCAGGTACTTTAACGAGCATGAAAGGAGGAAAGATTGTTCAACAATCTTTTCATTGTTTTAGGAGTCAAAAAAGAGCTTAATAGAAACTCCCTAAGTCCCTTTTTCGTAAAGGACTTGTCCGGCCCGAAAAAGGGATAAAATTATACCGAACAAAAGGAATGGTCAGGCAAGGAGGAAGTGCTCAATCAAGGAACATTGATGATGACCAAGAATGAGGGTAGGGGGGAACACTAGTGGGCCTCCTTGCGGGATAATGAATGGTGGAAAAATAACAAAATAATTGCAGTATGAAAGGAGTGAATGGCTCATGTAAAAATGTGGAACAATATGATGGCGACCGATGTGGTGCACAAACCGAGGCAGCAAGGTGTCGGGACACAATGTTGAAATTGTACCTGGTGAGAACGAGAAATGATCTCAAGCATCATCACAAGCTTGGAAAACTGGATCTGGCGATATAAAAAGTGTCAAAAATAGATAACGGCCGATGTGGCACGCAAACCGAGGCGACAGGGGGCGTTTTGGAAAAAATACCCAAAAAATATGGGGGTGAGAGCGAGAAATGATCTCAAGAATCATCATGGGCTCGGAAAAAATGAATCCAATGATATAAAATATATAAAAAACGGAGAGCAGCCGAAGTGGCACATAAACCGAGGCGACTAGTGGTGTCTAGAAAAATGCTCAAAAAACGATGGGGAAAAAATAAGAAAACGAGTCGACCATCATGATAGTCTCGTCGTGCTGATTCCAGTGGTGGAAATGGTTCGAAAAATGGACTCCGTATGGGTTCAGAATGGCCAAAACAAGAAAAAGTCAACGGACTATAAATAGTAAGTGGGCCCAACATGACAAATGTCATTTGTACTTGTTGACTTTGACTAGAGATCAGAGTGGACCAAAGCTGAGTTGGTGTTTCTGGACGATTTGACTGGCCGTTTGCAGATCCAGGAGTTGCAGGTATTCCGATAAACTCATACCTGCATTTTTTATTGGGTTCGGGGGGGTAGTGGGTCCCAGGGGGTTTGCTGTACAGTCCACGTGGGGTGGACCGCGGGTTTGCGGGGTGGAACCGCGGTCGAGGACCGCGGGTTCCAGGTCTGAGCACACGGCCAAGGACCGCGAGTTCTGGGTCGGAAAACACGGTCCTGGACTGTGAGTTCCGAGGCTGGACTCGCGGTTCGGGACCGCGAGTTCCGAGGCTTGACTCACGGTTTGGGACCACGAGTTCAGCTCCTACAGGCGCGGTCCCGGACCGTGACTGTAGCCCTAACAGCTGCAGTCTTAGATCGCGGCAAGGGGCCCTAAAGCCACAATTGGGATCGATCTTTAGGGTTTCCCCAGGGGGGGGAAGGTTTATTTCCTTGACATGGGTTTGATGAGTGTGCATTGTGTGATTAACAAGATGTTATTAGTGTTGTGGCGAGAGCAGGAGGTACCGGACGACATAGTGGATGTCATCCGGAGGGATCGGCCTGTGTGGTCTACTTTGGGTTTGTGCAGGCTGTTGAAGTTCACACAAGTGCCCATGATGCGTTTAGCAAGGCTACTGTTGAACAAGTTAGTGAGATTTTGGGAACCTGACATACATGCGTTCAGGGTGTAGGGAGAGAGGGTGGATCTCACCCTCGCAGATGTATATTTCTTGACAGGGTTGCCTTGTCTGGGTAGGGTGGCTGATACGCAGCCACGAGTATCTACAAACGTGGATATCGATGATATGTTGAAGCGTTATTGCGCTCCGGAGGATAGAGTACAGAGGAATGCACTCTGGATTGTGGACCTGAGGGAGGCCTCAGTATGGGCGATCGCGGCATGCGTGGTTTGGGTTTTGGGGTCCCAGTCACCCGAGCAGGTGTCAGGGGGCCAGATGCAGCTGGTGGAGTGGGTGTTGGATGGCGTATACTATGCCTGGGGCCAGATGTTACTCACTTGTGTTCAATGGCAGCTTACCTCGGTGAAGGAATCTGGAAAAGGATTCTATTATGGATCCTTTCTCAATGCCTTCTTCATGGAGCGGGTACCTACACTACGGCCACAGGTGCCGATCAGGGCAGAGGGACTCAGGGAACCGTGCATGGTGTGGTGGGGAGAGATGATGCGACGACGGGGTGGCGGTGAGGTTGGCAGGTACGGAAAAGGGCTAGGGATGCGAGGCAATACAACCAATGATGCCATCTGCGGCATGGGATGCCCCCGGTGCATCGTGTCGGGAAGAATCACCACGGGGAGCATCAGGTATGATGGAATATAGATAACCAGACTAGGCGTAAATAAGGTCAAATTGCTGGGCTTTGAGGATGGCCTCCTCTTCGGACTGGGGTCGTTCAGATGCCACATCCTTGGAAATGACAGTAAGGAGAGATTTTAGAAACCAATTTAAGAAGATATGGTCATCTAACTTGATTTTGGAGAGGCTACGGCATCAACGCCACTCGTGAATGTGGTCGGTGATGTGGGTAGCCGTGTTCTATCTGCAAGATAGTAGGATATCAACTCCTGCATCATAGCGGACGGGTAACTGAAAGAACTGCAGGAAAGTCGAGGCAAGGGAAGTAAAGGTGGCATGGGTCCCATGGGGCTGCTCGATGTACCACTTAGCTGCAGAGCTAGTGAGGGTGCACTGTAACAGACGGAGGCGGATAGAGTCGTCCACTATGGAGTTGGATGAACACCATAGATGGAAGGACATAATATGGTTATGGGGGTCTTCACCTTCCTTGCCCTCAAACTTAGGGATGTCGGAGGGGATCTTGGTGGGCATGTGAGGCCACACAGGGTCGTGTCTGATGGGATTGTTAGTCATTCTAGCCAGGTAAGGAAGGTTGAGACTAGCCATGAATGGAAAACTAGTAGAATGATGTGACATACTAGTGGTTGTGACCATGTTGGGGCCAATGCCCCCGAGTGGAGGGGTTGGGTTTGGGATGTTGCCCCCAGGTGGAGGAACGAAAGTGGTATGGGACGGTCCTGCACCGCCAAGGGTAGTGTGAGTCACTGATGGAGTTGGGATGGGTATGCTAGCTACTGGAATGGGTATAGTGATCAGAATGGTAGATGTGGGCCCCATCGAGGGCATACCTAAAGCAGGTGTGGTAGCTGGTATGGTGGTGGATGCTCCACCAATGGTCCCTACAAAGAAAGGGTTGGAATTCATGCCATCCATGGGGCTGGTTGGTGTAGTGTAAGTGGGGTTCTTGGACTCTGCCTCAGAATCAGAGGTAAAATAAGGGGCGTCTAGATCAGGTGACAGAGTTTTATGTCGTTGACGAGTGGAGTCAAGTGACAAAGCTCGAGATCTATGATGAGTGGTATCAAGTGATGAAGATCTACGTCTATGACGAGTGATGTCAAGTGAACCATGCTATGGGGGCTCGCCCTAGAGGCACCAAGAATGTCTTGGGGACTCAATGGTGACAGATGGTGTCAAGTATCTGGGGGTTTTGTTGAGTGAAAAATAGCTCAAAAACCCTAATGCAACCGAGCGTGCAGAATGAGAGCGCAAAAAATATGGCACTCAGGCCAACAACCAAATCAAAACACTTACTGTAACAGTTGTGCTACAATAAGCGGAGTATCAACAGAAATGGTCAGAATACCAACAAGCAGCAGGTTTCCTAGAAAATAAAAATAGTGGACTTGCTAGACCAAAAGGAGGTAAGGGAGCATGAAAATACCTATCTAAATAGTATTCTGACTCAACCAGACATATCCTCTGCAAGGTGATGAAATCCAAGTCAGACAATATGGATAGTAGAGCCAAGTGGCTAAAGATATCCCCCTACCGGGAGGGACACCGGGTAGTCAATCCTAGAAAAAAGGAAACTAAGATACCCCGTTCATGACACGTCTAGAAAAGGTGAATCTGCAGTTTGGTTCTATCGTCGTTGTATCCCGATACGGGCGATACACTGAGAACTACTAAAGGTATCCTTCGGTTATTGAATGGAGTGCGGTATTCCACTCAGGCCTCGGGAACCAGTCTGGCTACTTCAACCCTCCTAGGGGAGAGGCCCTCTGATAAACTGGTTGTGACAGTGCCAAAAAGTACTAGGGGATTTTGGTTCTCTAATGGACAACAACTATGTCTCAAGTGTAAGTGACCGAGGGGTGTTATTTGGATGCCTATCCCCCCGATCCTACCTAACTACAAGATTCTTATGTGTTCCCCAAGTGGGGTTAGAATGTTGGTTGTGTTAAGTAGTATTTTAGGGCTCACTTGAATTAGGTGACAAAGTATGTGCGTGTGAGATGATGAACCCAAGTAAAAGTGCCACGGGGTGGGCAACTTTCTAACTAAAAATAAAAATGCAGAAATTAAACTTTGAAATGCAAAATTTTCTCTTTTCAATTAAAATGTTGAAATTTAAAAAATTATGTAAATGGAACAGAATTAATACTGCAGAAAACAGGTTGTAGGGAAGTAAGGCTGCAGATAGGACAGAAGGCTATGCAGGTGCAGAAAATATTGCAGCAAAGTACTGGGTTTAAACAGGGAAAAAGTGCAGAAAACAGACCGCGGGTCTGTGGAAGATCTACGTGGTCGGACCACAGGAAACAGGTCAACAGTTGCGGGCAGATTGCGGGAATATGGCTGAAAGATGCAGGCGGACCGCGGGAAAAAGGCCGAAAGTCGCAGGCAGATGGCAGGAAAATGGTTGAAAGCCGCAGGTGGACCGCGGGAAAAAGGTCGAAAGTCTCAGGCAGATAGCAGGAAAATGGTTGAAATCCGCAGGTGGACCACGGGAAAAAGGCCGAAAGTCGCAGGCGGCTAGCAGGAAAATGGCTAAAAGCTGCAGGTGGACCGCGGGAAAAGGGGCAAAAGTTGCAGGCGGATAGACGGAAGATGGTTGAAAGCTGCAGGCGGACCGCGGGAAAAGGGGTGAACAGTGGTGGTCGGACCGCACGAAACAGGCTAAGAGCCGTGGTCAGATCGCAAGTAACAGACTGAAAACCGCTGGTAGATCGCGGGAAACAGTCTGAGAGCCACGGTCGGATCGCAGGTAATAGTCTGAAAGACGCGGTCGGATCGCAACTGCGGGGACAGAAGACATAGTTTACGGCAGCCGAAAGGGACAGCCGAAAGGAAAAAACAGAAAAATATTGCAGAAAATTAAAAATGTTTAAAACTATAACCAGAAATTCAAAGGAACACTAGGGGAGTCGCCAAAACTGTAGCTAGGGTTTTCACCCTAGCTTGTGCAAATGAGCACCTACTAAGGAGAAGGGTATCCTTAGTAGCAATTCAATAAATAGTAAATAAAAACAGTAAAACAGTATGAAATTTAACCTAGCATGTGCATAAACAAAAAAAAAGACAAGATAATAAAATGTTTTTGTATTGATTATACCTCCAATGTGAGGTTGGTGAAGCTCTTGCAGCAGTCCAGGAGGGTTTCTTCCAAGCTCTAGTCTGTTCCTTCTCCTTCTTCCAAAGATGTTTTGGAAATGGGGCCAAATGGGGTTCTCAAGTGGAAAGTAGCTCCAAAGGGAGAGCTAGGGTTTCGTGAGAATTTTTGGCAGAGTGAGGATAAGGGTGATTGTGGATATGAAATGGGGGGCCTCCATCACCTATTTATAGGTTTTTTAGTGGTGGAGTGCTGGCCCATGGTTTTGGGCACCATATGGTTTAGGTCAGCTGTATAGGGTTTTTGATTCCTTTTTTCCCTCTTTTCCCTCTTTTTTGTATTTTTTATTCCCTTTTTAGAGGGTTTTTGCTATTTTTGGAGGAATTTAACTTATTTTGGGGAAACAATTGGGGTTTTGGCCTTTTGGAGGCTTTTTTAATGGTTTTTGGGCCTTTTGGGGGCTTTTTAAGGGTTTTTGGGCCTTTTGGAGGCTTTTTTAAGGGTTTTTGGGCCTTTTGGAGGCTTTTTTAATGGTTTTTGGGCCTTTTGGAGGTTTTTTAATGGTTTTTTGAGGTTCTGGAGGCAAATATGGTAGGAAATATGGACAAATGAGTCATGCAATAGGGTATATGAGGTAGTGAGCACTTTTTATGTGTTAACACTCGCACATCCCAAAGTTCATCCAAGATTTCTAGCTTGCAAATATATCCCTTGTTAGGTGTTTCAATGATGTTTACAAAAAAAAAAATACACATATACCTCTAGCAAGGATTCCTCATTGCATGTCTATGAAATAATTATATTTGGCAAATAAATATTAAATTGCACTTAGAGGTCATTTCTTTGCATGCTACCCAATTTATGGCATGTTCTAACATGCTCAAAATATTCAATATTTTATTAAACAATTTTATGGTGTTATTTATCCCAAAAGGGTTGCATCCATTGGTGAAAAACAAGGAGTTCTATCAATATTGCATTTTTTTAGTCAATGTGAATTCAATTATCACCATGTGTCTTTCTAACATACCATTAACTCTATAATTGGTCCTCTTCATGTAGACTTCTTATTTTGTGTCATTATCTATTTCATAAGAAAGTTTTGGTTTCCATGCTTCATTTTCTTGAGGCAATCATCGTAATTCTATATCATTAGTAATCATAGCCTAGAAACTAATCTTCTTGAAACAATCACCATCATGAAATGATTATCTCCTATTAACTATTTGAAACTATGATATTTAGTCTTATGTGTTTCCCCCATTCATTATTTGAAATTGTTTTAAATTTTATCGAAAGTTATTTTTCTCATAAAATATAAGAGCATAATAGCTTAGTCTTTATTAGTTCTATTTTCATTGTGCACTATATATGTTATTAAGGTTATAATACATATATAATTTTTACAGAAGGAAACTATGTTGACATTCAAGTTTAAATTCCAAGATATTGGGTTAAAAAGGGATAAATATACAAACATTGAAACATATTGTAGTATACCAAGGGTGAATGAAAATTACATTATGATTTTTATTATTGATGTCACACACATTTGATGATGGATTATGTCAAAAAAGGGGATACAAATTTGTGAAACATTATGGATTTGGGCACAACTTGGGTAAATCAAACTATGCTAGCATGTGTTAACTATTATTAGTATGCTGAATGATTTTTTCTTAGTACTAATTTTTTTAATTTTGATATGCAAATGCAAATTTTCTTCTGCAGTTTCTATTGGAGACAGGGTAAATATTCTAACATGGAGTGAAGGTGGATGAGTACGTCATCTTCAAAATAAATAATGGGAATAGGCTACATGTAAATATTGTGGAGAAATCCATAATGATTTTAAATGAGATTGTGTTAAACCCCAATGTTCCTCTACAACATCCATCTAGATTTGAGCATACACTAGGGGATGCAAAAGGATATTATGAGATTTGAAAATTGTAATTAGATATTGATTGTGAAAATTACCTCATAAATATTCCCCAAGTGAAGAATGAATTCATATGTATAAATGATGCTTTGACATGTGAATACAAAAGAACAAGAACATGCATCATCAAAGTAGTGACATGTAATTCCCATTAGAATAGCTATGTTATGTGTCAACAACTAAGTAAAAAAAAATATGGGGTTTACTAGAACAAATATGTGAAAATTGGAAAAGATGCAATATCAAGGATCAGTCAATACATTCATTGGTTGAATGGGTTATAAATAAATTGGTGGAAAACAATGTTATATGTTTAAGTTCAAGGATCCACCAAATGGAATGGTGATAGGGATGTCGATATTTCTAATCAAGAAGATCCTACAAATGGCATGACAATATCAAGGTTGCATAAAAAGGATAAATAAGGTATGGTAGGAAAAGTAGTTGCAAAATGTAAAATAAGCAAGAAATCTAGCTCCAACACTAAAGAAATGTTGCAAAAAACATGTATTCAACATGTGGATAAGAATGCCATCACAATTGCTATAAGTGGTATGGAAAGAAAAAATCAAAATGGTATTACGGAATTTGTCTTGAATTTATTTATTTCATGCTTTGTCAAGTGAAACAGACATGGCTACAACTTACCTCCTATTGTTACAAAAGTAAAGGACATGAGAATTGATGGAATTATTTGTAAGAAATATTGATATATGTAATTCACCTAGGGAGGATAATATGGGGTACCTAGGGAGGATAATATGGGGTAACTAGGAAGGTATCCAAGGGATTAATGAATGCGATGTCAGTATAATGAATGCAATGTTAATAGGCCCACTTAGTAGTTGGTGGGTAATAAATATGCCCACTAGGTGGTTAAAAGAAATAATAAAATAATAAGGGTAGTTGGCATAGGAATACTCATGAGATAGTATAAATACATGAGTATCATTGTATTGGGAAAGTTGGAAGTTGGATGTGAGTATTCTATTCTAACAAGCATGGTTTGTGGAGTGATCCTTTCATAAGGAATAATTAATGGTGTTTCCCTACCTTAAGGGTCTTATCTACAATATTGTATCATTCCAGTGTGTGTATTCTGTGGATCTATTAGGTTACTCTCAACTTAATGTTTACCTTTTATCTTTATAGCTATTAATATACATAATAATTTATATTAGAGCCCTTTCTTGGACAAAAAACTAGAGAATATATTTTTTTTCTTTTTGCGTATTTGTGGAGGAAAAAAAGATGGTAGCATTCAGATCAATTTCTAAAACTTTCAGTGCAAACTCTAAAGAAGCCAACTACATATCTTATTTCCTCTCTAAAAAATGTATAATTTTGAAGAAACAAAATTGTACAAATTAGAGTTTGAGAAGTGGAAATATTGTTGATTTAAAAAAAATGTTCTAGGGGTTTTTTTCATTAACGACCGTGTGGATTGCAGATCATATATATTTTTGTAAAGCACCCAATTTTCTTTCAAACTACTTCTAGTATATGAATAATTACCAGGGCATTTCATCATTGTGGTCATAATAGAGACTCTGGGAAATATTGATGAAGTTATGATCATTTTAAATTTGTTGCCTCAAGCCACATTGAACAGTGGGTATAGATTTGGTTGTGGGTTTTATTTCAAGAAAAACCTATTTTACAAGAAAATATTCAAGAATGCATTGTATACTATAAGAAAAAAGTGTTTCTTTGGAAAATATGCCTATACTCTCATCTAACAAAGGAAGAAACTATATGTGGTCAAACACTTTGCTTTAAGGAGTTATTAAAACTTTTAAATGAATCATATGCACAATTATTTTTAGGCAAGTGGTCTCATGATGTGAAGAATGATAGAAAAATCATAAAAGTTTATTTTTTTATTTTCATGTGGCAACTTCCTATTACAAGTTCATGGATGTATTCAATAAGAGAATGTAATATCCCATACCTAATCTCATTAAGGTCATTCCACCAACCTATCAAATTCCCATAGGTTGGAGTGGAAACTAATTTAACTAGGGAATTAATTGGCCCATAGTCACTATATGAGGGAAGAAAATTGAACTATGATGGATGATGTGGGTCACAATTTTTGGTTAGTAAATTCCAAATATTCATAAATGATGTGGAATAGGTTCAATAGGGAAAATAGGGTGCATAAGGATGAAGAAAGAGCCACATGGAAGTGTAATCCCCAAGCTATGTGGAAGGAATCCAATCATGAAGGCATCTCTTGAGTTGTAACTCCTGAGGATAAAATTTGCAAAGGGAGGGTGCACTAGGGGGAGAGTAAATCCCAAAGATTCTCATGAAGTGGTAGTAGGCTAAAAATATCCAAGGAGGGTGCATTAGAGAAGTGTAACCCCCAAAGGAATCTATTACAAGTTATGACAAAATCTATGACACCTATGACATCTTTTGACAAATTCTATGACATATATGACAAGGGAAGGTACTAAATTTAGCATATGAGGGTGTTATAGTGGAGACTAGGGGACACAAGGAAGACAAAGCATCACCAAGTCAAATTTCATGAATTTTAAGGTAATATGGGTGCCAAATGACATTAGGAAACTCTCTCATGTAATTCAAATTTAATTATTTTTTTCGGAGAAAACTCTAGAATGAGAGGGGAAATTATTCTTGTATTTTATAAAAAGAGTGAAGGCCCATGTGAAGGGAATTTTGGTTAATTTTCAATTCGAATTGGAGAGCTACTGATATTCTCAAGCTTGGTAGATCGACCCCTTTCTATTGCATCTATTTTCAATGATGAAAGATCTCACACTAGCTACCATTTAGAGGATGAATCACCCTAATTCCTCAAGTGAGGTTCATTTGTGGGATATTCAGACCTATCCATTTTTTGGTTTTATTTCATATTCAAGTGTTTGGAAATCCATTTGGTAGCAACAGATATCTATCGTGTTTTTCCAAAGTGTTGTATTTGGGTTGATGGTTCGTGCTTGAGGAGAGGTGCACCCATTGTTGGAGATATTTCTTGGGGAAGGTCCTAGAGGCTAAATAAATTATATACTGGGCATAGGGATCCCTGTATGAGGTGTATTTACCATTTGGGGTCGAAATTGGGCCTTGGAGGGCGCACTTGTTGAATACGATTTCATCCTTGGAGCAACATTCTCTCTTATCTTCATTGTTGATTTTGGGGGTAGCATTTTCCCTTCATTGAAGTAGATATATTCTCTATTTTGTTTATTTTGTACTAGAATCTTTTGTAAACTCAAATAATGTTCCATATTTAATGAAAATCTACATAATTTACCTCATGCATTGATCTATGTGCAAGCACTAGTTTCCTAGTCTAAAAATATGCAATTTATGGTTTATTAGCTAAAATTTGGTTATTGTTTAACCATCATAACCAGTCATTTAGAAGTTATTAGTGGGTCAAGATGATGAATTCGTATGTGTAGAATCCCTGAATACCATTTTGGGAAGAATTCAAATCATTTTGGTAGTGTTTGGGGTCGTTTGGAAACGGTCTCTTATTGTAGCAGAATTTAACTAGTGTTGTCTAGTTTAGAATTAGGGTAAAAAAAATTTATATCTTAGGGTTGGGTACATTACAGTCGTTTCAGAGCATGGTATTGGAAATATGTGGATCATAAAATAGATCATTATTCAAATATATTTCAAAAATATCATCTCTAGGATCCATAGGAACCCCGACACAACTTGGCTAGTTGAAGAAATAGATTCTACCCAAGGTATAAGTGGAGAGGAACCAAGAACATAAAGGAGTATGGACATTGTTTCAAGAAGATTTCCACTGAGGAGAAGTAATATTAGTTCATGAAATGGATTTTGGAAACCTTATATAGTTTGGACAAAGTTTAGGATACTTCTAGGAAGAGTCAAGAGGAGACAAGGGAGAGAGGAAAGATCCCAGGTAATCGCAGCAAGTCCAGGAAGGGAAGATCAAAGTTCAGATTGGGAAAGATAGAGTGCTGGAACTGAGGAAATAAATGACATCTAAAGAAAGACTACATATCTATAAAATAAAGGAGAAGGACAACAAGAGACTACTCAAGAATCAAATGTTGTCACATACCCAAATTCTGAACATTTTATGTTGTTAGAAAAACATTATTTTTTATGTTATTGTAAAGTTTTATGTTTATTGACCAAGTGGGGTCAAGGATGACTGTAATTAATTACTCTGAATATTTTATTATTTATAAATAAAAGAGGAGACAAATATCTGAAGGAGACTGTTGAATGAGTGTCCACTGATCCACTAGGAGGAATGCACTGGGGTGGAGAGAAAACTGACACTTGGCAGCATACTCAACTCACTTCTAGTTGTTGCAGGAGGAAGCTTCCCTATTTTTATGTTCATGTTCCCCAATAAAGTGGAACTAAGCAGGTGGCTCATTAACTAAAGAAAACTGACCAAAGACTAGGCATGCTTCATCTACCCATCGAATTCAGCAGGAGGTTGTTCAGTTCTTACCCTGTGAAATTTTTTGAAAGAGAAAGACAAGAGAGCACAAGAGATTCGATGAAGGGAAGGTTAGAAGTGATTGAGTGAGTTAAGACTGCATTCTGAACTAGTGCAACCACATTATTGAGTTTGATATTGCTAAAGGCAGAAGTATTACTGTTAAGTACTACTGCTGAGTTGAAAAGGAATTTATCCATTCTCCACACAGCATCTTCATCCTAGTGGTTCAATGAACAGGCTCGGGGGTCCTAAGGCAAGTAATTTGGCTATATTCAGGAAAAGGTTGGGTGGAATGGTCTCCTTTGGTTGTTTGTCTCTTCTACAGTTACCAGGTTCTAATTGTGTTATCTTATTTACTTTCTGCCCAAATTATTTATGAAGGAAATGATTATCTTATGTTATTAGCTTTCTATTAAAACCTAGATATCTCTTAAACTGTTAGTAATGCTTTAAATTTTCTATCATAATATCTATGCTGAAAAATTTATGTATATGTTAAGTATAAAATTGATTGAATAATTCTGATTTTGCAAAATGATAAATGATAGAGTAAAAATACTTATCTGTATTTTTCCACACACTATATGTGTTGTACTCTAGTACAACAGAAGTCAAAATTATAGATAGATTTGAATGATTGCATAGCATATAATAAATCTGTTTCATTTATGTATATCAATTCTGTGTTAATTTTCAGTAATTTCTCATATAGTTATTACTACATAGCATCTTATGGCATAGTACAGAAGTAACGGTCTGCAAATCCATATTTTACTCATTTTAAACCTAAGTTCAATCATGGCATAAAACTATTATACCATAAATCAAATAACATATATTTAATTGTAGAAAACATCTCAAATAAAATGAATCTTTAATCACTATAAACAATATAGTTTTATATATCACAAACCCTAATACTATTGAAAATTCACAATACAAGATATTATAAAAAAATCGAAGTTATAAATATTGCAGGAAAGCAAATAGAAAACAAGTATCTATTTTCTTTATCACACATTATTGTAGCATGTAATGATTCACCGAATTTAACCATATAAAACATTTACACAGAGTTCATCAAACATACTGCATCATAACGCACTTACAAAATAAATATCAATTATTTTAAAACATTAAAATGTACTAAGAAATTAGTCTATCAACTTTTCCAAGGTCAAAGACCCTGTGCATAATCCACCTCTGGTATTACTTTAATAAACATTTCATTATTTTCCATAATAAGAAAACTAATATAAGACCATGGTTTGATACCTGTGAGGGTTCACCCAAACTAGTCCATGTTTCATAAATTATAAACACGACCATTACAAGTTTTATAAAGCGCAAGTGTGCAGGGTTCGAGTCTCGACTCACCTTAATCCATTTAATAAAACTTTCAAACATAAATCCTAAATATATATCAAGTTCGGGGTTCAAAACCCTTGGTGTTTTCCACAAACAAATCTTAAAGCATGGTAAGCAGTTATGGTAGGGTTTTTTAACCCAACCTTACGGACAATGTTGGAAACAACTCTTAGAAATAAACATCACAGCCTCTTGCCAAAAGAGACGGGCCTTGCCCTAAAAACCAAATAGCTTGTTTTACAATTTATTTCATTGCCAAAAATAACAAAACTATCGAGAGTAAAAACTCTAAAAATTTGTATTTCAAACTACACTTAGATCTTTGTAAAAACCATATATATTTCCATGAGAATTTTATACATTACTGTAATGAAAGGAAGCATTGAGAAACCAATGCAGGTCTAGGTCGAGGGTTCAACCCTCCCTGTACCAAATGCCATACGGCTTATAAAATTACAACCAACTGTAAAAATCAATATTTTAAGTTTAAATGTAGTCTCGGCTAAACCAAAACAAGACCGGCATCAATGCCAAGCTCCACCAAAATGTTCCGAGTAGAAATAGATTCCCATAGGGAGTCATAGAGGGTTACCAAGGAAAATGTAAGCTCTTATCCCTTTCTGTCCAACCTTAAAACATTGCTGATGAAGTAACCTAACAACATATCAACACAACGACTGGTTAAACCTGGAAGTAATGCATACTTTTTAATTTAAACAATGATAATGTTAAAACACTCAGCGAAATACAAAGGGTCGATTATGACATTACCTGCACATCATTAGCATGCCTGAGCACGTATGCGAAGGGTAATCTTTCAGCACCAATGCTGGTGGTGCAAAGATTCATCATCGAACCCTGTAAAGATTAATAAATCTGTAAAGAACTCGTATTCTTAAACCTACTGTTTACAACATACAGGACGAGAGGTCTCAGTATCGAACCCCGGGAGAGACTGCCTACAACCATTGTTACAAACCCTAAAAAATCGAGAGCCTGTCGGCCTCTCTTCCCACTTTCTTTACCAAATGAATGTTCCAGTTTATGGTCTCGTCGAGTAGTTCAAAACCCAGCTAGGGTTTAACACAAAGACCAAGAACCTCCACATGAAACCCTGCCACGAGGATTGCCAATAGGCATTCCACCCAAAATGAAGTTAATAACATTAAGAGTTAGAGCTACCATTTGCACGTATGCCTGCCAATGCATAGATCCACCGATATTAATATATGGTCTTCATTATGCTTAAAACATAAAGTATGTCTATGCGCTATTGTCATAGCATATAGTGTATACGTAGAGCAATTCGAGAGCCACAGTATGCGTATAGTGTAAGGTATTAGTGCATATAGTTTATAATATATAACCATGGTATAAATGCATAAAAGTTCTAACACATAGGTTATTGCACAAGGTCTAAAACCTTTAAATAGGGTTTGGTTGGATTCAAAAGTTTGAATAACATAAGGGATGAGTCATGGTTATAACATCACCATTGTAAGCATGCATTTATAAAAGCTATAGTCGATAAATGAACAAATTAAGCCATGCCATTAATACTAATAAAAAAATTTACATGAGAATGATTTGAATGTGAAAATCATAGCGAATACATAGGACATTAACAATCTTTGTAGAATACATTTGCAGGTTGAATTTTCATGACATTGTAATCCTCTATTTTAGTGATCACAGCTAGGGTAGGTCATACCCTTGCACAAACTAAGTTCTCTAAACTTTCGTAATTAACATCGTAGGCTATTTGAAGTTTAAACAAGTCCTTTTTACATACATCGTTAATGCTTCGGAAAGAAGTCTCGCTCATACCTATGATCTGCAACATAAGTTCAAGAGCGTTAGCTAAATAGCTAAGTAAGCCTCAGGGTGCCCATAGGACCCCTTCATCATCAAGAAAATCAAACAGTTAGTCCTTATGAATAAAACAGTACCATAATAAAAGATAAAGTTAAATGACAACATAAATACATGCTTTTAATCATTCGCAAGCAGTAAAGACTTGATGACAAACATAGCATGTAATTAACGTAACATGGTTTTAACATTGACGAATAATTGAAGAAGGTGTCGTCATAATACAAAATCAGGTTGTCATTTTAAATAAGAAAATTATCATTTATTATATTTCCACATAACGAATGTAAGTATTTAATGCTACTCATAAAATTTTAAATTTTTGTGAATTTTGGGGATGTTACATGTGGTATCAAAGCGCAAGTTCAAGTACTAGGCCTGAAGTGGCTCAACGCGCACATTTAAAAATCTAAAACAGAATTGCAAATTACTGATTTTATTTTATTTTGTTTTCAGTTTCAACACTTTATAAATTTAGTCTGCAGGTATGGAAGGACCATAAGAGTTAGCTGAGGATAGGTCCCATAATAATGAATAGAATAATAATGAACAAGGACACATTAATGCAGAAAAATTATTTGTTGAACTGAATGATAATTCATCTGAATTATTAAGGACAGTAAAAGATTTAAAATTTGAGATAAAACGAATGCTAAAATCTCAAGAGGAGCTGAATCAAATTATGTTGGATAAATTCCATAATAACGATAAAGATAAAATAGCAGAACATAATTCTGAATTTGGAACTATGTCCTATCAACGTAAGGATAAAAAGGTAAAATTGACTAATTATGATAGCAGCTCATCTTCTGAATTTTATGAAAAAGCACGCAGGAAAAAGCACAAGTATTCCAGCGATAGTAGTGAAAGTGACTGCTACACTAAAAAGAAGTATAAGCCATACGAAGAAATTTCTGGTGAGTTTAAAAAGATCAAACCACCAACTTTTAATGGAGAAACATAAAAGAGTGAGACAGCCGAAGCATGGCTGTCCGGCATGAATAAGTACTTTCAAATTTACAACTACTCAAGTCATTTAAAAACTAAAATGGCAATTTATAATCTGACTGAAAAAAGCAGACATCTGGTGGCAAGATCTGAAACAAGTAAAAGGTTTAAAAGAGAAAAGTGTAAAATGGAGTAATTTTAAGAAATTTTTTGTCATAACAGTATTATGAGGAACGAGCTAAAGAGTTTTATGAGTTAAAGTTAGGTTCCATGGATATGAGAGAATTAAGCAGCAAGTTCTTAAATTTATTAAGGTACGTGCCTTACATCACTGAAGAAAAGCCTAAGGTACAGAGATTTCTGAGTTGTTTTTCCTCTCATATAAAGGACATGATTGAGTACCATGGTCCTCAAACTCTTGAAGAGGCCATGAGAAAAGCAAATATCTGTTATGAACAGAACAAGAAAAGAGAAGGCATACCAAATTGGAAGGTAAAAAGGCCTAATAATTTGAAAAAAGGAAGAGTCGTTTTCTTTTAATCACAACTTTGGAAATAATAATTCACGTAATTACTCCAACATAAAATTTCAAGGAAATAATTCAACAGGTAATACACAATCAAAATTTATAGCTGCAAGAAACAGTGATTCACTAAAAATTTCATCAAAAAAAATGAACAAAAAGAACCCGTTAAATGTTGGGACTATCAGGGACCTCACTATGCATCAAACTGCCCACTCAGAAAGAGGATTGTCAACAACATACACACAGTACAGAAGGAGAATACTGTTGGTGACTTAGCGAGGGAAATGCCCAGGATAAATGCAGCTTTGGAAAACAGACAAGCTGATCATCAAACTTCCATGGTTGAAGTGGAAGGTATGCTGAAAAATAAAGCTATTTCTATTTTAATTGATCCAGGAGCAAGTCTTAGCTATGTGTCACCTGATTTAGTTAAATGTTGCAATCTGAAAATAGACAAGTTTGAAAAGTCATGGTTGCTCCAATTAGCTACCGGAACTAAAAGAAAAGTGGTTGATTATGTAAAAGAGTGTGAATTACTGATGAATCAGTTTAGGACTCATGTTAAGCTGAATGTGTTACCTTTGGGCTCTTACGATGTTTTGATTGGAATGGATTGGTTGGAAAAGAATAGGGTAGTATTAAATTGCTTTAAAAATACTTTTACTTGCTTGAATGATGAATGTGAAACTGTAACAGTAAAGGGAATTCCTAGAAAGACTTATGTTAGACAAATTTCTGCTTTGCAAGTTAAAAAGGATGTTCGTAAAGGGTGTAAGTTGTTTGTTGTAAATGTAATTAATGACTAACAATCAAATAAGGAAGATAAGTTAAAGTTGGAAGACATACCTATTCTAAAGGAATTTTCTAATGTATTCCGGAAATAAATTCCAGGACTACCTCCGAAAAGAGAACTAGATTTCACCATTGAGTTAGTAGCGGAAGCAGTACCAAACTCAAAGGCTCCTTACAGAATGAACATTCTGGAGCTTAATGAACTAAAATCACAACTTAAGGAACTGATTGATAAAAATTATATAAGGCCAAGTGTGTCTCCATGGGGAGCACCTGTCATCTTTGTTAAAAAGAAGGACGGAACTATGCGTTTATGCATAGATTACCGTCAGTTAAATAAAATGACCATAAAGAACATATATCCTTTGCCTCACATTAATGATCTATTTGATCAACTACATGACGCGAAGATATTTTCTAAGATAGACTTAACGTTGGGGTACCATCAAGTCAGAATTAAAGATGAGGACATCTTTAAGACTACTTTCAGAACCCGTTACGGGCACTACGAGTTCGTGGTTATGCCATTTGGGCTGACCAACGCTCCAACACTTTTCATGTGTCTTATGAATAATGTTTTACATCAGTACTTAGATAAGTTTGTAAATGTTTTCATTGACGACATTCTAATTTATTCTAAGACTAAAGAAGAACATGACGAAGACTTAAATATAATTTTACAAGTGTTAAGAGAACACCAACTTTACGCTAAGTTCGACAAATGTGATTTCTATAAAGATAAAATACAGTACCTAGGGCATGTGATATCCAAGGATGGAATCGCAGTAGACCTGGACAAGATAAAATCAATTAATGAATGGCCTGAACCTAAAGACGTAACTGGTGTACAATATTTTATGGGAATTACAAGTTACTATCATAAATTTATAGAAGGATTCTCTCGAATAGTGAATCCTATAACCTCTTTACAAAAGAAAGGTAAGAAATTTATCTGGGATAAAAATGGTGAAGAAAGTTTTAAGAAACTAAAAAGACTATTAACAACGACACCTATTCTAAAAATTGCAGACCCAAACAAGGATTTCATTGTATGCACTTATGCATGCAATGATGGACTTGGTGGAGTCTTAACACAAGAAGGTCATGTGATTGCATATGAGTCTAGGAAGTTAAAGATTCATGAGAATAACTATGCAACTTACGACTTAGAGTTGGCTGCCTTGATACATGTGTTAAACATGTGGCGTCATTACTTAATCGGAAGAAAATTTACACTAATGACAGATAATAAAGGTTTAAACTATTTGTTGGATCAACCAAATCTGAACGCAAGGCAAGCTAGGTGGCTAGCTTTCCTTAGCGAATATGATTTCAATATTCAGCACATTAAAGGTAAAGAAAATAAAGTTGTTGATGCCTTAAGCAGAAATGCTAGGCTAAATTTTGTTTCAGCAATCAGTACTAATAAAACTGATCTAGAAAATCATATTAAGGAAGGAATCAAAATGGATGAAAAATATCAAAAATTACATGAAAAGGTTGTTGAAGATAATGCTGAAAATTTAATAATAGATTTCATCATTGATGAAAGAGGATTAATGTTGTATAAAAACAGACTTTATGTGCCTAATGTTGCTGAAATTAAGTTGTTGATTTTAAATGAATTGCATAAAATTCCATACTCAAGGCATCTTAGTTACCAAAAGATGATAACAATGTTGAGGAAGGATTACTGTTGGCCAAGTACGAAAAATGAGGTAGTTGAATATATTTCCAGGTGTATGGAATGTTAGCAAATAAAGGTTGCCCAGTTGGATTGTTGTAGCCACTACATGTTCTGGATTGGAAATGGGAAATAATTAGTATTTATTTTATAATTGGTTTACCTAAAAATCAGAAACCAAATGATTCCATAATGGTAGTTGTGGACAAGCTTAGTAAAACAACCCACTTCATACCTGTTAAAACAACCTATAAGGCTGCTAACATTGCTGAAATTTTTATGAAACAAATTTTTCGTTTGCATGGGATTCCAAAAGTTATAATTTATGATAGGGACTCTAAGTTTACAGGAAATTTCTGGAAGTCTTTATTTAAAGGTTTAGATACTACTTTAAACTTCAGCACATCATTTCATCCGCAAACGGATGGGCAAATAGAAAGAGTCAACCAGATTCTTGAAGATATGTTAAGAATGTATGTTAGAGATCAGCCAGGTAAATGGGAAGAATATTTGCATCTTGTTGAGTTTGCTTATAATAACCAATACCAAGCTTCAGCAAAACTCAGTCCATTTAAAATTTTGTATGGTAGAAAGTGTAACACTCCTATTTCTTGGACTAATCCAGTTGACAGGTTAATGTTAGGATCTAAGTTATTAAAAGAAATAGAACTTACCGTGAAACAAGTTCAAGACAATTTGAAAATTGCACAAGATAGACAAAAAAGCCATGCAGATCTCAAAAGAACTCAGAAAGAGTTTCAGGTTGGTGAACATGTTTTCCTCAAGGTAAAACCAAAAAAGAGATCCTTAAAGTTAGGAGGCTGTGCAAAACTAGCACTAAGGTATTGCACACCTTTTGAAATACTGTTCAGGGTAGGACCGGTGGCATATCAGTTGGCGTTACCACCAAATATTAAAGTACATAATGTATTTCATATCTCTCTTTTGAAAAAGTATGTGCATGATGCTACTCATGTGATTAATTGGAATGGTGTATAGGTAGAACTAGAAGGATATTTTCTGGTGGAACCAGATTGTATCCTCGACAAGAGGGGAATTTTGCTTCGTAATCATACCATTGGACAGGTAAAGGTGTAATGGAAGCACCTTAGTCCAGATGAAGC
The DNA here is from genome assembly GCA_027924585.1 of Larix kaempferi. Lineage (NCBI taxonomy): Eukaryota > Viridiplantae > Streptophyta > Pinopsida > Pinales > Pinaceae > Larix > Larix kaempferi. Next base: position 21,385,695 of record BSBM01000515.1, read on the forward strand.
AACCTGGGAGTTGAAAAGTAATATGCAGGTGGAATATCCAAATCTATTCCAGGAGGAATTATAGGATGATGAATAAAGCAACATCGAGGATGATGTTGAATTTAAGAGGGGGTGTTTGTCACATACCCAAATTTTGAACATTTTATGTTGTCAAAAAAATATTATGTTTTATGTTATTGTAAATTTTTATGTTTATTGACCAAGTGGGGTCAAGGATGACTGTAATTAATTACTCTGAATATTTTATTATTTATAAATAAAACATGAGACAAATATCCAAAGGAGACTATTGAATGAGTGTTCATTGATCCACTAAGAGGAATGGATTGGGTGGAGAGAAAACTGACACTTGGCAGCATCCTCAACTCACTTCTAGCTGTTGCAGGAGGCAAATTCCCTATTTTTATGGTCATGTTCCCCAAGAAAGTGGAACTGAGCAAGCGGCTCATTAACTAAAGAAAACTGACCAAAGACCTAGGCATGCTTTATCTACCCATTGAATTCAGTAGGAGGTTGTTCAATTCTTACCATGTGAAAAATTATGAAAGAGAAAGACAAGAGAGCACGAGAGATTCGATGAGGGGAAGTTTAGAAGTGATTGAGTGAGTTAAGACTGCATTCTAAACTAGTGTAGCCACGTTGTTGAGTTTAATATTGCTAAAAAAAAAATTATTACTATTAAGTAATACTGTTGATTTGGAAAGGAATTTATTCCATTCTCCACACAACATCTTCATCCTGGTGGTTTAGTGAATAGGCCCGGGGGTCCTAAGGCAAGTAACTTGGCTGTCTTCAGGAAAAGGTTGGGTGGAACGGGCTCCTTTGGCTGTTTGTCTCTTATGCAATTACCAGGTTCTAATTGTGTTATCTTATTTAATTTCTGCCCAAATTATTTACTAAGGAAATGATTGTCTTATGTCATCAGCTTTTTATTAAAACCTAGATATCTCTTAAACTGTTAGTAATGCTTTTAATTTTCTATCATAATATCTATGCTGAAAAATTTATGTATATGCTAAGTATAAAATTGATTGAATAATTCTGATTTTGCAAAATGATAAATGATAGAGTAAAAATACTTCTCTGTATTTTTCCACACACTTTATGTGCCATACTCTAGTACAGAAGAAGTCAAAATTATAGATAGATTCGAATGATTGCATAGCATATAATAAATCGGTTTCATTTCTATATATCAGTTCTGTGTTAATTTTCAGTAATTTCTCATACAGTTATTACTACATAGCATCTTATGGCATAGTGCAGAAGTAACAATCTGCAAATCCATCTTTTTCTCATTTTAAAATCTAAGTTCAATCGTGGCATAAAACTATTATACCATAAATCAAATAACATATATTTAATTGTAGAAAACATCTCAAATAAAACGAATCTTTAATCACTATAAACAATATAGTTTTATATATCACAAACCCTAATAGTATTGAAAATTCATAATTCAGGATATTATAAACAAATCGAAGTTATAAATATTGCAGGAAAGCAAATAGAAAACAAGTATCTATTTTCTTTATCACACATTATTGTAGCATGTAATGATTCACCGAATTTAACCATATAAAACATTTACACAGAGTTCATCAAACATACTGCATCATAACGCACTTACAAAATAAATATCAATTATTTTAAAACATTAAAATATACTAAGCAATTAGTCTATCGACTTTTCCAAGGTCAAAGACCCTGTGCATAATCCACCTCTAGTATTACTTTAATAAGCATTTCATTCTTTTCCAGAATAAGAAAACTAATATAAGACCAGGGTTTGATACCCTTGAGGGTTCACCCAAACTAGTCCATGTTTCATAAATTATAAACAGGACCATTACAAGTTTTATAAAGCGCAAGTGTGCAGGGTTCGAGTCTCGACTCACCCTAATCCATTTAACAAAACTTTAAAACATAAATCCTAAATATATATCAGGTTCGGGGTTCAAAACCCTTGGTGTTTTCCACAAGCAAATCTTAAAGCATGGTAAGCAGTTATGGTAGGGTTTTTTAACCCAGCCTTACGGCCAATGTTGGAAACAACTCTTAAAAATAAACATCACAACCTCTTGCCAACAGAGACGGGCCTTGCCCTAAAAACCATATAGATTTTTTTACAATTTATTTCATTGCCAAAAATAACAAAACTGCCGAGAGCAAACTCTCTAAAAATTTGTATTTCGAACTACATTTAGATCTTTGTAAAACCCATATATATTTCCATAAGAAGTTTATACATTTACTGTAATGAAAGGAAGTGTTGAGAAACCAACGCATGTCTAGGTCAAGGGTTCAACCCTCCCTATACCAAATGCCATACGGCTTATAAAATTACATCCAACTGTAAAAATCAATATTTTAAGTTTAAACGAAGTCTCGGCTAAACCAAAACAAGATCGGCATCAATGACAATCTCCAACAAAATATTCCAAGTACAAATAGATGCCCATAGGGAGTCACCGAGGCTTACTAGGGAAAAGTTAAGCTCTTATCCCTTTCTGGCCAACCTTAAAACATTGCTGAGGAAGTAACCTGTCAACATATCAACACGACGACTAGTTAAACCTGGAAGTAATGCATACTTTTTAATTTAAACAATGATAATGTTAAAACACTCAGCGAAATACAAAGGGTCAATTATGACACTACCTGAACATCATTAGCACGCCTGAGCATGTATGCGAAGGGTAAGATTTTAGCAGCAACACTGGTGGTGCAAAGATTCATCATCGAACCCTGTAAAGATTAATAACTCTGTAAAGAACTCGGATTCTTAAACCTATTGTTAATAACATACAGGACGAGAGGTCTCAGTATCGAACCCCAGGAGAGACTACCTCCAACTGTTGTTACAAACCCTAAAAACTCAAGAGCCTGTCGGCCTCTCTTCCCACTTTCTTTACCAAATGAATGTTCCAGGTTATGGTCTCGTCGCGTAGTTCAAAACCCAGCTAGGGTTTAACACAAAGACCAAGAACCTCCACGTGAAACCCTCCCACGAGGATTACCAACGGGCATTCCACCCAAAACGTAGTTAATAACATTTAAGAGTTAGAGTGATGGCTTTATGACTGAAATTGTGACAATTGAAGCAGTTGCCAAAGAAAATATTTTGATACCTGATACAATAGGTTCTTTTGAATTGCGTAGGCTCGATTTTCATATGAATTGGATTTCTGTGCTCTTCTTCACACTGATTAATCATTGAGAACGGATTTTTTAGCACATCTACGCAACTCTTAACAATGTATGACTCTTCGATGGATGCCCTAGGAGACGGCGCTCTGCTGCCCTAGCCACGCTGCTGCTGCTTGGCTCTCGCGTTCGTAATGGCGGCGTTTGGGGGAGGGCTTCCCCCTCCCACAGCCTCTGACGCCTTCAACCTGCTCATTCGCCCCTCTGGCTCTAAACCAAAAGCCCCGACAGTTCCAAAATTCATCAAAAAGCTTGATTCCATCCCCGAAATCGATTTGCCTGGTGAAATCCCCATCAAATTCGCCTTAGCCCTTGCTGATAGGGGACTAGTCGGACAGTTTATGGGGCTTTGGCCCTCAACCAAGACCACCGATGACTGGATTCAAAGGAACTGGCGTCCCCAACTAAAGAACAGTGTTACCTGCTACCCTGTTGGACGTGGCTTCTTCATCTTTGAGTTTATAGCCCAAGAAGACAGAGATCTGATATTCAGAAATGGCCCATACTTCATGGGTGCTCAAGGATTATACCTCAATAGATGGACGCCCGACTTCAATGCAGAAACGGATGTACCGACAGAAGTTCCAGTCTGGGTAAGGCTCCCCAACCTTCCTATTCACTGCTGGAACTCTCCCACTCTGGAAAAAATTGGAAACACATTAGGAAAATACATTGACAAAGCTGATAACAAGGGCCAATACTCATGCGCCAGAATATGTGTCGAGGTTGATCTTGAAGCAGGCCTCCCTGAAGCTATTAAACTCAAAATAGGAGAATGGACATACTACCAAAAGCTCGACTACGAACAGATCCCTTTCAAATGTCGCCAATGTCATGAACATGGTCATTTTCAAAGAAACTGCCCAAAAAATCAGGTCTCAGATGATGAAGCAGGATGGCAAAAAGTCAAGAAAGGCAAGGCAATCCCAAAGAACCCTGAAAAGAAAGTCATGAATATGCCAAATCAGCCTTCAAGTTCCAACAAACCCTCCTGCGAGTCCACAAAAGAAGATCCAGTCATAACCTCAAGCCCCAACGACCATCCTGAGGCCATCCCCTCTGAGGAGATGCAACCTACAGCTATCGGTGTCCCTTGGGCGGCTGAGCATGCCAACAGGGAGGACTCTGATGTCCTGAATGCAGATCTGCTAGAACCAGGTGAACTTCCCTCTACTCGAGAAGGAAATGATAAACCAAGCTCGCCCAAGGAAGACAATGAAGATCCACAGCTGCAAGAGTCAGACCCTGAAGAAGACACCGAAGAAGAGACTTCTAGCGGTCTCCACTCCCTCCAGACCAAAACCCCAAGAGGAAGGAAATCCAAGAAGAAACAAAGGGAAGAAGCAACCTATCTGGAGGTCCTCGAAGGCTCTCAAAAAACCCTAAAAGGCATCATGAACACCCGCTCAAAAAAAGGTACAAATCAGGCCTCTAAAGAGGCCAAAACCTCACCCCAAATTCGTTAATGAAATACATCTCCTGGAATTGCAGAGGGCTTGGATCCACCCTGAAAGAAGAAGCAATGAGAGATCTAATCAGAATCCATAGGCCTGAGATTCTGCTTATCCAGGAAACTAAAATGGAGGAGATAAAGACCCTCCAAATCGGAAAAAGATTTTGGAAAAAAAGTGCTGGGATTGGCAATAATTCTAGAGGTGCATCAGGCGGAATCGCCACCTTCTGGGACCCTCTCCTATATGATATTGATGCTGAAGAGCGTGCTGAGCATTGGGTTTTCACAAAACTGGTCCACAAGCAATCTGGACACAAGGTATGTCTTTTTAATCTCTATGTCCCTGTTCTGCATGCGGAAAAAAAAGAATGCTGGAACACCCTTGGAACTTTTCTTCAATTACAGAATAGAGACAACATTATCATAGCTGGAGATCTGAATGTGACTCTGGCAGCTAATGAAAAGAAAGGAGGTAATCCGGTTAGAGATCCATCTAGAGAATGGGTAGAAGACATCATCGCTGGTTGGGATCTGCTTGACATCAAACCCATCAATGGCACCTTTACTTGGACAAATAAAAGAATTGGGTCGGGCCATGTAGTAGCAAGGATTGACCGTTTCCTCGTCCACTCCTCCTTCCTCGATCTGAATCTTCTAGCCTCCTCCAAAATTCTCCCTCACTACACCTCTGACCATAGACCGATTCTGCTTGAGCTAACCTCGGATCCAAATCTTGGCCCTCTCCCCTTTCGGTTCAGCCCACTTTGGATTCACCATGATGACTTTCTCCAAACTGTTGCAGACTCGTGGAATTCCCACCTAACGGGCTCACCCTCCTTTGTCTGGGAATCCAAGCTTAAACGACTCAAACTTGCCCTTAAAGCCTGGGCCAAAAATCTTCCCTCTCCTGCCTCCAACAGGGAATTCGCCCAAGCTGAACTTGAATCGCACCAAGCTTTATCTGGCTCCTCCCCTGCGTCTGTCTGGACCCATTCCAAGGAAGAAACCTTGCAAAAGAACTTCTTCTCTGCTTGTAGGGCTGAAGAAGAATACTACCGTCAAAAGTCCCGTAACCTCTGGCTCCTTAGCGGAGACAAAAATACCAAGTTCTTTCATAAACAAGCTGAAGCCAGGAAAAACTTTAAAGCTGTCTCTGAAATTCGGTATGATGGAGAAGTGATCCAAGATGCAGAGAGAATCAAGAAGGCAGCTGTTGAAACCTTCGCTGACCTGTTCACTGCTCCAATTGAAGAGCCCCTCGACCCCTCCTCCCATCCCTTTGATCTCATCCCCCAGATCATCAGTGAGGGAGAAAACCACTCCCTTTCAGCGCCTATCACCATGGATGAAGTTAAATCTGCCCTTGCTGCTATGAAACTTGACAGTGCGCCGGGCCCGGACGGCTTTACAACAAGATTTTTCATTTGCTGTTGGACAATTATCAAGTATGATCTTCTCAAAATGGTTAGGCACTCCCAGAACACCAACAAACTTGGAGGCAGCACGAATTCCTCCTTTCTGGCCCTGATCCCTAAAGAAAAAGGAGCCAACTCCTTCAACAGATTCAGGCCCATCTCCCTCTGTAACATGGGCTACAAACTCATCACTAAGATTATTGCCACCAGACTGAAAAAATTGCTCCCTCGGACCATCCCGGAGAACCAAGGAGGTTTCATCAAAGGCAGGAAAATTTTGGATAACATCATCCTCGTTCAAGAAGCTATCCACTCAAGCAACCAACGAAAAGAGAAAGGCATGGTCATCAAGCTTGACTTAGCTAACGCCTTTGACCGAGTCAGGCATGATTTCCTGTTTTTTGTCATGGCTAAATTTGGATTCTCTACCAACTTCATTAGCTGGATCAAAGGATGTGTGGGGGATCCTTGGATAGCCCCTCTGGTAAATGGAAGACCAACTCGCTTCTTTAAAGCCTCCATAGGATTAAGACAAGGATGCCCACTTTCTCCCCTTCTTTATGCCATCCAGGCTTCGGTCCTCAGCTTTCAGCTTAACTTCAGTCAAGACATTCACGTGCTTCCTGGGCTCAGACTTGTAAACAATGTTAGGGACATTAACCATGCCCAATTCGCTGATGACACCCTTCTTCTGGGAGGGGCCTCTGTCCACTCCTCGGAGCAATTCAAAAGAGAACTGGAAGTGTACAAAACAGTCTCGGGGAGCAAAATAAATCTCCACAAAAGCAAAGTCTTCAGCTGGAACTGTTCTGCCAGGGAACTAAGGGACATCAGCAGAACGCTGGGAATGAATTCAACCAAAGACTGGAATAACTTCATTTATCTCGGAATCCCCATTTGTAAAAGCAGAATCACTTCAGCAGATTGGGATCCCATTATGGACAATATCAAAAGCAAAATCCAGAAGTGGGGGGCTAGCTGGCTCAACCTAGCAGGTAAAACTACTCTCATCAAATCAGTCCTCAATAGCATGCCAATATATCAATCTTCTATTCTGCTTGCTCCCTGCTCGGCAGTCAACAAGATTGAAGGTTTGTTAAGGAAATTCATTTGGGAAGGAGGGAAAGGGAATGAGAATAAACTTCATCTTGTCAGCTGGGAAAAGATCAAAAAACCTCGGAAAGAAGGTGGCCTTCAGATAAGAAGTTTAACAACTCAAAATCTTGCTCTTGGAGCCAAATTACTCTGGCACATGGTCTCTGGGAAAACCAGCTGGAGCAAAGAAGCCCTCCGAAGGAAATATTTCCCTGGTCCAAGGAAGAGATGTCTGGACCAGCAACCCCCTCCTAGAAAGGGCTCGCCTATCCACAAGTTATGCATTAAAGCCTTGCCATCTTTCCAGAATAAGCTGTATTGGATCCCTGGAAATGGCAGCTCTATCAATCTCTGGGATGACTCCATTCTGGAGAGCCCTCCTCTAGGCTCTAACTCGCATATTAGCAACATTAAAACTTGGCTAATTGGAAAAGGATCCACTACATTAATGGACATTTCTGTCTGGGAGAATGAGATCTGGAAAGGCTGGGACTTAGGCCACGTTCCCCCTGATCTCAAAGATGAAGCAACTGCTCTTTTGGACCTCCTCCAAGGTAAATCCCCTTCCAAGCTGGGCTCCAGAGATAGAAGGGGTTGGGGTTCCTCAGGTGTGTACTCTGCTGCGGAAGGCTACAAGGAACTCCAGAACATCCCTTATGCCGCCCCTAATCCTGCTGGTTGGACTTTTATTTGGGCCAAACCTTTTATCCCGAAAATTGACATCTTCTGCTGGTCCTTAGCCCATAAGAGTATTCTCACCGGTGATAACCTCAGAAGAAAAGGAATGGCTGGGCCAACCCGTTGTCCCCTCTGCAAAAACAGTGATGAAACTATGGACCACATAATGTTGGAGTGTCCCTATGCTAAAGAGACTTGGATCCATGCCTTGAGCCTTAACAACGCCCTTAACCTGCCCCTCTCGGTTAAGCTCCTCTTCCTCACCTGGAACTCTCTGTCACCCTTCAATCTGAGCAACAAGGCCCTGCTTCAAACTACTTGGGGGTGGACTCCAAAAGCCATATGCTGGAAACTGTGGATTGAAAGAAACAACAGAATCTTCCGCAGTAAAGAAGCCCCTCCCTGGAGAACAGCAGTAAAGGCTAGGGAAATCCTTGGTGAAGTCATGGACTGCCACTCCTTTAACAATGTCTCCCCTCTACTGCAAGAGGAGCTCAATTGGTTAAGCAAGCTAACTACCAATCTGCCTTCCCAACCCTCCAACGAAGTCCCCCATTCAGAAACTTGGGAAATCAGGAAGGAGGAAGCAGACTTCAATCGCTGGGTAGCATCCCTGAATGAACCTTGTCTGTTTTTCGATGGGGCTTCAAAAGGAAATCCAGGCCCTTCCGGTGCCGGAGGTATTATCAAGTCAGAAAGAGGGATTATCAGCATAAATTACTCCTGGGGACTTGGAATTGGAACTAATAACATTGCTGAATTCTGCAGTCTTTGGCAAGGTTTACAAATTGCTCGTAATCAAGGCATTCGTCACCTAACAGTCCTGGGAGACTCCAGGATCCTTATCAAGGCCCTCCAAGCCAAGAAGGCCCCTCCGAATGTCCATCTCCGCCATATTTTTCAAAAAATTCTCCAGGCAAGCAATCTATTCCATAAAATAAGATATTTTCATGTGCTTCGTGCGCTCAATAATCATGCAGACGCGGAAGCTAACAAAGGGGTCGAAATGGATCATGGAAATCTTAATATCAACGGACTGTGTCAGCGATGTGACATTCCCTAGCAGAAGAAGATCCTGTATCTTCTCGCAGAGGGCTCGTGGGCTTCCCAAAATCACGTTTTTCATGAAGTTGCAGAGATTCCCTGAATTCCAGCTCAGGAACCGGTCCTCGCGCCCTCGGGAGTCTCCCTGCTCGCTCTTAAATGAACTCCTCCCTGTTCTCGCTCTCACTCCACTCTGCAAACAGAGAACGCTGGTAATGCTGTCGGCTCCAGGATTGCAGAGGATCCTTTCTCCAGATCCGGCTCATTTCGCAGTTCATCGCGCGTCCCTGACTGAGATGGCTAGCTCCTCCAGCTCCGGCCTCACTGCCGATGAGCGCATCAGTGCCCTGGAAGAGGCACTCGGTCGTCTGCGGGGAAAATTTGACAGTCAGAAGGCGAAGATTGAGGCGCTCTCCAAGGCTGGGGAGCAAACATGGGACATCCTGAACAGAGACATCATGCAATTGAAGACCGATCTAACTGAACAAATGGAAGATTTCAAAGACGAGACTCGCACTGGATTTAAGGATGTGGCGAATACTCAGGGCAACTTTGGACATCGCATTGCAGCCTTGGAAGCTCAAGTCTCAACCCTGAAAGATAAGCTGGAAAAATGAGGCTGTCTCTGCTGCATAATACGCCTCTCTTCCCTGTAATAGCTAAATAACTCTGGCATATGGGAGTAGGGAGCCCTGCCATATTTTGGGCGAATCTATGAGATCGCTGTTCTGCTAAAAAGAGGTGTATTGATGCTAGATCTACTATGTAATAGCTTTCGGTTGCTAAAATACCGGTTCTAATACAATACCAATATGTTCTTGTAAAAAAAAAACATTTAAGAGTTAGAGCTACCATTTGCACGTATGCCTGCCAACGCATAGATCCACCGAGATTAGTATATGGCCTTCATTATGCTTCAAAAATAAAGTATGTCTATGCGTTATTGTCATAGCATATAGTGTATACGTAGAGCAATTCAAGAGCCACACTATGCATATAGTGTAAGGTATTAGTGCATATAGTTTATAATATCTAGCCATGGTATAAATGCATAAAAGTTCTAACACATAGGCTATAGCACAAGGTCTAAAACCTTTAAATAGGGTTTGGTTGGATTCAAAAGTTTGAATAACATAAGGGATGAGTCATGGTTATAACATCACGATTGTAAGCATGCATTTATAAAAGCTATAGTCAATAAATGAATAAATTAATCCATGACATTAATACTAATAAAAAAATTTGCATGAGAATGATTTGAATGTGAAAATCATAGCAAATACATAGGACATTAACAATCTTTGTAGAATACATTAGCAAGTCGAATTTTCATGACATCATAATCCTCTATTTTAGTCATCACAGCTAGGGTAGGTCATACCCTTGCACAAACTAAGTTCTCTAAACTTTCGTAATTAACATCGTAGTCTATTTGAAGTTTAAACAAGTCCTTTTTACATACATCGTTAGTGCTTCGGAAAGAAGTCTCGCTCTTACCTGTGATCTGTGACATAAGTTCAAGAGCATTAGCTAAATATCTAAGTAAGCCTCGGGGTGCCCATAGGACCCCTTCATCATCAATAAAATCAAACAGTTAATACTTATGAATAAAACAGTACCATAATAAAAGATAAAGTTAAATGACAACATAAATACATGCTTTTAATCATTCGAAAGCCGTAAAGACTTGATGACAAACCTAGCATGTAATTAACGTAACATGTTTTTAACATTGAGGATAAATTGAAGAAGGTGTCGTCATAATACAAAATCAGGTTGTCGTTTTAAATAAGCAAATTATCATTTATTATATTTCCGCATAACAAATGTAAGCATTTAATGCTACTCAGAAAATTTTAATTTTTTGTGCATTCTGGGGATGTTACAAATGTAGCAGGTGATGTGTTACAAGATGCTTTGATTCTTATATTAGATCATACTAGTGATTACTGGGTAGTAGATTCATGGGCTTCATGTCATGGTACACCCCATAGAAGATTCTTTCATGATTATGTTCCAGGAGATTTTTGACATGTTTTATTGGGTGATGACGAACCATGCAAAATTATTGGAATGGGTAAGGTAAAGATAAAGTTAAATAATGGTGAATGGCTATGGAAATATGTAAGGCATATTCCTTCTATGAAAATAAATCTGATCTCAACAAGGTAGTTGGGAGATGGTGTTTTTTTATCTACATTTGGAGAAACATGGTGGAATATCACTAAAGGATCAATGGTGATAGAAAAAAGAGATATAATAGGTACGTATTATTTATGCTCTCATAATACTGATTGTTCTATCTCTTTAGCTTCCATGGGAACAAATACAGTATTGTGGCATCATAGGCTTGGCCACATGAGTGAGAAGGGGATGCAGATTCTCCACTCAAGGAAGTTGCTACTAGATTTGAAGCAGGTAAGTTTGGAATTCTGTGAGAACTGTGTTTATGGAAAATAGAAGAGAGTCAAATTTCTCAAGGTTGGGAAACAGAAAAAGAGTGAAAAGTTAGATCTTGTGCATATGGATGTATGGGGACCGGATCAAGTACACTATCTTGGTGGCTCTTGTTATTATGTTACTTTTATTGATGGTGCAACTAGAAAAACTTGGATTTATTGCATTAGACAGAAATCTGATGTGTTTGCTACTTTTAAGAAGTGGAAAGCTTTTGTTGAGAATGAGACATGAAAAATGTTGAAGTGTCTTAGATCTGATAATAGAGGTGAATACTGCAGCAAGGAGTTTGATAGTTACTATTCATACCATGGGATTTGTAGAGAGAATACAATGCTAGGAACACCACAAGAAAATGGAGTGTCAGAAAAGATGAATAGGACAATTATCGAGCGTGCAAGGTGTATGAGATTGCATGCAAGGTTTCCCCTATAGCTTTGGGCATGTTGGAATATGTAATGATGACTTATGTGATATATTGGTAAAATATCATTTAAATGCATAAAATAACTCTAATGTTATAAAATAGAGTTATCTCACATGCATCATTGTAATTATATCCTTTATAACCATTCTCTATATAAAGAGGTGGAAATTCTTTTATCCCACATGTGTAATGGGATGTATTGTAATCCAAACCTCTTGGTATATAAGAGAGGTGAAGGAGACCCTTTTGGGTATGTGTTGATTGTAATTCATCACACATCACATGTTGTGTATGTCATTTGTACACACATTGTATGATGGAGCTTGATGTGATGCATATGTGAGGATGTCATGCAATCTTTGAGATCTTTTTCATAATAATGTAAGATGAAACCCTTCCCGTGAACGTAGCCCAATTGGGTGAACCACGTATATCTGGAGTTCTCTTTTTCTTGATCTCTTTATGTCCATGTTGGTATGTTATTGTTGCTTAGATAGGTAAGCTAGTTTAACTAGATCTTAATCTCTAACATGGTATCAAATCTAGTTGTTATGATTTAACACCTTCTATAGCTTTCATCAATAACTATTATCATTTGGGAATTATTTATTTTTTGTAGATTTGCTTTCTATCTGGTAGCCATTAGGATTCTCTTCAAATATGGGCATGTTTCTACAGTTTTTTATTTCTAACCCTAACCTTGTTGTGTAGATTTTTGCAGAAATGTTTCAAGGTTTTCTTGATGTTATTTTTGTAGATCTATACGTTTTGGGGATTTTCCTCAAGGAGATAACTCTTCCGGTTGTTAGATCGACATTTTTTGTCCAAGTTTGGTATACTTTGTGCAGGTTTCCGTGTTCAGCAGATTCGACACTGTTTTCGGCCTAAAACTTGATGTCCGTGACTTTTTCTTCGCAGACAATGCGGGTAACCGCGACTTTCCCTACTGCAAACTTGTGAGCATACTGCAAACCCGCGACTTTCATTGTACAGACCCGCGTGTGCCACGGCATACTCACAATTGTTTTACTGTGAACTCCCGTTTACTTCAGTATAACCGTGACTTCACTATACAAGGACGTGCGAGTGCTTCGGCATAACTGCGACCTTACTGTACAGAGACCAGCAAGTGCTTCAGAATAACCGCGACCTTACTGTACATAGACCCGCAAATTTTTTATCAGAACTATGTGCTTATCCTTTACAAACACACGAACCTGCGGCTTCTTTGTGCATAACCCGTGAGTACACGCGAGTTTACTTTGGCAGACTCGCGAGTGACTTTATTTGGCACCTTTTCTAAGGGTTGTAGGTAAATTTTTTGTTTTCTGTTTTGGAAAAGTTTCATCTCTTATCTTGGAATTTCCATCATAAGATTCTTGATCTCTTTGCATTAGGATTTTTGTTATGATTCATCATATTTACAGAGGTTATCTTATTCGTGTTTATGTCTCTAACCTTCTTTGGAAGATGTTTTGAAATTTTTAGGAGCATGGATCTCTAGTATGGTAATGGTGACATCAATAAAATGAACCTATGCTTAGGACTTAGTTGTTTAATGGCTATATTTTTCATTTCTATAAGTGATATTATTTTGGTCTCACTCTTCTAATCATGGTAATGAAACTTTTTATTTGTGTTAGCTTGTGATCATTATTTTCTTTATTTATATGTTATTGTTGACCTTTGTGTAAAAGCAATTTCAATTTTTTCTTATAAGAAATATCTTTATGATCATTATATGCTCTTGCTAATTAATTTCTTGAGTAAAGTCTTTTTCTTGAATCTAAGTGATATCATATTTTTTGGCTTGTCATAAGTTCTTTAATTGGGAAATAGTTCCTTTCTCATGTATTTCAAAGATTGTATCTAGTTCCTTTTTTATTTGTCTCTAACACTCCACTACGGAAACATTGACATGTGTTGTTTGTCTCTACCATTCCTCTATGGAAGCATTGACATTTCCAGGGCATTTCATCTCTTGCATATTTACATCATGCTAATAAGAAATGCACCTATGCTTAAGATTAGTTGCTCGATGACTAAATTTTCATATATTTAAGTGAAATCTTGGCTCATTATTCTATCTTGGTATCTATTATGCTCACTCATGTTTATGCTCCTTTATCTTTTATCATAACTTATCCTGTCTTTTTTTGATAATCTTTTGCTCAAATTTATATGGTCTTGCATAAAAGCAATATCATTTTTATATGTTCTTGAGCAATGTCATTTTATCATATCTTATGCCTTTTGGGCTTATCATGTTTTTTTATATGCTTTATTCTTGGAAGTTCCTTTATGCAGGTTAGTTGTCCATGTTGTGGGATAGCTTGCTTATGTTATTCCTTCCTTGTTTAAGCATATGTTGGTTGCGGATCTCTGGTTCCTCTTAAGAAGGAATGTAATGTTGAATTTTATCATGTTCTTTCATATTTCAGTAATGTTGTATGATGGACATCCATATTCTACTGTTAAAGTCATGATGTTCATCTGTATGATATCATTTTCGATGTATAGACCATTGGTTTCTTTTTTCTTCGATGTTTGAGGTCTTCTACAAATATTTATATTACACCTTGATTGGAAGAATGTCTGCTATCTACATGTGTATTGGTCATCTGGGTATTTTGTACAATGTTGTGGTGTTCTTAGCCACATGTTTTGTTGTATCATTCGTCAGAAGGTATCTATACACTGTTGTGGATGTTATATCAGAGTTCTTCAGCTATCGGTTATGGTTGTGATGATTCTTGTGGTGATCTTGGCATCTTGTGGATCTAGTAGCCATGATGGATTCTGTTTAGATCTGGGAATCTTGTTGGTGGATTGCGTCACATGTTTGTTTCATTGTACAACCTGGTTCGTGTGCAATTTCATGATTCAGTGAGAAGCAAATGTTGTCTTCATCAAATCCATGAGGCGAAGTGTGTTTTATTCGCATCTTATGGAGCATTCTGGAAGTTGTCATTATGGGGGATGTTGGGGTGTTTCCACCTTCCTTCCATTTGTATTCTTTCTCCTAGTCATCATTAAGGGAGAGTGTTAGAATATGTAATGATGACTTATGTGATTTATTGGTAAAATATCATTTAAAGGCATAAAATAACTCTAATGTTATAAAATAGAGTTATCCCACATGCATCATTGTAATTATATCCTTTGTAACCATTCTCTATATAAAGAGGTGGAAATTATTTTATCCCACATGTGTTATGGGATGTATTGTAATCCAAACCTCTTGGTATATAAGAGAGATGAAGGAGACCCTTTTGGGTATGCGTTGATTGTAATTCATCACGCATCACATGTTGTGTATGTCATATGTACACACATTGTATGATGGAGCTTGATGTGATGCATATGTGAGGATGCCATGCAATATTTGAGATATTTTTCAAATTAATGGAAGATGCAACCCTTCCCGTGGACGTATCCCAATTGGGTGAACCACGTAGATCTGGTGTTCTCTTTATCTTGATCTCTTTATGTCCATGTTGGTATGTTATTGTTGCATAGATAGGTAAGCTATTTTAGCTAGATCTCAATCTCTGAAAGGGCATATGTTGTAGATATTGTTGTTTACTTAATAAACAGAGGGCCTTCAAGCACTTTAGATGGTGGTATTCCATAGGAGGCATGGATAGGTAAAAAGGCAAACTACTCTTTTCTAAAAACTTTTGGTTGTGAAGTATTTGTCCATATTGATAAATGAAATAGAACAAAGCTTGAGGCTAAATCAAAGAAATGTATCTTTATTGGATACGAGGTTGATGATTTTGGTTATCAATTATGGTATTATGAAAATAAAAAAATAATTAAAAGTATATATGTGGTATTCAATTAAAAGGTCATGTATAAAGATCAGTTGCAGGGAAAGAAACGGGAAAAGGAAAATATAGAGTACACAGTGTTTGATGAAATCAAATAAAATGAAGTTCCAAATGTGCCAAAAAATCAAGAACAACAACAATTACCTCAAACTATTGCAATTTTTATAACATCTTGTAATATCCCTTCAAAGGAAAGTCCTTAGATTCACCTTGTTTTGACTCTAGGGTTTTGTTTACAACTAATTCCAAACACCTCCAAATGATTTCGAATTTGGGGAGGAAGGTATTGATGGGGAATAGGACATATTAACACACCTATAAGACATACAAACAACTTATATATTGTTGGACGGACAATCCACTTGAGCGAACGCGAGCCGGATCTCCCTAGCTCAAAGTGAGTCTAAAACATATAGAACAGAATACAAAACTCATTTCCTAGATCTAGTTACAGATCGAGTACTTAGATATCATACCTTTCGGATCGCGGATCCTTCTCCTTGTTGTTGCTCCAAGTCCCGCGGTCGTCAAATCTCCAGCTGCAAGACCTGTCAAGACAATGTGGAAACAACACGATCAGTACAAGATATCTAAACAATAACTTATCTAAACTAATAGTTGAGGAAGAAAGTTCTAAACATCATCAATGAGACAACATTCATGGAAAGAGATTATATTAACTGTATTAAAAAGTGGGAATACATAGAAAGGATGAAGCTACAACCAAAGCCTCAATGTCGCATCCTCCATCCAACATGTCCAAGCCAATCCTCCAAGGTGGTAGAAGCTTCCCAATCACCAATATGGATTCTATCAGCATAAGGATACCATAGACCTTCCCCCCTTTCCATGGAGAGAGTGGGTGTTTATATAGGGCTAAAGAGATAGGTTAGGTTGAATATTAAGGGGAGATGGTTAAGGGATCCCCCCATTAGGTTAGGAACCAAAATTCCACCTCACCTAGAGCCTAAGGATAGGCCTCCACCTCAACAAACTTCTAGAAAGACCTCGAGACTCCCCAAAATAGCCTTTAACCAACCTCGTCGCACCCTGGTAGAGGACACAGAGCGATAGAGGGGGTCGTCACACTTTGTCCGAGGACAACCTGCGACAGTGTCTCACCCTAGCTGACTAAGAACTGCAACGTCGCACCCTAGATGAAGGAGAAGTGCGACCGCCTACTCAAAGAGGTCAACTAGGCAGGGAAATCTCTCAGTTGGATGTGTTTTAGCCCATAATGAGTTTAGGGGTGAGAGAAAAGAGTTTACACAATGGTCAATATGACAACATTATCACAACGGTCATGATGACGACACTTGGTCATAATGACAATACTTGCAATGGTCATGGTAACGAAACTAGGTCATGATGACGACACTTGCAACACTTGCGACACTTGCACAAGGGTGACGACATTTTGGTGTAATAGAATGCCCCTCAAAGCATGAATATGGCGGAATGAGATAAGTGAAATGATTTGTAGTAAGAAAAATGACAAGGACTTGCTGGTTGGAAGGAGTTGCTGCAGAAATGACCTGAGATCCACAAGTCTCATGCAACACAAAACATGGTTGCCGACCAATACACTGTAGATCCATGATAGTAAAGACCGACTGAACACAATCATGGCTACTAGACACAATCGTAGATCCATGATGAGATGATAACACAACCACGACCAATACAAAAGTGGATCCGTGTAACTCTAAACTGACAACACAGCCACGACCAATACAAAGGGGATCTGTGCGTCTCAACTAATCTCCATCGCAACTCGAGTAGCAAATAACTTCCCCGGGGTCTTCAAGCTGAACCCACAATGATACCAATCTATCCATGTGATTACAATGTTTTGGGGTCGAACATGGTAGAAACCACTTGATTATCGGTCATTAATGTATACCGTTAACAAGTGCGAGGGGAATCACCATTAATGTCAATGATCCCCAAGGTATCACAGTACATACCATCAAGCGTGAGTCAATGAGATGAAGTCGAATTCCTAATGGAACCTTTCAATCAAGAGTCAATGAGGTAAATTCATGTTGAAAGCGAGGTAACCTGCCATTGAGGCATGTGGGCCCAAGGTACTTGGTTTGTTTCTAAGTTCAATCCTCGGATGATGATTTGAAGTCGACGAGGATGAACCCGTCGAAGGAGGGACATGATGAATACCCCATCATCTACATGAAACCCGATAATGTTAAATTTTTTGAATTTACTTCAATGTGATCTAGGATCTTAACTGAGAGAACAACATGTACAGCATATCTACAGCATATCAATCATGGAGACAATAATACAAGCACGCAAGAGACACAAAGATTTACTTGGGAAAAACCATAAAGGTGAAAAACCCCAATAACTTCCTCAGAGATAGATAGAGCAATGATAAAACCAACCATGAGAGATAGACACATCCTAGCAGCAGATCCTCCTCCTCCATAAGTGCGCCTCTCCTCCTTGAGAGCATGTGTGAGAAGTGAGTGAGCAAATAGAGTGCCTCCCACACTCTATTTATACTTGACTTGACTTACCTTTTTACCTAACTCATGTAGGCTCGAACTTAACCACATAATACAATGCTGACTGGGCCGACCCCCAATAGGGTGGTCTAATAACCCTTTGACCCACATGGCCGACCCCCAATAGGGTGGTCTAATAACCCTTCGACCCACATGACTTATACAGGGCCGACCCCAAACAAGGTGGTCTAATAACCCATCAAGTATAAGTTACGACACTTACAATATAAATAACGACACTTCCTTATAGAGGAATAATACCATCTCTATAGGAATATAATAAACATATATGTGAAATACATTCTGAAGTTACATATACATCAACACTCCCTCTTAACTAGGAAGGTATTTCTCAGCATAGTTCTTCTAGCACAAGTCATCTTCTCTGGATCATCGTCACTGGATAATCGTCATCGAGTCATCATCATCGTCACTGCTGCTGCTATCTCAATCAATCTCTGAATCTACTCGTCATAGGAAGTTCTACAGAGCCAGTCCTTTTTCATACTGGATGTAGGCCCACCACCTGCAGGTCTTCATCATCACTGGCCATACTGTGGAATCCTCAGGACTTTTACGTGCGTCACAAAACCTCGAAAGAGCATCCCAGGCTGTTACGAGCACACAGCTCTACCTATAGGATCTCCCAGGGCAACGAATTACATGTGACCTCACCACAAAACCTCGCAAGAGCATCCCAGGCTGTTACGAGCACACAGCTCTACCTATAGGATCTCCCAGGGCAACGAATTACATGTGGTCATGGCAAAACCTCGCAAGAGCATCCCAGGACTGATTACGGGCACACAGCCCAACCTATCGGATCTCCCAGGGAAACGAATTACATGCCATAGGACAAAACCTCGCAAGAGCATCTGCCAGATATCCCAGGGCAACGAATTACATGCCATAGGCAAAACCTCGCAAGACTATCTACAGATCTCCCAGGGCAACGAATTACATGTCCTCCCAGAGCAAAACCTCGAAAGAGCATTTGCCAGATGTCCCAGGGCAACGAATTACATGCCATAGGCAAAACCTCGCAAGACCATCTGCAAATCTCCCAGGGCAACGAATTACATGCTCATCTGCACAACCTGATCCACGGCCACAGAGTATCAACCTGATACTCACCATACATCATCCTGATGTATCCATGATCATCCTGATCATCATCACTGCAACGTCCTGCTGCATGTCATCTGGAGGAACATCCTGAAGCTCGTCATCTATGATCATCCTGATCATCACTGCAACATCCTGCTGCATGTCATCTGGAGCAATATCCTGAAGCTCGTCATCTATGATCATCCTGATCATCAATGCAACATCCTGCTGCATGTCATCTGGAGCAACATCCTGAAGCTCGTCATCTACGATCATCCTGATCATCAATGCAACATCCTGCTGCATACCAAGTATCTACCTGATACATATCATCATACATGATCCTCCTGATCATCAATGCAACAACCTGCTGCATACCAAGTATCTACCTGATACATATCATCATACATGATCCTCCTGATCATCAATGCAACATCCTGCTGCATGCCAAGTATCTACCTGATACATATCATCATACATGATCCTCCTGATCATCAATGCAACATCCTGCTGCATACCAAGTATCTACCTGATACATATCATCATACATGATCCTCCTGATCATCAATGCAACATACTGCTGCATGCCAAGTATCTACCTGATACATATCATCATACATGATCCAAGCATCCAACATGATGCATATAAAATACATACACATGATCCAACTGATCATATCCAGCATCCAACATGATGCGTACATACATACATAAAATGATCCAACTGATCATATCCAGCATCCAACATGATGCGTACATACATACATAAAATGATCCAACTGATCATATCCAGCAGAAACTAGAACACCATCCTAATGTTCATCATCCAGCGCTTACATCCACAGCCATGTGAAGGATCCTCCTTCCAACATGCTTGGAATGGCTTCAGCAAATGTGTCCATCACTTCTTCCTCGAAGTGTCCTCGATCTGAATAACGCCAAGCCTCTCTCTGAAGTACTCGAACTTCACCCTGGATAGTGGCTTCGTCAGCACATCTGCAATCTGCTCGTCCGTCGCAACATACAGGAGCTTCACAGCTCCTCTCTGCACCATATCCCTGATATAGTGGTATTTGATCTCTATGTGTTTCTACCTGTCATGAAACACTGGGTTCTCGGATAGCTTCACACAACTCTGGTTATCACAGAAGATACCAGTAGCTTCCAACGGGAGATCAAATAACTCAGACAGTAGCTTCCGTAGCCATACTGCCTCACAACTAGCTGAACAGGCTGCAACATACTCTGCCTCAGCTGTACTCAGTGCTACGTAGGATTGCTTCCTGCTAAACCAAGAGATCACACCTGATCCCATACTGAAGCAACACCCAGATGTGCTCTTCCTATCTGCAGCACTGCCAACCCAATCTGAATCAACATAACCCTGCAGGTTAAACTTTTGATTCGCCTCATATCTGAGCCCATAATCCACTGTACCCTTCAGGTACCTCAGAACATGCTTTACAGCAACCAGGTGAACACTCCTCGGATCCGTCAGGAACTGGCTCAATGTGTTCACAGCAAAGCAAATATCTGGTCTCGTGTTCGTCAGGTACATCAAGGACCCAATAATCTGACGATACATAGAAACATCAACTGGCTCAGATGAAGCATCACAAAGAAGCTTCAGATTCGATGCCATAGGTGTGGCCATGGCCTTGCAATCCATCATCTCGAACCTCTTTGGGATCTCTACTGCATACTTCCCTTGTTCAAGGAAGATTCTATCTGCACTCTGCCACACCTTCATGCCAAAAAACAAATAGTGCATCATCCCCAAGTTCTTCATCTCGAACTCGGTAGTAAGCTTCCGTTGCGTGTTGGCAATCAATCTATTTTCACCATACCAAGTTCTGCACATATATGATTTCCTATCATGTGTCTCAGAACCAAGTGGCTGCTCCACATACTTCTTCTTCAAGTACACCATTCAAGGAAGCTGTCTTGAATCCATCTGGTGTATCTTCTATTTCATCACTTTTATATTTCTCAATGCTGCCATCTGCAACATGCTTGATCTGATAGTTCCATTTGGAAGTCATAGCAAACTTCCCTTCATGTCTTGGGATTACATCCCAAACATCATTCTTCATGATCGACGGATCATGGCATTTCATTTATTCATCCCAGATCCTGGGAACTTCAATATCTTCAATATCTTCAATAGATATCTTTGTTGCTGGAACAAATGTTGTAGTTCTTCTTTTGTAGGAGATGGCATACGATCTTTCCTACACAACAAGTTAAATTGCATGATTAGAAAACATCTCATAGTTTTCAGAACAAATTCTTACACATAAATAAATATGCCATACAGTCATGCAATTATCTTAGCCAATGCTTCAATACAACATTTATCCATATTTCGTATCTTTCTAGATGCCTTCCAATCTCTACCAGAACATTGTTAAGAGTGTGCACAACTCCCAACATGTCAGCAAAGAGGTTTCATTCTAGATAAGTAGCAATGGAATGTTGTACAGTGCCATAGGCCACTTACCCATGCATATTAGGAGTATACTGTTCATCAATGCAATTATTCTAATATGCATAATACACAACCTAATTCTAGGAACATCAGTATATACATTTATTGAACAGTATTATTTAAGAAATGACAATTCAAATACTTATCTTTGTTTGTTCGTTGGGTGGACTCCCTCTGAGTCTTCGCTTCCTTGCAGGAGCTGCTGGAGTCCTAATCTGAAGTAGCTTCTTCTACACCTTTCTGTTGTGGGATGTAGAAAGATGGTCAACTCCCTCTGAATATCTGCATCCTTGCATAAACCACTGGAGTGTACTCCCTCTTGATCTTTGCTTCCTGGATTACCTGTCCTTGAACTTACATTCATCCTTGGTTCCTATGCATGCTTATTAGTATCATGATTGTGATATCCTTGTGATCTCATATAAAATCATGCATTCATTAGTATACTATTAAAACAAAATAATCTCAAGCATGTATAGTCATGATCATTTCAAACAGAAATAATAAGCATTAGCATTCAAGGTTTATGTAGGATTCTTATGGTTAGTCAAATCATAAGAAACATAACATGTCTAAACCTGTAATTACTCAAACATATGACTCTTTAGATTAGTTGAATCATCAATAAAGATAAGATATATAAAATGCATAAAACCTGTGATTATTCAAACCTATACCTTCATGATTCTTCTGGTTAGTCATATCATCAATTAAGGTAAGAAACATAATATGCATACAACCATGATTATTCAAACCTATGACTTCATGAATAATCATTATCAACAACAGTATAAGATCCTAACACAAGGTAGGATTCTATCTTGATAGAGGAAAAACATACCTGGATTAGCATGCTAGCTATTTATGTCTAACATACTCACATGATGTCTTCTTGTTCTTCTTCAATGACTTGTGCTAGTAACCTGTATATCTCATAGGTTAACTATTACAAAACCAAGTTATACATACCTCGTAGATGGATCTTCTATGAGATCCATGACAATGGATGAATCTTTGTCCTCATGTTATCATGATCATATGTTCTTGGACCAGAACATGGTTTGTCTTTCTTGGTGTACCTTTCATGTTAGTAGACAACATAAACCTCATACAACACCATAATGCGTTAGTACAATCATAAGTGTCAACACCTTAACCAATGAATATCTTCTATCATGCATTCATACTTTTGTTAAGGTGATACGACAAATCTAAAATCAAAATTGTACTAACCGTAATAACATGAAGACAAACATACCATAAACTTAATCATGGACAAATATCGAAACATACCTTGATGAGTCATACCTATCGAGATCGCTTGTAATCTTCTTATGTAAGGCCTTACCCTCATCTCCCTCTGAAACAGGAACTTCTTCACTCATGCAGATGATCAATCCATCTTCTTCTAGGGTTAACCCAATCCACTTGATTTGCAAGAACTGGACCTAGAGCTGGATATGGGTTTGTCAGAGAAACCCCAAAAATCCAAACTTTGAATTTCATACTTCCGAAAGGATAGAAATATGCGCCTTGATGAGCTGATCAAACTGGTATATTCAGAATTTGAAAACTGTAAAGTTTCACTCCTCAATTTTGCCTTTGAAACTTCCGGATTCACTGGACATGACCCTGAACTGGGGTTTCATGAAGCCCACTCTTCTGCTCAATCAAAATGTTTGATCCAAAGCTCTAAGCTTCTATTTTTCTGAGGAGCTTCCAGCCGTGGTCACAGATTTCAAAAATTCTCATTTTTATAGAATCCCTAATTTTCCACTTTTCTGATCAAAGTCCCGAACTAGGGTCTAATCAAGCCCGGCCTTCTACCCAACCAAAAATTCTGATCTTGGTCTCTAAATTTTTATTTTGATGAGTAGCATTCAGCCGTGGTCTCCGATTACAAAAATTCCAACTTTCTCCAAAGCCCTAAATTCCAGAAGCCATGAATGAAGGTACCAAAAAATAATTCTGTTTTGATAGAAATATGTACCTGATTGTTTCTGGTGTAACTCTGAAATTTTTGATCCACAGGGTCTGAAAAAGTTTATTGAGATATCCTGACCTGTTATCTTTCCATCCTGACAGGTTTGACCTCAATTGGATTCTCTGAGAGAGAGTTATGCCAAATGTCGCAACGTGACCTGTTTTGGGATAAAACAGGAGAGCGAAATTGTACGGCGTGCCACGTGTCACTGTTTTAACTTCGGCCACTGAAAAAATTTTCTGAGATATTTCGGCCTGTTACCTTTCCATCCTGACAGGTCTGACCTCAATTGGACTCTCTGAGAGAGAGTTATGCCAAATGTCGCAACGTGACCTGTTTTGCGATAAAATAGGAGAGCGAACTTGTACGGCGTGCCACGTGTCACTGTTTTAACTTCGGCCTCTGAAAAAGTTTCCTGAGATAGTGCAGACTGTGTACTACCTGTCACTTTTTACGAAATTTCATTTGGAGCTTCCTATCCCAAGATATGACCTTTTTCCCAAGGTCACCTGATTTTGACTCAGATCTGGAAGAGGCAGAAACCCTATATTGTACAGATCATAAATCACAAAGTACAACGAATTAGAGGTTTTCCTTTGGACACAAGATACCTGGAGATCTTAGCTTCGGCCTGTAACAATTTCAGATCCGAAAACTTCGCCAAAACGGATTTATAGCGAAAGTGCTACGATGACTGGTTTTTTCTATATCAAGCCCTAGCATCGTAAGTGCAACAAGTGTCATACATGCCATATCATGCCTTCTTTCAAGCTAGCTCTGATACCATGTTAAATTTTTTGAATTTACATCAATGTGATCTAGGATCTTAACTGATAGAACAACATGTACAGCATATCTACAGCATATCAATCATGGAGACAATAATACAAGCACGCAAGAGACACAAAGATTTACTTGGGCAAAACCATAAAGGTGAAAAACCCCAATAACTTCCTCAGAGATAGATAGAGAAATGATAAAACCAACCATGAGAGATAGACACATCCTAGCAGCAGATCCTCCTCCTCCATAAGTGCGCCTCTCCTCCTTGAGAGCATGTGTGAGAAGTGAGTGAGAAAATAGAGTGCCTCCCACACTCTATTTATACTTGACTTGACTTACCTTTTTACCTAACTCATGTAGGCTCGAACTTAACCACATAATACAATGCTGACTGGGCCGACCCCCAATAGGGTGGTCTAATAACCCTTTGACCCACATGGCCGACCCCCAATAGGGTGGTCTAATAACCCTTCGACCCACATGACTTATACAGGGCCGACCCCAAACAAGGTGGTCTAATAACCCATCAAGTATAAGTTACGACACTTACAATATAAATAACGACACTTCCTTATAGAGGAATAATACCATCTCTATAGGAATATAATAAACATATATGTGAAATACATTCTGAAGTTACATATACATCAACAGATAACAAATGTTTGGTATAGATCAGACGGTGGAGTAATGTGCAAGACTGACTCAAGGTAGACCAACATGATCGAAGGTATACTAACTGCAGATGATGAGTAACAAACGTCTCTTGAACATGGGCATGGCATGACTTGGAAGTATTGACATGACGAGAATGACACCAACCCCCAATGCAATTGATGGTGTAATCATTCTTTGGACGACCCAAAGGAGTGACAAGACTCACGGAATTGATAGGACTCGGAGACAAACGGATTACCCAAGTACTGAATGCAAATGCAAACGAGTTCCATGTTTAAGAGTGACTATGCATTGTCGTAATTAAGATGTAACACAAAATATTCCCTTTTTCCCCATCATAATTGATGAGTGCCTCATGAGTTTTTGACGAGATTGATGAGGGTAACCAGATGCTCAGTATAGCTCATCTCTTAGATGAGTTCGATCCCAAATTTTTTACGAACCTAGGAAATGAGGGGTTCGTCCCATGGATGGGCCCTTTGATGTTTGAATATTAACGAATCCAAAGAAGGAAAACTCGGCGTCATTTCATGTTTAGAGAGTTTGAAAAGAACTAAAGGAGACTCCAAAAGGTCATTTTTCGTAAAATTAGTCTCTTCACCTGGAAAAGGGTAAAACAACGCGAGAGAGAACTCTTCCAGCCATGGTTGGTTGGAGTATTCCTTTTTTGTAAGTAGTGCTTCTTGGTCCAAAAAAGGGGTAAACTATCACCAGAAAGACGATCATTCAAATGCTTTTACAAGCGTGAAAGCATCAAGTTCGCTTGGCAATCTTTTCCTATCTAGGGAGTCTGAAAAGAGCTTAAAAGGACTCCATGAACAACTTTGTCATGGTTGATGACCGAGTACGACAAAGGAAAAAGTAAACTCGGCACAGTTCCTTTTCCGTAAATAGTCTAGCGAGGCTGGATAAAGTGATAAACCTATACTCGTTAGACACACCTTTTTACTCAAATTTTTAACGAGCACGATAATGGTATCAAAAAGCACTCGGAATATTTTTCATATTTGAACCAGAGCACGAAAAAGTAAAAAGTAAGCTCAAATCACTTTTCATGTTTCAACCAGAGCACAAAAAAAGTGAAAAAGTAAGCTCAAACCACTTTTCATGTTTCAACCAGAGCACGAAAAAAATGAAAAAGTAAGCTCAAATGCCATCTTACTGTTTTTAACGAGCTCAAAGGTAGGTTGGAAGAATGCTCATGATGTCTACTTCATTTTTTAACGAGCTTGTAACAGAAAATGAACTATGCTCGGGATAATTTTCATGGTTTAATGAGCTCGAAACCTAAGAAAGGAAAGGATGCTCGAAAATGTTCCCAATGGTGAGCTTTTTCCCAACATGGCATCTAGGGGTTGGTACATGCCCCCAGCATGATTGCTAGAAGTAAGTGACTTAGCTCCAACTTGGTGTAAAGAGGCGATCGAGTTGACTTCAACGTAACTTCCATAGGTTGAAGACATGCCCCCAAGCTTCATTTCATTCGCCTAAGGCATAGGCGGGTGAAAAGAAGGTTCAGGTAATAAGTCTATGAGGAGGATCGACTCAAAGGAAAAAGAGTTGTTTCATTTTTTAACGAGCTTGACACAGGAATAGAACTCTGCTCAGTGAAGTTGGTTTCATGTTTATGCAAGCTTGAAACCAAAGTTGAACTATGCTTGGGGGGTCTATTCCATTTTTTAACGAGCTTGGAATCAAAGACTAATCTGCACTCAAACTATTGGTTTCATTTTTTAATGAGCTTGAAGCCAAAGGTAAACTCTGCTCAAACTATTGGTTTCATTTTTTAATGAACTTGAAGCCAAAGGTAAACTCTGCTCACGGTTAAGGCCCATTGACGGGTTCCTTCCCAACATGATGCCCAGAGGTTGGTAAATGCCCCCAACATGATTGCTAGCAACTTAACATGGTAGTGTTCCCTCAACATGAGTGTTGACGATACGACATGTGGCATGCCCCCCAAGCTTCATTTTATTTGAAAATGTTGCTTGCTAACCCAACTACCAACCTAGCTACTAATATGAAAATGTTCACCAGGGGGGGAAACAAGAATCAGATGAAATGAAGGTTCAAGTTCTAACTCTAGCGAGAGACTCGAACAGATGGGAGGGAGATCTATTTCATTTTTACACAAGCTTGAAATAGACAATAACTATGCTTGAGGGGGGGCATCTTATTTTTTAACGAGCTTGAAATGGATTAAAACTTTGCTCCAGTGGATTGTTTCATTTTTATGTAAGCTTGAAACCAAAGGGAAACTATGCTAGAGTGTTCGGTCTCATTTTTTAACGAGCTTGAAACATAACATAAATCGTGCTCGTACCCCCCATGCTTAGGGGGAAGAAACCACTAAAACATGAGGAACATTCGGGGAAGTCTGATGACTGGCATTCATGTGATGATTGGGTGTCATGAAGGAAAGTTGATCAACGGTCACAATCCTCCCATCGTAGGGAAAATACATCACTCGAAAGAGTGTGGACACGACGGCTTTCATAGCATAGACATAATCACGTCCAAGGAGTAGATTGAAATATAAAGGACCTTGGACAACTATGACATCAACATAAACAGTTTTACCTCTCAACGTGACAGGTAACTACGGGAGAATCCCTAAAGGTCCGGTAGGCCTTCTATTAAAAGCAAAAATCTGGTCGGTTACTGGCACAAGCTAAGGGGAACCTATAGCTTGCCAAGCAGTTGAGGATAAAATACTAACAGAAGCTCCCTCATCAACTATCATACGAAATATTTCTTTATCGGAAACTCCTACAAATATTTGAAAAGGAATACTCGAAGGAAGACGAGGTTCTGTTAGACCATTCCAATCAAAGGAAATGACCTCAGTACTTGGGGGGATCCTGTAGGAATGGACAAGGTTTCCCCTTGCCTAGGACATTCTGAACTTACTAGGAAAACATCAGCGGTTTCCAATTCACTCTCACTTGGAAGATAAGAATAAGACGAAGATTGTACAATGTAAATGGAAAATACAAAGGTAAATGTACAATGTACAATTTCCTGGCAAGAAGCTCAAGGCCAAGGCCTCGTCAATAAAGTATTATAAGTATTGTTATGTATTTCCTAAGTTGTGAATTTCATTTGTAGATGTAGGAAAATAAAGAGATTGAAGCAACTAAATGATAGGGGCACAAATCCACTAGGGCGAGAGGCTCACAGCTAGAAACCATGAGAATATTAGTTATTGATAACAGGATGTCAGATTGGTGTCGTGGGAACTGGAAGAAAGGTGAATAGTGATGTTCACTTGATGACCTTAAGTTTGTAAATGTCATCTTAAGGTATGTTAACCCTAAGTTACTAGTCACTCGTAAGTAGGAATGTCGAAGGAGTTTGTATTCGTCGTAGAATAATAACAAGATAGACTACAACCTAGTTATTAACATAAAGACAGTTATTATTAAATGATCTTGTTATTTTTGAGGAAAAAACTAAATATTATTATTATATATTTTAAGATTAAAATATTTTCGTAATGATTGTAATCATCTTAATTATGGCATTAAATGTCAAAGGATTATCCATAGAACTTTCTAATAAAAAGTTAAGTCTTTTCAAGATAAGGGACTATGATGTAGTCACCTTAAATATAGAGGTAATTAAAGGATAATTTTTATTATCATGATGAAAAAATTATTTATAAAATTATGCTCTTATATATATATATATATATATATATATATATATATAATATAGCAATTGATAACATACAAATATGCTATAAGATATTCATAATAATAATTTTTTATTATTATTGTTAATAAAATATATGTTATTAATTAGACTTGTTCTAAATAATATAGTAAATGAAATATATGTGTAGGTATAAAAGAAAAAGGTTATCTAAATGAATGTTTTACTCATTTGAGGGACAAAGAGGGTTACTCATATCTAAAGGTTATCCAAATGACTGTTTTACTCATTCGAGGGACAAAGAGGGTTACGATAATTAAAAAAGAGGGATATTGTTCTAGTTATGTCCCATGTTTTATAGTTTATTGTTTTCCCATTTAAGAATTTTAGTTTGAAAGTAAAGGATGGAGGGCATGAGGCTCTTTTAGAATCCGTTACATCTCTAGTCAAAGGGGAGGGCGGCTGCGTCAATGGAAATTCGATCCCCAAATAAAGAAAAGAGTTAGTTGGGTAACTGTTTTCACGTGTGGTAAAAGGAGGAAGATCGTGGAGTAGACTTTGGATCTTTTTCATTGATGAGGGCGGTTTCCCTGGAAATTACCAGAGGACAAGTAGAGTTTGGGATAGATTTATATTATGCTTCTATCTATCAAAGAGGACGCAGTCCAATCGTAGTGCTCTAATGATTGCTGAGTATTTAATACTCCACTCTTGGACAAAAAGGAGCGTAGCACACACTGGGTTTTGTCGACCTAGTAAAAGGTAATATAAAGGTAGGACGTGGCCTTCATGTTATTTCTTTTGCTTAGAATCCTATTGTATGCTTATGAATTAAAGAGGGTGGTCCTTGCAAGAAATAGAACCGACCCCATGACTTCATCTTGACGTGGTATATGCTGCCATCTGTAAGAGAGTAGCCCCTTATTCGATAACCGACCTCGGACCTCACTTAACTATCTTTTAACAATGCGATTTGGTAGACTACGGAGCTAAGTTTCTATAATCTGAAGCCAATGAGTTACGTTATTATAATACACTCTGAATTAAGTTGTCCAAAAATGTAGTTGGGATTCCATTTATAAAAGGAATTCGAGCCAATGAGTTACCTTATTATAATATATCGAGTCAATAGCTCTATTTTTTTTTTTAATATATTTTGTAGTTGGGATTCCATTTATAAAAGGAATTCGAGCCAATGAGTTACCTTATTATAATATATAGAGTCAATAGCTCTATTCTTTTTTTAATATATTTTGTAATACAGGGGAATTGAACCCCGCCCCACCCTGTATTTTCGTGGGGCCTTCACTCATCAAGTGAGCTATAATATTTTGCCCTAATAGCTTTAATATGTGGTTTAAAGGAAAATGGAAAGCTAAAATATTAGCATGGAGGAGCTAGCCTTGTCATAAAGTGATTTCAAAGGACCACGTTAATAATAATACTGTTATCATAAAATTGATGCTACTTGGAAATGTAGCAATGTCAACCAATTCAATGATAGTATAAATAATAAAATTATACATAATTCATTATTGTGATTCAATGACCTTTGGTCATCTAGTCTAGTAAGAGGTTGTGGACATAACATTATGATCTTGATAAAAAAAATATTGTGAGTGTGTCTCGTTGTTCTTCACCCTAGTGGATTCGATGCCCAACTTAGGGGTGGTCTCTCGGCAGAAAGACTATACATCGGACATAGATCCAGAAGGTTGGGTGGAGCGTTGCAGTGAAGCCTTCAATTGCAAGGGTCTTTCACAACTGATAAGTATTCTTTAGTTGTATGTTATTAAAATTCCATCAAGATTTGTGATGAAATATTCTAGTTATGTTGAGTTATTTGAATCGCTAGGAGTTTATAAATATTCTCTCTTCACACAAGATTCAATGTTTTAGAGTAAATTGTTATTGTCTTTCAAATCATTATGACTAACGATTATGTGATTAAACAGTAAAGATATACTCATAGCGAGTTATGTTAATGGAATACATATGTTTAATATTCTTTCTTTCAAGTAAGATTGTAATATTATTTAAGGAATATTGTTATTATCGATTTGTTTTCAATAATTGTGAGTAATGTTTAGTATGAACATGAATTCAATAATTGCTCTCGATCTTTATAAGGATATCGATTAATCCAAAATTAACTCCTACTACAGATTTGCATGTACTTAACTTCATGAGGGATAGCCCCTCGTTGACAAAACTAGAAATTATCACATAAATAAAGTATGACTTGAATAGATCAAGGAGTGGAAATTGTGCAAGAATGAATGAATCGTATCATTATATCTAAAGAAAAACATATTTATTGAATCTCATAAGTTGAAAGGTGTTGTTTTATATACCAAGAGTGGAAAAAGCATGGGCTAAAATAATATATACAAACATGTGGAATTTAAGCACATCTTATTAATCATAGAAGCCAATCATTATTTTAACTATTCGTCTCCAAATGAAAGATAACTATGGTGTTGATAAAATCATAAGTATATAATGGAATATGCATGTGTTGTAATAATATTAACCAAAATATGTTTTGGAATCCTTCTTATACTTTTGGATATAGTGGTTAACATTGGAATTATTGTATTTATATAATTAAGCGTTGATGCAATTATAATAGAGTAGAGTATCTTAGATTACAAAACTCTAATACTTAACTCGAGTTTTTGACATGACCTTAGGCCATTAACTATGCTTGACAAAGAGGTAAATTATGGAAGGAGACTTAAGGATCCAAATGATAGAATAACCAAGTACTTATAAAAAGTGATATGCATGGATTTAGTTTAAAACACCACATTAATGATTATAATCAAGTGCATGAACTTCACTTAGTTGGAGTCTTAAACCAGTGTTTGATAAATCATTAGTTGAATTGATGTTCTTGTACGTCAAAGCAAAACGGATAAGAATGTACTTTGATTATATTGACTCAGAAAACATTGAAACTAGTGTAATTGGTGTGTTGGGCATTGATAACACCCAAAAGAGTAATGAGGATTTTGGGTGCATTACATGGTAACACCAACACATGCAAATCACATAGACATATTATAACTACAAAAAAAAACTGCATAGAATTGCAATCGATAATTTAGATTTTTCACCAAACCAAACACATCAAGTTGAAGAAGATAGCACTTATGTGCCGCTGAGATTGTTTCATTCAACTTATATGAGCGTCTTTAATAAAAGAGATCAATCTGGTTCTTGAAAAGCTCAATTCCCCATCAATTTTGCCGCATAAGCGATGAGTAATATTTGGAATATTTATTTTTGAGAGGTGGCATAAATGTAGCCAATGTATCATGTTAAAAGACAAAATGGATTCAACGACTACAAAAGGGTTGTAGAAAAAGCACAAGCTAAATTTTAAAAATACAAGATATTGTTATTATGCCTACAAAATTGTTTGTGTAGTTTCCAAATGAGTATTGACACATTATCCAGTATAATATCGACAAAATTCAATTATGAGGTTTTGTGCCAAATTAAAATATATTGTCAAAACATACTTAGGTTTGTCATTATATGGTATGCTAACACAACAACATAAGATGGGGGGTTTAAGTCATTTACCCGCACCATTTTTACAAATAGGATTGGAATTTAGTGTTACACCCCTTACTAAGTGCATGAGGGACCTTAAAAACTTATGGTAATCTTGTTTATGAGAGTGGAAGTTCGAGAATCCACTTTAAAATGTGTTACTCGGCACCTCTTTACTCAATTGTAGAGTGTACAAGGATGATGTTTTATCTCGAGGAAAAATAGAAAAGCTGGATGTTCAATTGAAACATATTCTTCTGCATTTGTTGTTGGAGTGGGACAATACAAGTGATAATAAAGATCATTATCTTTTCTTGTTTGTATTGCGTCTATTTTTTCATGGTGCCTTCATCACTATCAAGTTTGGGTTTTTGCTTGTTGGGCACAACCATGAAGATATAGATGGAAATATGGCAAGATGTCACCCAACTTGGAAAAGTAAAGATATATATTATTTTCCAAATATGCATACAACATAACTAAGGAAAACATGTGTTTCTGCCCAACCTAATTAGCAAGGTGTATAAGTTCAAGATTTTCCTAAAATGATACATTGTTGAAGGACAAATAGCATCATTCAAACATCAACTTGTTCAATACTTTCAATTTCTGGAATTGAAAGGTGTTCAAATATTCTTGTATAAAATAATCCATAAAATATATGAAACGTTCATAACCAGTTGCATTATATCTTAGAAATGCAAAAGGTTGACCTATATTGCCCATAGGAAATCCATCTTTTACATCCAAAAGAGAGAGAGGTTTATTTAATGGAATTGAAACAATAACATCATACATAAGAATGTGGAAAGACACTATCAATGATGAAAGTTTTCCAATTGTAATGAAGGAATGTCAAAAGCAATATAGTATTAGAAAAGAGTTTTTGATAGTTTACACAAAATTTGCAAATATCCTACAATAATGGATCATGGAATTCATTCCTTTGATGAAGACTTATCACCCAAGACAAGGCAAAGTCTCAATGTTAATTGTAATGAGATCAACTCCTATGGATGAAGATTTTGAAAATATTACATGTGAACTATTGTATGTTGGACCTAAGTGCAACACGTCAAAGCCAATCTTATCGATGAGATTGAAAAATGAAAGATGTTTATTATTAGATCAAGAAATGAACATGAAGGGGAGCTTACTTGGATGGCAAAGGCTCCCTCATATATCTATTGGGATGATAAAAGTAAAACTCTTCATGTTATGGTTGATTGGAGGAGAATCAGTTCAAGGAAAAACAAAAGAAGATATTATAATAAGGGTACCAATTCCTTAGGACGCATCACTCAAATTTGTTTCAATTGATGCTATAGCTTAGGCATGGATGACAAAGGAGTAACTTTGAACAAATATTGGGATAAATCAATGTGGTGTAAAGGTTATAAGAATGAATATAATATGAAGGTGGAGATTATTTAACAACGTAAAATTAGCCCTTGATAATCCCCCCACACACACATATAACACATTTTTTGGTGTGGTTTATACCAAAATTCATGTTATTTATTTAATTTTTTATTATTCGATAAAACATGTATTTTATGAGTGAATTTGGCACCCAAAAAAAAAATTAATAAATTTTTAAAAATAATATGCATTATTTGCTATCTAATTTTAATATTCCTATTGCAAGAAATGTTAATTTAGGTTGTGTCACTAACTAAGTAATTTTATACTCTAAGTAAGTAATTTTATACTCTCTCTTTTCAAAAATTTAATGTCTTATAAATAAATAAATTAATATATTTTTTTAAGATACTTCTTTCCAATTAATGTTCAAAAAGTTGCATCATATCAAACCAGAGATGCTCCTCTTTAATAAACTATTTGAGATCATTAACAAAATACATATGAAAGTTTGTCTTATCCTCTTAAAGTAGCATAAAAGCCATAGCTATTTTCAAAAATTTAACATCTTGTAAATAAATAAATAAATATAATTTTTTAAGATACTTCTTTGCCATTAATGTTAAAAAAGTTGCATCATATCAAACAAGAGATGCTACTCTTTAATAAACTATTTGAGATCATTAACAAAATA
Source organism: Larix kaempferi (assembly GCA_027924585.1). Taxonomy (NCBI): domain Eukaryota; kingdom Viridiplantae; phylum Streptophyta; class Pinopsida; order Pinales; family Pinaceae; genus Larix; species Larix kaempferi. The sequence continues at coordinate 21,420,140 of BSBM01000515.1, forward strand.
TATATGAAAGTTTGTCTTATCCTCTTAAAGTAGCATAAAAGCCATAGCTATTGTTGCCTTAATATTTAACAACTTGAAAATATCATTATACAAAAAACCGTTGATTGTATTAGAGAGTATGAACTTTACAATACCTAACATTATTATGTTACAGGGTAGATGGAAATCCTTTGAACCAGACAACTAAAAACTATATCCAAAAATAGATCGTTGACATTAGATAAAAGCTAATTTTCCTGCTTGAAACTAGAGTCTACTGGAATAAACATAGATTGGTTTTTGGGTTGAGTGGCCTCTACTTGTAGGTCCTATGTTTCAATTTTTTACCACCACTACCTTTAACCCCCATATATCCTTTATCAGAGCATCTACTTTTTAACCGAGAAATATAGCTTATGTAAGATTGCCTTTTGTTGTAATCCCTTCTACTCGATAATCTGGGCAATCAAACTTTTTTTAAGCCAATATATCTCCACCATCCTAAATAGTTTGGTATCTTGGTTTCACTAGAATCATGTATCTAGCATCCATTGAAGAAGCTTTGCATCCACCTCATTTGTTGAGACTTTTTCTCTCTTCTCTAACTTTCTTTTCTATTTCATCTACTTCTTCCTTGACTTCTCCAGAAAACCTCTAGTGGTATTAGTTAGCAAACTTAATAACATTCTTCTTGGTCATAGTCATTATCGGATACACCTTCTTCTCAAGCATACATCTATAGGATTCAAGCCACCAATAGTGGTGGCCATAATCCCTTCTACTACCTCTTTCTTCATAGGTTGTTTTCCTTTTTTTCAATGATTAAGACCACTTCCATAGAACCTTTCAAGAATATTTGATAGTCACAGAATCCTTCCTACCAGTATAAACTTCAATGCCTAAATATTGTTGGTCTTGGTATTGTTGCACCTAGGAAGACCAACCCCCACCCCCACGATCTGTTGGACCCATTAAAACTCCAATTTGTGCCCCAAAAAACCTCCATGCTACCAATTCTACCCCACAGGGAATGTTCAAACTCTACCCACCCTCCTTTAAAACCACTGGTAAATTAGAGAACATGGGTGAAACAAGGAACACAAAGCCAAAGATTTAGAACCACTAACCTTTCATCGTTTCACTAGAGGATACTATGATTTCCAAGAGCCAAGAAAACTCACATTACCACCATTTCAAAGAAGCCTAATTTCCATTCATCATTGCTCCCGTGGATTTGGACAAGTAAGTGTGAATCCTCACTTTGGGTGGCAAACAGGCCTCTAAACATGCTAAATGAAATCGCATTAACCTCATATCTTCTATATTAAATTCCCTCCTCATGCAATGAAGTGCATGTGCCTCCACCTATCCCACAGTGTGACAAGTGTCTTTGCTCATTGCATTATCATCATCATTAGATTACATCTTTATCACCCCGTCTGAGGGAATATAATGCAATTTCTAATGTTATGTTTTATTTCAATTAATCTCTCCCTCTAAAATTTTATTTTGAACTCTCCATCTTAATTTTGTATAAAAATGTATTGATGTACAATTTTTTATCTTAATTTTGTATAAAGGTGTATTGATGTACAATTTTTGATAATGAGTTTTCTTTAATTTGAAAAAAATAAACAAACTATGTTAGATAAATAGATCTATACAACAAACTATTTTGTATGATGCAAACCCTAATGAACTTAGCATTTAATATGAAAACGTAAATAATATTATTAAGAAATATGTGTTGGAACCAAGTTTTAATGCACGATTGCTTTCAACTAAGTATATTTAGGTTTAAAATAATAGTATTAAAACAAAAAATGGTTAATATAGAGATTTAAAGTAATGAATTAAGCTATCTTTTACTCTCTAATTTTGAAAATTATATTATAAAAAAATAGTTTCATTAAAAGTCTAAATTTTAAACCCATGTTTAATTCCAAATTTTATAAAATGTGTTACGTAATCGTCATCTAAATTAGCCTTTATAACAACAACAAAAGCCATTGGGAGTGGTTTAATTTAAAATTATTTTTGTAATTTTGATAATGAAATTTATGTGTGTGCTTGAAGAGTGAAACAATGCTTTTGAGTGGAAGAATTGGTTAGGAATTTAAGTATCGTGTAGAGAAACCAACCTAGTCAACATGTTGGTGCATTAGGATGTCAAGTCAACTAGTCCACTAGAGTGACTAGCCAGTGCAATTAATTATGTTGGTTTAGCAATGTGTTGTGAATGATCTTATAAATAAATATGTAAACATTCTATGAGATGATGAATAAAATCCTTCTATATAATAGATTTGTGTGTCTCTATATTTCTCATATATAATAAAAATCTTCATCAATATAATATATTTGTGTGTCTCTATCTTTTTCATATATAATAAATAATGATAAAATAATTTTAAGGATATAACCTAATCATAGACCAAATCGATGTATGAGACCCTCTTGTTTGTGGGACAAGGTACTCTCTCTATACAACAACTTGATTGTTTAGTCTATGTAGGTATACATACCCTACCCCCTTCGGATTTGAACTTACAACCTTTAAAGAGGAAACATGTGTTCTTAATCGTTATACATATGTGAGGCCCAAATGAAAAGGTGTCTATTTATCGAGAATATCATAGTCTTTTGTATTAAAATAGGAAAACCCATGAGAATCTCTAGTCCTAAAAGATGAAACCCATTAAAATAAATATTATCTCAATTAGCTTTAAGCTTGTTAAGGGAGAAGTGGATAAAGTAGTTGATTATTTGACTAGCTTGATGAGCAATGTTCATCTCAAACAACAAAAACAACAAAATGGTTCAATAAAGATGTTGAGATATGATTCGATGGGAAAATATAATCAAGGACATAATAAAAGAAGGGGAATTGATGTTGCAACAACATTTAAAGGTAGTGCCAATTGCACCAATACTATAGGCAATCCTGAAGGTTTTATATAGGTTAAAGTAGTAATATCATCTTGCACCCATAGGTTAAGCGAGCAGAAAACAACATTGAAAAACAAATTGTAAATGAATTTACATTCCACATTATTACCTCCCAAACATGTGCCTTCAATGGTAAAGCCCTAAAACACAAGTACAAACTTATAAGAACTAAAAGGATTTGTCCATTGTCATCACAACAAAACCCTCATGCTCTTTATGCCAACTCTCCTCTTGCACAAGGGGGGAATCCCTAGAAGGTATATGATAAATTTTAGAATTAAGATGGATGGGTGGACCAAGACTAGTTGTTACACCTCAAATTGTCACCTTCATGTGTCGTGCTTGGTTTTCATGCTTCATAACCATAAGAAGCAAGGTTGGTATGCTCCCTAAGGGTGTTTGGACCCTTCATCATGTGGTTAATTCACTCCCTAGACCAATTTGGGAGAGAATCCTATTATTTGGGGGTCGAAACCCACTTTCCTAAACCCTAGATTGAGCCTTGGAAGGAAATTATCGCCCCCCTCCCCTTGGTCAGGGAGGGATAATTCCAAGAAGCAAGTGTTAGGGGAGCGATAATTTCACTTTGTATCCCTCTGTGGCCTTCCTTGGGGGAGCGATAATTTTTCCTCCACCACTTGGAATGAATCAAGGAGCAAGATTTGGCTGAGATTTTGAAGGGATAAGTCTATCATCCGAGTATCACTCCCTCCTCCCAGATATCCTCCCTTGATCCAATCATTCCTCCTAGTAGTTTGGCCTCCCTAATCCTATAAATTGAGCTCATTATTTGGATTTGAGACATGGAAAGAATGTTTGGAGATGCCATCCTTATGCTAGTTTTATTCTCAAGGGGTCTAGAAGGAGAGCTTGGAGGAGATGATGCTGCTAAGTCAAGTATAACTTTTGATGTACTTCTTGTTAAAGTTACAGCATCATGAGTCATTCTCCAAGTCAATCTTGTGTGTCAATATTGAGCCTCGTGTGTCGACGTAATGCTTTATAGGATCCTAAGTTGGACTCAGGAAACTTGGAGAAGAATATTGAGTTGGACTCAAGAATGAATAAACATCATGTGTTGAGGTAAGTACTTTGTATGTCAAAGTGATGATGTTGTATAGTCTTGCTTGTCAAGTCTAAGGTCTTGTGAGTCAAGATAGATCCTCATGTGTTGAGGTAATGCTTTGCATGTCGAAGCATGAATGGTGTGTGATGTACTACTTGGAGAAGAATATTGAGTTGGACTCAAGAATGAATAAACATCATGTGTTGAGGTAAGTACTTTGTATGTCAAAGTGATGATGTTGTATAGTCTTGCTTGTCAAGTCTGAGGTATTGTGAGTCAAGACAGATCCTCATGTGTTGAGGTAATGCTTTGCATGTCGAAGCATGAATGGTGTGTGATGTACTACTTGGAGAAGAATATTGAGTTGGACTCAAGAATGAATAAACATCATGTGTTGAGGTAAGTACTTTGTATGTCAAAGTGATGATGTTGTATAGTCTTGCTTGTCAAGTCTAAGGTCTTGTGAGTCAAGACAGATCCTCATGTGTTGAGGTAATGGTTGAGTTATTAAGTCTCCTCTAACCATGGTTGAGTTATTAAGTCTCCTCTAGAGATTGGCCACCTCTAGAGTGAATTACTTTAGCATATGAACACTTGGAATGATAGTAGAACAAGATGATCACATCATTGGGAAAATATCCTCAGTATATTTTATATGGTAAGTAATTAAGCTGTCACATGTGGACCATGCAGATAAGTCAAGAGATAAAGATAAGATGTGATAAGATAAGAGAGAATTTGATTTCAGTGATGATAAAGGCTTCAGTTAAATAAACAGAAATCGAATTGTTAAACTTCAATTATGTTAAGAAAGAAGACTTCAGTCAATTAAAGGAGAACTCGAATTGATCACTTTAATGATGTTAACAAGAAATACTTTCGTTAAAAGATTCAACTAAGTGATAGCAAGGAATATCTAGTTAACTAAGTGCTTGCATGATGACACTTGAGTTAAACTAAAATACGACACTTGAGCTAGCTACCTAACCAAGTGGCCTAGAATCCAGATGGAGGGTGAGTTCATCCTGAAGTTGGAAGATAAAAATAGAATCCAGTGCATGAGAATAATATATATATATATATATATATATATATATATATATATATATATATATATATATACAGGATTGATGAAATCAATGTGAATTGAATTCTCTTATGTCTTGAAGGAATCCTATTTTCTTTGTGCAAGATATTATTTTGAGTTCTATTCTTCCATCTTCTCTCTTGCTCTGATATATGCACCAGGGGTGCTTGATGTAATCTGCTTATTGTGAAGCAAGTCATTCTCTGTTATCAATCAATATACTAAGGAAGATTTTGAGGGGTTTTCTCCCTCAAGTTATAAAGGTTTTCCCCAGGGTAAATTTATGTGTCATATGTGACTCCTTATGTTTATGATTGTTCATTGATTTCAATTACTACTACAATTTCGAATTAAAGATAATAAAAAAAAATTAACACTTCTTTATGGCTTTCCATTCAATACAAACTTGGACTATTTCTCCCAATTTCATGTATTTCATGGTGAATGTATCAATTTGACTATCTCTTGATAGTTAAATCTTTGTTTTATATGCACTTGTTTCTTTGGAGAAGGTTTAGTCTTGTGTTTTTGAACAAGTCCATAATCCCAGATCTCAAGGCTAGGAGTTGGATCAACAAAGGAGCAGTGAGGACAACCATCAAAAGCGAGGTAGGTCATCTATCTCCTGTGTTTCTTCCATAGCTTGTATGCTTGTGCACGAACTAGGTCTACGAGGATGTTCGTGCCCACTTGTTTAATTATTTCTTGGATTGGGGAATAGGGAACCACTTCATAATCCAATAGAAATTCTACCTATCCATAGGGACAACTTTCTACCACAGGAACTGGCAACTCCACTAGGTATTTTCCCTAGTTTCACCATCCATTTGAGTGCTTGTTTGGATGATTGAATCTCTCCAAGTTTTTGTTTTCATTTCAATTCTTACCTTTCCTGATTATTATTGCAAATTCCTTTCAGTTAATAACTCAAGCCACACTCTGATCTAAGCAAGAAAGGTCCTTCATTTGACTTTTCAGCACTTTATCACCCCCCAAAGAAGCCTATAAAGCGATAATTTCAATTTATCCCTCCCTTTTACATATCTAGAGAACGGTAATTTCCATTTTATCACTCCCTGCTAGCCTACGAGGGGGGTTTATTCCCATTTATCACTCTGTCTGTGAAGCTACAGGGGCGATAATCCCTTGTTTGGGTTTTTTTAAGCCTTTCTTGCTTGGTTTTTGGTCTCAAAACTCGTTGTGTGAGAATGTGTTGCTTGATATATGATTTGTATACCTTTGAATTGAGTGTTTAGGTGATTTTTTATTCCTATTTGGTCTCTTTCTTTCCTTGCCAATGTTTGGATGTGTGACATCATCCTAGGCTAATTTGATCCTTTGTTGAAGTTCACAACCTCTCTTGTCTGATTCCTCTGATCCAATGGCATTCAGACCTCCCTAACCTCAGTTCTAAACCTCCCAAAAACTTATTTAGGTGTGTTTTGGACCTACTTGGTTTCATTTGGAACCTATTTGGTTGTGTTTGGTAACTACTTGATTGATTTGGGATTTGAAGTGTGTTGTTTTGACCACTTGCATTTTGGTTATTGTTTGGGTGAAACATCGATCCATGTTGATCCCAAGAACCCTGTATCCCTATCACAACTCTTCATTGCCACTTGATTTTGCTTGGATTGAACATTAAATGTCTCAAAAAGATCCTCTTTTCATTGTTGGGTTTGTTTGGTTTACAAATTGGATAGTTTGGGTTTTTGCAAGTAGCAATCTTTACAGGTCTTTGTGCGATCCAAATACTTTGATCTTTGCTAGTTTGGGTGAATTGTTTGTATTCTTTGGCTTCTTTGGTATTGCTTCATTTGAAAAATCCATTGAAGTCCTTTTATTTCGAAATTGTAACGAAAAATTTTCTTTTGAAGTCCCTTGTACAATTTGAAAGCTCTTGTGAAGAAAAACTTTCTTTGTCTTCTTTGCTACTAGATATATTGCAACTGACATTGAATCTTGTTAATATAAACAATCAATATTGCATTTCAAGCTTTGAATTTATTTTGGAAGGGTTTGAAAATTAAAATCTTTCTTCATATTCTTTGATTTTAAAAGTCTTTACAAGTGAAATCAAATCTTGTAGATTGGAACAAAAAAGTTTATTTTGAGTCTTTTAATGCAATTTAAGAGTTTTTGAAAGAAAAATGTTTGTCTTCATTCCTTTAGTTCTCTTGCAAACAGCATTGAATCCTTTGGATTGAAATGAAATAGTGCATGCTTTGATTCTTTTTAGAAGTATTTTGAAAAAAGAAGAAAACAAGAAAAAGTCTCTTATTTTTGGTGTTTGTTTGAAAAGGATTATCTCTTACTTGATTTTGGATTTTGGAAGAATTTATTGAAAAGAGAAGTGAAAAATTGTGCATTGCGTGAAAAGCGAAAAGTTTGCATTTCATTGGGTGTTAACACTGAGAAGAAGAAGAACTCCTCTCCCCTTTGTATATAGAGTTCATCGAGACAATGTCTTTGCATTTGCATTTAGTGGCATGGTTTGGAGTTGAGCCATCACATCATAAGTTTCATCTTCATGTACCTTTTGAGTAAAAAAATCCTTAAAATCAACCAATGAACTAATAAAATCAATTAGACTTTTTATTTTATAGTACATCAACAATAATATAGGGATTTGAGCTTTTGGATTAGGAAAAATGAGTAAATTACCCAAGAGCTACTAAAATGAGACTAGGAACACTAATGAGTGAAAATCCATTAGTAGTGTGAAGTGCTTGTTGGGAAAGCTCTTCTAACACAAGATTCAAGCAGTAGGATAAGTCAGGAAGAGTGCTTGGACTAGTCCCCAACATTCTCTCTCGGTGGGGTTATATGTGTTAGGGATTAATTCTTGGTAGTGGAAAGTCCTCGGGTGACACAACTATCTAAGTTGCTTCGGGTCTAAGACATTTTTCTTTCGTTGGTTTCCCATTCACAGAATCCCCCTCCCACAACCATTCCACCCAACCACCAAGCATTAAGTGGTAGCCTTAGTTGTTTTTCCTAAGTTATATTCACAGGTGACTGTAGCAATGGTGTTGTCGGTACCTGAGACAAACGTGCAACACACGATTTTGTCTCCTTAGGAGGTTACTTGGTTGCGTCTGGTACTTGCACCTCTGGAATTCCATTACACAGTAGTTGTGGGTAACTGTCTCTCGTTTCTTCATTGGAGGATTTGTATCCTGTCTTTGGAAGATCCCTTACTTACTTATTTCTTGGTCGACTACCTTTAGTTCTTTTTTAAGGGTGTGGTATTTCCGCGTTTGTAGTTGGCACTAGGAACGTTGTTTTTCACACTAGCTAACTGAGGTCTATGAATATATCATAGAATGAAATGGTTGGACCTTGAGGAGTAAGAGCCTCAACCTTCACAACATTCATACCATTCTTCCAATGAGGGAATTATTAATGAAGGAAGCCCCTCCAAAGTTGGAAGCGTTGATACCTTCAACGATCAGATTGAAGGAGAGGTTGAAACTATTACGGAAGGTCTAGTCCCTCTGGAAAATCCCCTCTTACTAGAACTATCAATCCAGTACTCGTAGAATTTCGTTCTACTATATATTTTTACGCTTCTTTCGCTAATCGATTGCCACTAGGCACATATAATAGGAAACCTTTGGATATGATTTTGGCACCATATCACTCTTCTGATTGGTTGACGTGTTGGTTGACCACATTACTGAATACCACTATGGAAAATCCCACAAGAACTACTATGGCTCAGACTGCCATCACTTCTCATTTATGGAGAGCTTCATTGGCCCAGAGTATCCCCCAGGTTGGCCAAGTGAATCTGGCCTTACCATTTATGCACATGAATCATCTTGCACTTAACGCAGGTCATACCTCTACTCATAGAGAGTTACCTAGGCTCACACCAAGTGATATACTCAATGTTTCTTTACCATAATACTCTAATCAAACAGCTCATCAAGGTGTAGCCTTAGGTCCAGTTACAAATGAATTTACCCAACTGTCCCACCCTCAAACAGGTAACATTATGTTAGTCACATAGACTATTCCATAAATTCCTACAACAACTCCGATGGTGAATCCACCCATACCTTACCTAGGTGAGAAAGCTACGTCTGGGGGGGAATATATCACTTGGGGACAAGTTGTGCCATAGGGATAATTCTTAGTTTTTGGGAAACAATCGATTTGTGGGAAACAACCAGTTTTAGGGAAAACGTCTACTGGCATCCAACCATATATGGGAGGACCAAGTGCCCAATATGCCACCTCTATGGCTACCACTACACCACTTTACACTAGGTTACCATACACAGGAGTTACAAATGCTTCATGGAGTCATCCCAACCTGATGAGTATCCCTCTGCAAAGAGGCCTTCCTATTCAACCCATGAACCCCATGGTTCCTACCTCCCAATTACCCCAAAATCTATATATGGGAGGACCAACATGTTTTAATTTCCCATCCCAACCGACCTTAGGTCCTACTAGTATTCCAATGCCCCATCAATATTACCAGTATCCTCAAGTCAACCGACAGTTACCCTTTTTGGATATATTAGATCTTCATGGATTGTCTCATTTGAAAAACGATCCCATATAGCATGCCCAATTCTGGCCACCAATCCCCGCCAAACTACCTTCCGATATTCCAAAATTGATGGGAAGCCATGAGAGGATCCCAACAACCATGTTATCACCTACCATTTATGGTGTTCTTCCAATTCTTTAATGGATGACTACATTCGGTTGAGACTCTTCCTAAGAACTCTCACTGGCACAGCTGCAAAGTGGTACATTGAATTAGAATGACACTTCCTTAGTGATTTCAATTCCCTCACCATGGAATTTTTGACACGTTTTCAGTTACCAATTCATTATGAAACTAATACTGAGCTTTTGCCTTCACTTAGAAAATTCAATTCCACTCACATATATGATCATATCCATGAGTGGAGATGGCAATGTCAATTAATTAAAGCCAATATTTTGTATCAGCTTTTAGCTGATTGGTTTACTAAGTCACTTTTTCCACCCATCGCTAAGGATGTTTATATGGGCGGTGTTGTTACTAAAGAGAAAGTGATTAGTCATGCTCAATACCTGGATTTGGTGTACTCCCAATACGACACATTATACGGATTGGGAAACAAATCCAACCATTTTTTACCCCGGTCTTAACATGGACTGGTCCAAACACCAAGACTACCCCACCTTCCACTCAAACATTCGAGGTGAATTCGGTCCAATCCGACTCATCCCAACCATCTAGAGGTAAGAAGAAGAACAAAGGGAAATCCAAAAAATATTCAAACTAGCAGGAAAATAACGAAACCCAAGATTCTACTGCTAAAACCAAACCAAAGAGAAAGGAAAAGTTTACCTGCCTAATCTGTAGAGACAACCATTACACGAAGTATTTCCCTCGTTGTGATGAGGTCACTAAGTTCCTAAAATGAAACTCCATACCGACAGTATTAACTAGGCCTTTCCCACCTCAATAGAAGAAAATTATTACTCATAATCCTCCGCAAGGGGTAAATGGCAGTCATCCTCATAATGCGAAGACTTCCTCAATCGCTCAAGTCCTCATGTGTAAAGAGACGGATGTATTAACCACAAAGTCACAGACATATGAACCTATCCCAAACAGGAACACCAATGGAAGTCCTACGGATAAAACATCCACCTCCACTACCCCTCCACCTCTTGGCCCTCTTCAAACAAAGAAGCCTTTTCCTGACACATTTTTGCACCCATCAAAGAGAACAATTCATAAAACGACATTTGGTCCAAGTCCTTGTGCTACCCAAAATTACAATATCGTTGAGGACTTATCCTAGGCACCTTGTGTGATGTCAACTGTCGAAGTTCTACAAAACTATCCCATTCAGCGTAGAACCCTATCGTGAGCCCTTGGAGTTGTAGACCTTGATACTTCCAATACGATTATGTTCAATCTGGAATAATTTAATCCAATGATTTCCGATCAAATTACATTCCAAATACATACGAACATTTGTGGTAAGAATATCCATCTAACCATTTTCGATGAAGGTGCCTCGACTTATATCATGTCTTTATCCTATTGGAGGGCTATAGACTCCCCTAAAGTTAATCAGTCTCCCACCACACTTAAGGATTTTGACGATCGTGTTTTCCAACCCTATTGAATTTTACCATCTTTAGCCATGGAATTGGATGGTAAGACTATGTCCATTCATGTGAAAGTAGTCAAATCCCCCTTGGATTATAATATGTTGATTGGTCAAAATTGGTTTTATGCAATGACTGCGGTTGCATCCTCAGTCTTTCATGTGGTACAAGGGAAAATTGTTACCATTGACCAACTTGACTTTTCCACTCCCAATATCCACAACAACAATGCCAATAATATTGTTATTTCAGGGAATTCTAAACCTCAATATGAGGATGTGGGAGTAGGCCTTCTTAAGGATTCTCCAATCATAGGATGTTTTCCTTTGTCTGCCCCAGACCTCCCATGGTAGGTTACTGCGGTCAATATGATTTCATCCACAGTACAACAATCCCTTGAATCATATGATCCTTGGGTAATACCTAGTATGTCTGAGTTTGAATCCATTGCTGATAATATGCCCCTTAAGTCAATGGAGTCAACATACAAGGCAATCCAATCCACTTCTGACGACTCAGATCCCGATGACCAACAACTTGTGGCATTGGACTCGTATTCTCTACCGTCATGTTTAGAATCTTCCATGCCTTCTATGGATCACCTCTTAAAGACTCTTCCATCGGATGAGCCTATAATGGAGGTTATGAACTTAGACAAGACATCGTGGGAGGATAATAACCATCGATCATCCTTCCTCCCTAATTTGGACGTAGCAGAAAATGATATCAAATCCATCAGTCCACCATATATTATCGACAACACTCAATCCCCTACCCCTACTCAAGACACCGTGTTTGAAGGAAATTTAGGGAACATCACACCAACTATGTCGATTGATATATTGGTGAAACCTGCATCATGGAAAACATCCAAATTGGCCAAACCTATTCTCCTAAAGAGGTCAAATTTTATAAGACCTTGTCCCAAGAATTTTGTGATTTTTTCACTTGGATTTACGAAGAGATACCGGGTATCGTTCCATTCATTATGGTTCAAGATATCAAGACCTACCCAGGAGCTATACTAGTCTGACAAAAACTCCGCTTAGTACACCCTCGCAAGCTACCATCAAGGCATAAGTCGAAAAGCTTTTGAAATTTGGTTTCATTTATCCTATGTCACTAACTGAATGGGTTTCTAATATTGTCCTCGTTATGAAAAAATAAGGGACCATTAGAGTTTGCGTTGATTATAGGGAGATGAATAAGGATTTTCCTAAGCACAATTACCCTACCACCTTCATCAACCAGATTATTGATAAATGTGCTAGACATGGCGTATTCTCATTCATGGATGGATTATCCGGTTATAATCAGATCGAAATGCTCCCATATGATCATCACAAGATAGCTTTCATCTACCCAAGGGGAACCTTTGCTTATCACAAGTTACCCTCCGGTCTAAAAATTTCGATGCCACCTTTCAATGGTCTATGTCATATGATTTCCATGACATCAAGCATATTGTGTACCCTTATCTGGATGATCTCCCCGATCATTCAACCCATTGAGAAGATCATCCCAACCATCTTAGGGCTATTTTCATTCAATGTTGTCATTACAATATTCGCTTGAACCCACACAAATGTATTTTTTGTGTCAAAGCCAAAAGACTCTTGGGCTTCATTGTCTCCAAGGACAGGATCCAAATTGACCCTTTGAAGGTTGAGGCTATTTTGGCCTTACCTTCACCTACTACCCTCCTCAAACTTTAGAGTTTGCAAGGGAACACAAACATTGTACGTTGTTTCGTCTGTAATTATGTGTAACTCACCAAAGGATTCATGCGACTGCTTAAGAAAAATGTCCCTTTCATTTGGGATGATGAAGATAACATTAATTTGACGCTCTAAAGCACTCCTTAACTCATGCTCCATCCCCCCCCCCCCCCCCCCCCCGACTATACGCGTGATTACATCCTCTATATCGCCACATCCATTTACACCATTGGAATGGTACTAGTTCAAGAAGACGATAATGGCCAAGAACATGTATTGTATTATTTAAGTAAGAGCCTCGCAGGCCCTGAACTTCATTACTCCCATGTTGAAAAGTTGGATTTGTAAATCGTCATCGTTGTCCAAATATTTCATCACTATATCTTGCTTTGCAAAACCAAAATCATGCCAAAATACAACCCAATGTACCACATTTTGACATGTTAAGTACTAGGGGGGAAAATACTCATGTTGGATCGTTATTCTTCAAGAATTCGATCTGGAATTTGCCAAGGCTAAATCCAAGAAATCATTGGTATTTGATGAGATTATATGTGACCTTCCCCATGTCGATGATGAAATTGAGCCCCATGAATCTCTTCCTAACAAATCATTGTTCCTCATCAGTACGACTAATCCATCATATGGAGACATTAATTTATATCTCCAAACCCAACATTTTCATCCCAAACTATCCCGTGATGATCATCATCGTATTCTTCATCATGTGACGTATTATCTTATCATCGGTGACACTTTGCATTGGTGAAGTATTATCTATTATTTGAGGATGTTTAACCCACAAAGAAGTCGAATGTGTTCTCAATGACTGTCACTACAGAGCATGTGGTGATCATCTATTTAGGATGGCTACAACACAAAATTTCTTGCACACTGGATACTTATACCCATCCATTTTCAAATATTGTATGGAAGTCGTAAAAAAGTGTCCCCCTTGTTAACTTTTGCATCTGAAAAATCACTCGCATCCATCTCCACTGCATCCAGTAGTTGTCGTAGGCCCTTTTTCAAAATGGGTCATTGAATTTATGCATTGTAATCCTACCTCGAATGGGGGGCATGTTTATGTCATAGTTACCATTTATTATTTAACTAAGTGGGCCGAGGTTATTCCTACATTTGTAGAAGATGGAAACATTGTTTCATTATTTGTTTTCGATCACATTATCGCTAGGTTTGGATTTTTGCAAGCCATTGTCACTAAACACCATTCACATTTTAGAAACCGGACGATGGTTGATTTAAGTTCCAAACTGGGTTTTCGTCATGAAAACTCATCCCCCTATTACCTCCAAGAAAATGGACAAGTAGAGGCCATTAGCAAGGTCTTGAAAATGATGATCCATCGCATGGTAGGGACACATAGATCAAATTGGCATTTGATGCTTTTATCATCTCTTTCGACTTATAGGAATTCGGTAAACAATTCTACTGGATTCACTCCATTCCAATTGGTTTATGGTCTCGAAAAAAATTTACCTATCGAATGTGAGATTCCATCTGTCAAACTAGTAGTTGAACTCCTACCCAACACATATGTAGATAAAGAACATTTTTTGTACTTGGAAAAACTCAACGAAACTCAGCTTGATGTTTATCTCGCTAATGAATCACATAAGAAGCACATCAAATCCCAATATGATAAATCGATCAAACCTTGTATCTTTAATGAAGGTGACTTAGTCCTAGTTTACGACCAAATCCCTGATAAATTGGGGGCAAGCAAATTTGAATCTATGTGGAATGGCCCTTATGTCGTTAAACGAGTATTAGAAAAAGGTGCGTATGAACTAGTTGACCATGATAGAATCCCATTATGAGAGCCTCAGAATGGGCTCTACCTAAAGAAGTACTATGCTTAGGGTTATCTTGCATTCGTACTTTGTACATATTTGTGCCATAGTTTGGTGTGTTTTTGGTGTGGTGTGGTGTGATTGTTTTCCTCTTTTGCATGTGAGATCTTGTTTCACTTATGACTGCTTATCCCACTTTGTGCTTAAACACGCAGATGTCGTTTTACTTTGGATTTGCAGATGGTGCTAGCTGGCATATGTGAAAACTTGCTTCTATAGCTTGGGTAGTTTATTACCCCACTGATGAACTAGTGATTTCAAGTGGAGTTTTCCTCGGTCCAGGAACCAATAATATCGTTGAATACCATGTCATAATCGGGTTATTAACTAAAACTTATGCTTGTCATATTCCGTATGGTTGTTAACCTGGATTCTGAACTCGTGGTTTCCCAACCTAATCACATCTACATTATCTGTGATCTTAACTTACTTCGACTTTATCGCAGAATACGACTCCTTGAAAGATATTTCGATTTCATCTAATATCGATACATACCAAGGGAACATAAGGAATTACCCAAGCCAAAATGTATCCTAAATAAGAAAAAACGTAAATATTCTAGTAATATTTCATATTTTGGGCATAACATTTCGCTCATAACTCAGAATTGGGAGGAATTTGGACCGTTGGAAATCTCTTGAAATGCTCTGCAACTTTGTTGTTTTTCATTTTCTCTGATTCCTTACTGTTTGTCAGATACAGGCATTTTAGTAAAAAAAACATCTTTCAAAAGATGCTTTTTTTACTAAAATGCCCATATCTGACCAACGTTAAGGAATCAGAGAAAACTCAAAACACCAAAGTTGTAGAGAATTTCAATATATTTCCAACGGTCAAAAGTACGTCAAATTCCGAGTTACAAGCGAAACGTTATGCCCAAAATACAAACAATTCCTAGAATATTTAAAAGCATCTTTTGAAAGATGTTTTTTTTACTAAAATGCTCGTATCTGACAAATGGTAAGGAATCAAAGAAAACTCAAAACAAAAAAGTTGCAGATAATTTCAAGATATTTCCAACAGTCCAAAGTGCGACCAATTCCGAGTTATGAGAGAAAGGTTATGCCCAAAATACGAAAGATTCCTGGAATTTTTCTTAAATAGGATACATTTTAGTGTTGGGTAGAATGTTATGAATTCAATACATTAGTTGATTCCATACATACGGCATCTATCCCATACATGAACCATCATAAAAAAAAACATGTAAATAATCACAGCGAATAGAAACCATCATGTGGATAATATATCTAGAGATAGCAACCAAAATAAGATCCATGTACATATCATAGAAAAAGTGTTTTCACATCATGTCTCAAAAAGTATATAAGGTAAAAATTGGGCTACATCACCCATACATATATGTATGTTGCAAAAAAATAAGAGACTACTAGACCGGCTAGACTTTATTCCTCATCACGAGGTACATTGTGCTCATGATAGCACATAACCACCTGGACCACTTGGCATAGGAAATGACCAATACTTTTCAGCACCCCTACAGTGTGCCTCTAATAATGGTAAGGAACCTCATGCATCCTCATGGGAGGAATTCCCAGAGTTAGTCCTCTCAAGTTTCGCTCCAAGTATCGAATCCCCTCATTCCCGGCCTCCTCTACTTGGTAGGCCTCCCCACGCTGGTATAGTGGTGATGAACCCGCTAGCTGTACTGGTCCTCGATTTGTGACATATAACCAAAATATGTTTAGATCCCTTTTGTACGACAAAAAAATATCGAAATATTTAAAACCAAAAACACAATTGCAAATTCAAATCCTTTAGAAGCATACCCGTTGCATCCCATTGTGCTCCTTCTAGAAGCAATATGTCCATATCACCCCTAAAATCCATCCCTGTGTATGGATAATCCTCTATCATATGAATTTGGTTCCTCCACCATGCGAAGAAACCAACATCATAAGAGAGTACCTGGGGACCACCTAATCAACCTACATGACTAGTCCATAGTTTCATTTGCAGCTCGGATGAAGTTTGGATGGGCATATCTATTTGTGGATGCAACAAAGTAACCCGCTCTAGGAAATAAGAAACCAGGAGGGATCCATATCCAAACTGCTTATGCTTCCCTATCCTGCATTTGGTGATCTGATCCTTCATATTTTCCAATACACCCCCGCACTAGTTGAAAATTGTAGGCTCAATACAATCAATGGAATACGCCATTTATCCTTTGGTAGCATGATGAGGTCCCGTTCTTCTGGCCAATTTTGTGATGGTAAACAAAATAGTGTGTAAAGTACGATCTACGACATCCTTGATCAGGATATTATAGCTACTCTTACGAGTCCCTGCTCTACAAAATTGGGCTATGTAATACTCTATAGTCCCTTTAGTACCTCGATGACCAATGAAACTTATGTGTGCCCCCAGCTTGGAGAGCCCAATCAAAAAGTAAATTTCCTCCAATTCAATTTCAAGAGTGTGAGGACCCACATTGAAAACTTGGTCATTAGCATTCCATGCGTTAATCAGATGGTTTAGGAGGATCACATGTTTCCTCGTACTTTGAGTCTGGACTAATTTCAACAGCCCCCAATTTCTTAGTGCATTAATGGTTTTTTGGTCATGGAGGGAATCCATATCATCACCTTCATCCTCACACTCTTTCCACTCAATCATTTTGTCTTTCTTGGTCAAGAATCTCCTGTACATCACATAAAAGAGTAATGATCAAAATTTGGGCTTCAATTTTTGCAAAATGAGTGAGATATAAGCTCAAAATTTCCCTCGTGAGCATTTTATCGCCCCCTATAGTGGAGTACAAGGCGATAATTTCACTTCCTTGGTGTTATGGGAGTGATAAATCCCCTTTTCATCCCCCCTCTCGATTTGATAGGGGAGTGATAATTTGGGGAGGTCATTTTTGAAGCCCTAGAATAGATCAAAACCCACAAAAATCATCATGAAATTAAATGAAAAGACCATCCAATGAAAGAGATAGGTGAGACCACCAACCTTATTCAGACGACTTGAAAAATAGTGTCCTAGATCTCCCAAAGTCAGCACTTGAAAATCAGCTTCCAAAGAGGGGAAAAACTCCTTCAAGATAAAATGTTGAGGTAAAAATGAAATTGTTTTCACCAATTATATTTTTACTCTCATATAAAATAGTTCTTCGATCTATGTTCACATTGGAGACCTCTTTTTATAAGCTATTTTTGGTTTGTTTTAGGAATTTTAATGAGATTGTAACACAATTGGTCGCAAGTCATGATGATTTTTCACACGGTTTTAGGAGAGGGATCTCTCTACGTTATCGTGACTTTGTACACATGTGCACGTTTTGTCTTTTTGAACACATTAAAACTAAAAGAGATGTCTCTCAAGTGATAATTTATCCCTTTTTCAGCCTCATTAGACTACATACAAAAAAGGAACTTCATGGAGTCTCCTTTAATCTCTTTTCGGACTCCCTAAATATGAAAAGATTGCCGAGCGAACTTGTTTTCTTTCACGCTCGTTAAAGTATTTGAAATAATGTCTGTTTGGTATAGGTTTACCCCTTTTTTGGTCCATGTGGACTAATTACGAAAAAGGTATAATCTAGTCAATTATTGGCTAGAAGAGTTCCCGCTCATATTGTTTTATCTTTTTTGGGCGTAGGAGAATAAATTTACAAAAAATAACCACTTTGAATTCCTCTTTAGATTATTTTCATACTCTCTAAACGTGAAAATATTGTTGAGTGTACCTTCTTTGGACTCATAAAACAATGCATCGAAGGGCCCATATGGGATATGGCCCCTCCTTCTTCAGGTTCATTAAATATATGATGAGGGACTCATCTAAGATGAGTTATACCGAGCATATGTTACCCTCCTTGAGCTCGTTAAAAAATAAAGAGGTACTTGTCATTCATCATGGGGGGGATTGGGAAAAATAGGTCAGATTTACATTATGGCAGCCATTTGTTGTCACCCTTGAACATGACAAATGTTTGTGTCTCATCTTATAGTTGGGTAATCTACTTTCCTCTAAGTTATACCAGTTCCATGAGTCATCTTACTCCTTTGGTCTATCTGAAGAATGCCTCAGTCATTGTCGCATTATGTTTTGGTGTTTATATCATTGAATCAATGTTTCCAAGTCATTTTTCATGCCATCCAAATGTTCAAGGGAAGTTAGCTTGAGTCAGTATTTCTGTAGTCCTATCGACTTTCATCCTTGTGTTAGTTTGCGGGCATTTGATCTACTGCCTTACATCAATTTCCTGTGTCAGTTTCATATCAATGATGTGGGATACAGCATGGATCTCCTTCAATGAGTATGTTCCTGTCAACTTCAACACATCATACAGGAGTCAGACTTAGAAACCAAATAGTACCTTGGGGCATGCATTCCTCAACGACAGCTTTCCTCGCTTTCGATAGTAGGTTTACATCATTGGCCTCTAATCGAATGATTCCATGGGTTCTCTACTTCATATCATTTATTCACATTCATTGGAATGTACTAGGGTACCTTGGGAGCCATTGTCATTAGTGGTGATTTCCCTCGCACTTGTTAACATTTTACATCAATGACTGATAATCAAGTAGTTTCTACCATGTTCAAATTCAGTACATCTATTTGCATGGTTAGAATCGTATCATTTCGGGATTGAGATGAAGACCCTGGGGACCTTTGTTATGTACTTTACATAGTTTGTGATGGATATTTTTTGAGTAGGTTCCAGTATGGACATTAAGTTGGTACCGGTATGTATACTATCACACATATCCACTTTGTAGTGGTATGTGGCTGTGTCACTATTATATCGTGGATCCACTTTTTATTTTCATGGCCACGATATATTCAATTCATGTAAATACATATCCACATTGTATGTTGGTGGCTGTATCCTGAATCGATACTTTCATGGATCTGCAATGTATTGGTCAACATTCATGCTTTGAGTTTGTTTGTTCCGAGTATAGATATTCCTACCTTGGGATGATATTGATATATTGTTTGATCTTGGTTTGTAGCGTCCATCCATCTCTCCTCTTCCAATACCCTTTGCACCTATATCTTGGCAAACTGTTTTGGCCATCAAATCCCTTTTGACCCCACACTTTAGGGGGCAACTGTTACACCTCAAATTTTCACCTTCATGTGTCATGTTTTTTTTTCATGCTTCATCACCATGAGAACCATAGTGTTTATGCTCCCTAAGGGTGTTTGGACCCTTCATCATGTGGTTAGTTCACTCCCTAGACCAATTTGGGAGAGAATACTATCATTTGGGGGTCGAAACCCACTTTCCTAAACCCTAGATTGAGCCTTGGAAGGAAATTATCGCCACCCTCCCCTTGTTTAGGGAGGGATAATTCCAGGCATTCAATGTTAGGAGAGCGATAATTTCACTATTTATCCCTCTGTGGCCTTCTTTGGGAGAGAGATAATTTTTCCTCAACCACTTGGAATGAATCAAGGAGTAATATTTGTATGAGATTTTGAAGGGATAATCCTACCATTCGAGTATCACTCCCTCCTCCAAGATATCCTCCCTTTATCCAATCATTCCTCCAAGTAGTTTGGCCTCCCTAATCCTATAAATTGAGCTCATTCTATGGATTTGAGACATGGAAAGAATGCTTGGAGATGCCATCAATATGCTAGTTTAATTCTCAAGGGGTCTAGAAGGAGAGATTGGAGGAGATGGTGTTGCTAAGTCAAGTATAACCTGCGATGTACTTCTTTATGGTTTTCCATTCAATACAAACTTGGCCTATTTCTCCCAATTTCATGTCTTTCAGGGTGAATGTGTGAATTTATCTGTCGTTTGATAGTTAGATATTTGTTTATGCACTTGTTTATTTGGAGAAGGTTTTGACTTGTGTTTGTGAACAAGTCCATAAGACCATATCTCAAGGCTAGGATTTGGATCAACCAAGAAGCAGTGAGGCCAACCATGGAAAGCAAGGTAGGTCATCTATCTCCTTTGTTTCTTCCATAGCTTGTTTGCGTGTGCACGAACTAGGTCCAAGAGAATGTTGGTGTCCGCTTTTTACTTCTATCTTTGATTTGGGAATAGGGAACCACTTCATAGTGCCTATCCAAATTAGGGAAAATTGAGTCAAACATCCAATCTTGGAGGGTTATTTTCTTATGATATAGAGACAAAACAAAGTTGGTATGAACAAGCTACAACTATCCTTACTTTGTTGTTAATAAATGCAAAAAAATACTTGCAACCCAAATGAAGACCCTCTAAAACATGCATGAAGGTGTGACTATCAATGTATATGTAAATGTGCACCAACTCGAATTAAGAAGATGCAACATTAACATTTCCATAAATAAACAACAAAGATATCTAACAGGGAAATAACCCACAATTAAAACACTTCTAAAGGGGAACAACTTTACTTAGAATTTATCCCTTCAAAACAAATTTCTTTACAAGTAATTATAGCATCACAACTATCAATATTAGATCCGCAACAAGTTACAACTATCCTTACTTTGTTGTTAATAAATGCAAAAAAAATACTTGCAACCCAAATGAAGACCCTCTAAAACATGCATGAAGGTGTGACTATCAATGTATATGTAAATGTGCACCAACTCGAATTAAGAAGATCCAACATTAACATTTCCATAAATAAACAACAAAGATATCTAATAGGGAAATAACCCACGATTAAAACACTTCTAAAGGGGAACAACTTTACTTAGAATTTATCCCTTCAAAACAAATTTCTTTACAAGTATTTCTAGCATCACAACTAACAATATTAGATCTGCAACATAATGTCTCACATTAAAAAAAACAATTAGTTTTCATTTCCTTCAAAACATATTCAACTAAGCTCTTGGAGAAAAAATCCTCACAAATCCAACCACAAATGATATGACCTAGTAGAATGTGCATGAAAAGTAGAACATCCTCCAACACAAAATTCCTTCAAACCATGTTCCACCATGTGAATCCAACTATCAACCCATATCAAACCATGGTAAAGAGAACAAATGCACTCTAGATAAGTGTGCATGTATGATATCCATCTCAAAATATGTGCCACAATAATAATAAAGGAAGTTCTCTATTGATCCAAGGAATGAACCACTCTTAATATCCAAATCCATGACAAAATCATTCATAACCCCTAGGCCGCCCCTCAAGAATAGATCGAAACCATGCAATGCAAAACACACACTCCAAACCATGTTCCCTAGGGATATGTGCCCTTGAGTGATCCCACACTACTTCAATGAACTCTCAATCTTCATGAATATTTGATGAAACCTAAGGAAACCATGTTAACACACCAAGACAACAATCCACATCATACAATAGCAACAAACTAACCCATATTACTTAAGAAATCCCTTAGTTGATGGGTATTCTTTCATGAATGTGTTAGGCGTTAATCAAGAGTTCATTATGCCAAGAAAAACCGCATGAAGTCACCAAACACTCCAAATAAAAAAACATGTGTCAAAGAACTAACACCTTAAATCCAAAGTCAAAAATCCTCCAAACACAGCTTGATTGGGCGAGATCTGTTAACTAAGACAAGGGCTCATACAACATGAGGAGTAACAACTAGATCCATATCGAGACATGCACTCTACTTGAGAGTGTGTGAGAACCTCAAATATTTGGCATACCTTGTATATCCTATCACAAGAAGGAGAGAAATCATGTGGCAACATGGGTTAAAACTCTCATCCCATGGTTCCACATCATATAGTTTACAATGTCTTGTTCAAAATTTTCACAAGATTGGTTTTACAAAGGATGGCATAATCCAAGTGCAAAAGGGGACAAAATAAATGAAAGCTAGTGCTTATAATACTGAGCTTATTCTTCTTATCCTACTCTAACCTTGGAAGAAGTAAATTGGTAAGTGAAATCATACTACAATGCAACCATGCTAGCATCTTATCAACATCATGCAATTTTCTCATGCTTGGAAACAAACCAAAACAAGGCTATGTTCAACACAATGAAAGTACAAACTGGGATCTCCTTGATAGCTTGGCCGAAAAATGAGGTGAACTCGTGAGAATGCAAAAGAATATCGAAATACACCAATATTAATTTGTTCCACTACATGCTTTCTCTATCCATTTGTGAATAGGGTTGTTTTAATCATCGTCTCTGAAATAAGCATAAGGGATCCCTTCATGAAACCATGAGACATCGCCAAAGTTATCCTCAAGCAACATAAATCTAGGTGGATCCACCAAAAATATGCAATAACAAACCTGCATTATGTTGATGTCCTCTATCACGTATGCACATGGATTAAGAGACATAAATTCAAATCTGAAGTTGTACTTAAAAAAAATCAACTCATAATGTAGGGCTTGCTGCCCTCCTTTAGGTGGCTAGAAATTTCTGCAATAAACCAAAAGCTGAAAATGTTGATATCCTACACAAAATGCAATACCAACAACTTCTTCTTTTTATGCACAAAATGAATAAGAGATGAAGAAATATATGGCTGAAAAAATTACGTATTTTCATAATAAAAATCATTCCCCTTGGGATGCAAAACCTTTGCTCCTATTAGAAAAGATGGCTGAATTTGTTTTTAATTTTCATCCCCATGAAGATACCTTTATGATGCACAAAAATTAGCCTAGGAAATCAAGAGGATATGGACGTTCATTTACAATTGAAAATGACTCACATACCTCCACCATGTTTGGTTGTCCAAAAAAAATCAAATCCAAAAAATCATCCCTCAAGTCCGACTATCCCTACTATTGGTATCATAGACTAGGATCTCCATCAAATTATAAGATTCTTATGCCACATATTTTTCAATATGGAAGAGTTTCAATGCTTTCACACTCATGGTTTTCATATTCTTCCTCACAAACATAAATGAGCACATCCAAAAACAAAATCATCTTCAAAGGAGTTCTAGAAAATATACATTCTCCAAATCATCAACAACTGCATCACTAAATTCAAAAATTTGAGAGGAAATATGGTTTACCAAACCCTTGTTTTCAAGAGAAGATGAAATGGATGCCTGAGTCTTTTCATCACCAATATCTTCTTCGTGAGGATCTTCAATAAGATATTTAATAATCTCATGATATGGATCTAAGATCTTATGCATAAGAAGCTCATGTGATGAAAGAGAATGGTGTCATCCTCATGAGATCCACTCTTAGGCTCCACGTGATCTAGCACACCAAAATTTTCATTGATATATGCAATACAAAACCCCATTGCATCATTTTTATCTTTAAATTTAACCAAGAAAGCTCTAGAAGGGCCACTATCCCATGCATGAATCAAAACGTGAAATTACTCTTGCAATTTAAAACAAGTTTCAACAGAAAAAAGTGTATCATGCACACAATGCTCTTCATCATCATAGCCACAAACCCAAAGATTCTAAAATTCTTTGAAAAAATATGAAAATGATGATATCTCACTTGAGATGAAATTACATTACCGTTCCCTTGCACTTTTCCCGTTCAATGAATATGAAAAAAATCAATGTGAATAAATCTCCAATGAGCTTAATGAACAATGCAACATGTTGTGAAGCTAGATTAAGGCATCCATAAAACTTTGGAACATGATCACTCCAATTTTGATATGGTATATTATTTGGAAACTTATTTGCATATACGAGAATGCATGAGAAATACAAAAGGCCATGCATATTATCCATCCATAAACACAATGCCATGCTAAATTTTTCAAATCTTCAATCAAAATGTTGATATGAAATTTGAAAAATATATTGCAATAATACCTATTCATAACAATGGACTTGTCATATACGAATTCTAAATATTCAACAAATCCTATCATCATATCCTTGTATCCATGTTCATTGAATATGAGAAACAGACTTTATCCTGACAATAACACCAAAATGTCACCTCCCAAACCTATATCTTAAGTGTTGAAGGCCTAACTCAAGTATAGACTTGAAGAAGTAATAGGGATTTCCAATTGTCACCAAAACAACACCCTCACTCCCTTTAAGTGGGATCTCCTCTAGTAGAAGCGAAGGTATCCCTGGAAAGTATATTATAAACTTTAGAATTAAGATGGATAGGGGGACCAAGACCAGTGCCTATCCAAATTAGGGAAAATGGAGTCATAGGATCATCTTAGAGGGTTGTTTTATTTTGAGACAAGGATAAATTAGTGTTGGGGTGATCAATCTATCTCTATCCTTAAATTTGTTGTTAATAAATGAAAAACATTTACTTACAGGAGACCAATGAAGAAACTCTGAAACATGCATGAGGTTGTGTCTATCAACATATATGTAAATTTGCACCAACTCAATTTAAGAAGAAAAACACAACATTAATTTTCCTAGAAATAAACAACAAATATATCTAAGAGGTAAATGACCCACAATTAGACACTTCGTGTTACAACATAATCTTCCACCTTGTGAGCATCAGGATTCTTTGGACTGTAGGATCCATTTCACTGACTCATATCCACTGTATATCCTTCAGACATACTATTTCCTCATTTTTCCTCTTACCCGCTTGTTGCATCACTATAGCAAGCGTACCCGCGAGTTGCATCACTATAGCCCGCGGGTAGCATGTAAAATGGTAAAAATCACTAGTTGATTACTTTTTACTCCCAAAAAGCGGTTATTGGGTGACCTTTGACCCTCCATATTCCCAAGTAACGCCTCGATGTGTCCTTTCACCTACCTTTGAGAGGACTATATATTGAGCACATATGGCTTATGAACGGGAGGAGAAAGAAGAGCAAGAGAACTCTAGTGGATTTTTGCCCTATCCAGAGTCTACACTCATTGATCCTTGTAGTTGTGATCCCTTTATGTTCACCTTCCAAACTCCTATCTAGTTTGAGTTTGCCATTCATGGAGAATTGAAGTGGTGGAGGCACAAGTGGATTGATCCAGATCTTGGTTCAGATTGGTTGCTAGCAAGAGGTCGTATCACATTGTACTTCTTCTTGTTTATTAATAGAAATACTCATATTCTCGTCCATTAATGTTGTAAATGTTGTTTATCTTACATTGGGTTGCATTTACTTGTTATATCATGGGCCATTGCTATTGATGATGTTAATGTCATTTATATATATTATGTACTTGTTGTATATTGGCTGTCAAGACTAATTTGCAGATTCAAGTGCACGGATTAGAAAAGCTCCAACGGGGATCTACATCCAACATTTGGATCGAGGTTGGTTACATTATCCATTATCTTAGCATTGTCATTTATAATAGCATAGTTCTAAGAATTGAGTTAATTTCTGGTAGTCAGCTGTCTGTAGTGGTCTCCCAAGCCATAGCGAGTTTTCTCCAACACAGAAATGGCGACTCCGCTAGGGAAAACATCCATGTTTGGGAATTTTTTTGAGCATTAGTCCATAATTAGAGTTGTTGTTTGTCGAAGCCCTGTGTCACTAATTGGCAGTTAAGATACACTATAGAAAACTTGTTTTTTCTGAGCCATTGGACTCTTTGTTTTCCCATTTTCCTTTCCTCACCCGCGTGCTAGCTTAGCTCTACCCGCGTATACCCGCCTCTGTTTACACTGCTGCTCGTGGGTACCCGCGGGTATTCCTTCGAAAGTGGCGTACAACTCCGGATTTTGTTGGTTCATGACTATTGGTTGTTGTTGGGTTGGCTTTGGATAATCCTGAGTCTTTGTTGGCCTGTTTCTTGACTGTTTCATGCCTTGGTTGTGACCAGAACTCTTCAATTCTCTTGGTTGAACCTTGTTGGTTTTTACCCCATCTTTGGATTTAGCCTTGTTGGTTTTTTCCTTTTGAGCTCATTCCTTTGGCTGAGTCTTACTGTTTGGAATCTGTTGGGTTGTCTTAGTGATCTTCTCGGCACTTCAGTGACTATATAGTAGGATTTTGCTTGCATTTTTCATTTATTTATATTGAAAAATACAAAAAAATACATATAGTTTTGCATTTTCCTTTTGTTTATAAGAGAAAATACAAAAAAAAAAATTGCTTTCATGTACTACATCCTGCATTGAGTGCTTGTTGCTTTCATTTAGGTTCCGATTGTGCATCGAAAATATAAAAGGATTGCATTTTTATTTCGAAATCATTGGGTTGATTGTGCATGTTAGTGACATTGTTTTATTGGATGGATGAGTCTAGGATTGGACAATTTTGCATACTATTGAGCCATACACATCACTAGTTTCACGACCATATCCTTTGAATAACCCCAGCCATTAAAATTAACGCTTAATCTTAAAATTGATTAGACCGATTTTATTTATAGGGTACACCAACTAGCATAGGTTTAGAGTCTTGGAATAGATCATTGTGAGTTAACAATCCAAGACTACTAGACGAAACATTAGGTGTCTGATCAGGGAGTGGAGGAATCCATGGTATATATCGGTGTTCTCAGGAAGCTCTACTCAAACCAAAGTTAAGCACGAGGTCATGGGAGTTTGGTTGAAGGGATATCCCTCTGATACCAGCTGAACGTGGGAGATATTTCCAGGGTTTGTTCGTATCTGGGGGTACCAGAGGTTCGTCCTCTTGTGCTTCGGGCTTAGCTACCCTACCCATACGACGGATCCCACTTGCAACTGTCCCCCTGAGCATTGGTTATATTGCGGTGACCATAGTTTCCTTACCTAAGTATCGCATAGGGTACTTGGAGTGGTTATGTTGTTTGTGTCCTAATTCAGATAGGGATTGGACAACACAGTTGTGTTTGTACAGTGGACTTGACCCTGTGCACGCAGTGAAGCCTGGGTGTCTCTATAACTGATTATGTTACCTCCGGCTATAGTTTGGGAGTCTCAAGCCTCTCCTAGGCGAGACATACCGGCTCTAGTGTCGGGAGCTCATTTAGCCACTCTGTTTGTCTGCTCTTGGATGTAGTTTCTCTAGGTGTGTGCTTTTGATTTACTGTTTTTGATCGATAGTTGGCCGTAGGAGACGTTGTTATTTGATATTATCTTTGGAGATATCATGGCACGGAGTCCTACTCTCCCCCGTTCCATTCGGTTAGCTGGTTTAAAACCAGCCGAGTTTTCACGCCGTGTTGCTCGGGGACATCGACGGGCTCCCTCTGAGTCTTCGGATTCTTATGAGAAATACATAGCCGACATTATGATGGCTGCACATTCCGACACGGAGAACATCCCCACGATTCCATCAGGTGGAGTCGAACATACTTCAGACACCCCCACACCCCATGAGGCCTGGGGGGGTGATCCACCTAAGACTCAACCTGGTTCTATTTGGCCGAATCCACTTGAGAATGATCCATTCGATACTTCAAATCCAAACAATTATCTTTATGGGATGCCTACCTTACCTTAAGACAAAGACGAAGATCTTGCGATCAACGTTAACCCGTTCTCATATAGTATGCCTGGTTTCAGCACAGTTGATCCTCCCACTGCTTTTGGTAGTCATGGTGTTAGCAACACTGCACCCACTGGGGGTAATACCCTCGCCGGGGGACCACGTTGTCCACTCGCGCACATAATATGAGGACTGGTCATAATCCTCCTAACAATAATAATGTTGGAAGAAGACCACCTCCTAGGACTGCCCAACCCAATAGGAACATTGTTCGAAACACGACTCACCATCCACCACCTAACACACATATTGCTACCTGTCAACCCAGGACCACTTTCGCAAATGTTAATGCTCCTCCTAACTATGGGGGGGACAAGTACCACACATTTTTGCATCCACCACCGCTACTAGTAATGCTAATGTAGGAGGTGGGAATGTATCTTATCCTCACGATTATAATGCCACCATTCCTACTACTAGTAACACCAACGTTGGGGTTGGGAATATTTCTCATGCTTTGGGTCACCACACGAATGCTCACGCTAATCCTAATGCTGAGGGTGGGAACATACCTCACCATTATGGTCATTACAACTCGGTTCCCGCTACGAATAGTACGTATATGCCCCATACTTATGGTGGCAACCCTTACTACAACACAGTCAGTGCTGGACACCAATTCAACCCACCCCAATATGGTTCCCAAAACACTCATATACCTGCTTACTCTCACACGGGTCAGGTCGGAGGAGGTTATCAACCTTATGGCCATGGTCAAGCTTACGGTCCGTCAGGTCCTCATTATCAGTCGTTTAATGCTTATGGTCAAGCTTTTGGTCCACCTTATAATCCGGTTCCGTTCAACCAACCTTTTATGGGAGCTTTCCAGCCGCAGCTCTCGTTCCTTGCACGTTTGAATCTTTCGGATCTTTCGAAGCTCACGAACGATCCGGTGTGTCACGATCCTAGTTGGCCCCCGGTCCCTACCAAGCTCCCTTTGGACATTCCCAAGTTTGAGGGGAAAGGTGGTGAGGATCCGGGTGATCATGTCACAACGTTTCACCTTTGGTGCTCCTCCAAATCATTGAATCATGAGTCCATTAGATTACGACTATTTCAACGCACCCTCACGGGGGCAGCTGCGAAGTGTTATGTGGAGTTTCTTAGGAACACCTATAGGGGATTCAACAAGATTGCTTTGGTTTTCTTGGACCATTTCCAATTTCTAGTTCGTTATGATACTGGTACTAAACTATTGTCTACCTTCCGTCAAAATAAGGCCACACATATTTCTGACCACGTTCAAGAGTGGCGTCAGCGGAAGATATTAGTGAAAGCCAACATTCCTCCAGAGTTTCTGTTGGAATGGTTCCTTAAGTCTCTACTCCCATACATTGTTAAGGATGTTTCGATGTCTGGAATTATCACCAAGGAACAAGATATCTTGAAAGTCCAGCAGTTAGACCTACTATACTCTCAGTCTAGCATTTTATATGACATTATTCCTGACGCACCGAGAACACAACTTGATCCCATGTTAGTTCCTGGACCACATGTCGATGGCATCGTGGGATCCGCAAGCGCTCTCCCTATAGACTTGGTAGCTAATCAAATGCAAAATTTGTCGCTAAACTAGTCTACTCCCGGACAAGTCCACGCCTTGTCCACTTCCACTCCATCGTCTGATGTACACAATGTGCAATCAACAAAGCCGTCAGGTAACCAGCAACCTGGTGGTAAGAAAAAAGGGAGAAACAACCGTAGGGGTGGAAACAATGGAAGTAACAATAATAGCAATCGTAATACCCCTTGTAAAGAGAGTTTCAACCCTCCTCGGGAAGGTGGAAATGCTGGCGAGGATCATAAACCTAGGCGTAAGGTGAATTTTCCTTGCAAGCTATGTGGGGAAGATCATCTTACTCACTTATGTCCTCGAATTGAACAAGCATCGAAGCATTTGGCATGGAGCCCAGTTGTGTTGAAGGATCCCCTTCCTCATCATCAAAACATGGCTTCGCATGCTCCCACCACTGGTTATGGACCTAATGAAACGGCAACGGCTTCTTCCAATACTAGTGGTTATGGATGTTTGAACATGGTTCAGTCGGAGGTTTGTGTTGCTACTCATCAACGCAATTATGGTGCACCACAACCTAATATGGGGAGTGAGCCTCCCCCTCCTCCTGACAATTCCTTGCATATCGAGAAGCCCTCTAATATGCCGCGGATACCAAACGGTGTTCTCAAGCGCTCTACGCATAATCCCAATGCTCGAGCCGCCCAGAACTACTCCATTGTAGAATATTTGGTCCAAACCCTGTGTGCCATGTCCTCTCTTGAATTTTTGCAGGCCTGTCCTTCTTAGAAGCATGCCCTTTTGAGTGCGTTAGGAGTTCAGGATGGGGGAAATCCTAGTGTTATCAAGTTCGATACTATTGATGTACAACCTCGCTTACCTTACCACGTGGCTTTTCAAATCCAGGTGGTGTGCCTTCAAAGTTTTGTCAAACTTACTATCGTTGATGAAGGTGCTTCCGCGTCAGTAATGTCGTTAACTTGTTGGAAAGCTCTTGGCTCTCCTCCTCTACTCACGTCTAGAACCACGCTCACTGCATTCGACGGTCGGTCTTTAAAGCCACATGGAATTATCCCTTCCCTTATTATCTGCTTGGGAGGTAAGTCTGTGCCTATTGAAGTCGAGGTGGTTGATGCGCCCATCGCCTACGACCTTTTACTGGGTCAGAATTGGATGTACGCTATGAAGGCTATCGCGTCCACTGTATTCAGAGTTATCTGCTTTCCCCATGAAGGCAAGATTGTGACCATCGATTAGCTGGATTTCATTAACACTCCTTCCACAGCATCCACGCGATCCATAGTCCCACAAGTTACTGATTCTCAGTCGGAAACTAGGAACATAGGTGTTGGTATGTACCCTTCATTGATGGGAACTTATACTCTTTCTACACCTATGAACTTTATCGAAACCATTTCCGACAATGCATCTCCTCCTTTGCATAATATTCCATTCTGGACTTCCTATTGTACTGATCCATGGAATTTACTGTCCATGAGTCCTACGTTTGGAGACATTATGCACGTCGGGATGTCTGTGCCCTTGTCTATAGCTGAGCTTGCTTACGAGCATATTCAACAAGCCACTGTAGAATCGGATCTCTCTTCTTCCCAGACAGTCGAAGAAGATCCCGTTACATTACTAGTTTGGGTATCCAACTCATCTTGATCACACGATTGCCTTGATGATACTTTTCCATCTGATGAAGCTATTATGGAGGCCATGTGTGGTAGTGAGAGGCCTTGGGAGGATATGCATCATCGCTCTTATTTCCTTCCCAACCTCGAGCTCATCGAGCAAGAAGAGTTTAGGATGACTCTAGCAGAGATGGTTGGTCACCCTTTGGCTCTTTTGGAGTGGCATGATGTTTTTGCGGAGGGGAATATGGCCAATATTTCCCCAACCATGTTGATCAACATCTCTTGTACTCCCAGAAAGGTGGAGAATGTCTACATCGGTGCCGATTGCACTCTTGAGGAGATTGCTATTTACACTTAATTGTTTACAGAACTCCGGGAAGCTTTCGCTTGGTCATATGAGGAGATGCCAAGAATAGACCCCCGCATTGTTGAACATGAGATTAGAACATACCCTAATACTAAACCGGTTCGACAATGCCTACGTGCTGTGAACACTAGGAAAGAAGCTGCTATCAAGGCAGAGGTGGAGAAACTGCTCAAAGCTGGTTTCATCTACCTCGTTCCCCTTTCCGAATGGGTTTCAAACCTCGTTCCTGTGGATAAGAAGCAAGGAACGATCCGTGTATGCACCAATTTTAGAGATTTGAACCGTGCATGTCCGAAAGACAACTTCCCCATGCCATTCATTGATCAGATCTTGGATGCTTGTGCAGGAAGTGAGATTTTTTCATTCATGGATGGATTCTCAAGCTATAATCAGATTTAGATCAAACCCGTGGACCAACATAAGACGGCATTCATTTGTCCATGTGGAACGTTTGCATATCGGAAAATGCCCTTCAGCCTTCAAAACGCCGGAGCTACGTTTCAGCGAGCCATGACCTACGCCTTTCACGATCTTAAGAAGATTATGGAGGTTTTCTTGGATGATCTTGCTGGCCATTCTCGCAAGAGAGCGGACCACCCCAAGCACCTCCGTATGATTCTCGAACGATGTATACACTACAAAATTCGATTGAATCCCATTAAATGCATCTTCGCTATAAGGACTGGTCGCCTTCTAGGCTTCATAGTTTCAAAAGAGGGTATTAGAGTCGATCCTCTAAAAGTTGAGGCAATACTTCAGTTGCCTCCTCTACGTAATTTGTTACAACTTCAGAGCCTCCAAGGGTGAGCTACTTTTCTGCGTAGATTTGTAGTCAATTATGCTAATATTACCAAAGGTTTCGAGCGCTTATTGAAGAAAGACACACCTTTTATCTGGGATGAGCGAGCCCAGCAATATTTCGACGCCCTTAAGAAATCTTTGGTATCGGCCCCGGTGCTTAGTCCACCAAAATTCACACGAGATTTTATCCTTTATGTGGCCGCATCTCAAGAGACGATTGGCATGGTCTTGGTTCAGGTTGATGACGCGCTCATCGAGCATGTTATCTATTACCTCAATTGAAATCTAGTAGACGCTAAACTTGTTGGTTGTGGAGCCAGATATTCCAGTCTCATAGATGATATTGTCTTAGCCGTGCACCCCAGAGGATTGTACACCCATTCTGCATTTTTATGGGTTCGGGGGCAACGCCCCCAAGAAAACATTTTGGGGTTGTTTTCGCCAGCTGTTTTGCGGGCCCATGGTTTTGGGTATCCCGTGGTATTTTTCCCATGGTTGATGTATTAGGTTTTATGAATTGTAAATATCTCTACGATCAAGAGAGAGACTATGAGATAGTGAAGAGGAAGTGCAATAGTTGTGTTGTAGGTTGTATCCCTTCACTTTGCTGGACAGTATGATAATAAGGACTGGTAACTTCAATGTGGACGTAGCCCAAGTTGGGGTGAACCACGATATATCTATGTCTCTCTTATAATGTGTGTGTGATTATATTTGCATTTTTGTTTATTGCTATTGCTATGCGATCCTGTTTTTTCTAACAATTGGTATCAGAGCCAAAGGTCTATTTGGCAGATAAACCCGCAAGAAGCTAGGGTTTCTGGTTCGAGTGGGAGCAATGGCAGAAGAAGGAAAGTTTAACGCTGAGAAGTTTAATGGCCAAAACTTCCAGTTATGGAAGATGCAAATGGAGGACTATATGTACCAAAAGGATCTATTCCTACCGTTGGGAGGAAGAGCAAAGCAGCCAGCGGCCATGAAGGACGAAGAATGGGAGGTTCTTGACAGAAAGGCTCTGGGAACAATACGGCTGAGCCTGGCTTCGTCGGTGGCTTTCAATATCTCAAAAGAAATGACAACTGAGGGTTTGATGAGCGCACTGGGTAAGCTGTATGAAAAACCATCGGCCTCCAATAAGGTATTTCTAATGAAGCGTTTATTTAATATGAAGATGTCTAAAGGTGGATCTGTTACTGATAATTTAAATGAGTTTAATACAGTTACAAATCAGCTAAGTTCTGTAAGTGTGAACTTTGATGATGAGGTTAGGGCTCTTATAATCTTGTGTTCATTGGCAGAAAGCTAGAATAGCTTGGTCATGGCTGTAAGTAACTATGTATATGGTTCAAACACCTTGAAATTTGATGATGTTATTCTTAGTGAGGAAATGTGAAGAAAAAGCATAGATGAGACATCAAGTAATGTGTTAACCATGAAGAGCAGGGGAAGACAAAAGGAGAGAGGAAAGAGCCAAGGTAATCATGGAAAGTCTAAAACAGGCAGATCCAAGTCTAGACTGGGATAAATAGAGTGCTGGAACTGTGGAAAGAAAGGACATCTGAAGAAAGACTGCAGATCTCTAAAGAAGAAAGAAGATGCACAGAAGGAAACTACCCAGGAAGCAAATATAGCAGGTGATGTGTTACAAGATGCTTTGATTCTTGCATTAGATAATACTAGTGATTATTGGGTAGTAGATTCAGGAGCTTCATGTCATGCTACACCCCATAGGAAATACTTTCATGAGTATGTTCCTCGCGATTTTGGACATGTTTTATTGGGTGATGATGAGCCATGTAAAATTGTTGGAATGGGTAAGGTATGGATAAAAGTTAAGAATGGAACTGACTGGCTGTTGAAAGATGTTGGGCATATTCCTGCTATGAAAAGAAATATGATCTCAACAGGGTAGTTGGGAGATGGCGACTATTTATCTACATTTGGATAAAAGTGGTGGAAGATCACTAAAGGGTAAATGGTGATAGAAAAAGGAGACAGGATAGGTACATTGTATTTATGTCCTCATAATACTGACCATTCTATCTCTTTAGCTTCCATAGGAACAGATACAGCATTGTGGCATCATAAGCTTAGCCACATGAGTGAGAAGGGGATCCAAATTCTCCACTCAAGGAAGTTGCTGCCAGTTTGAAGCAGGTAAGTTTGGAATTCTGTGAAAACTGTGTTTATGGAAAACAGAAGAGAGTCAGATTTCTCAAGGTTGGGAAACAAAAGAAGAATGAAAAGTTAGAGCTAGTGCATATAGATGTATGGGGACCAGCTTAGGTACAATCTCTTGGTGGCTCTCATTATTATGTTACATTTATTGATGATGCAACTACGAAAACTTGGGTTTATTGCATTGGATAGAAATCTGATGTGTTTGCTACTTTTAAGAAGTCGAAAGCTTTGGTTGAGAATGAGACAGGGAAAAGGTTGAAGTGTCTCACATCTGATAATGGAGGTGAGTACTGCGGCAAGGAGTTTGATAGTTATTGTTCATACCATGGGATTCATAGAGAGAAGACAATCCCAGGAACACCACAAGAAAATGGTGTGTCAGAAAGGATGAACAGAACGATCATGGAGCGTGCAAGGTGTATGAGACTGCATGCAGGGTTGCCCTTACAGTGTTGGGCGGATGCTGTAAATACTGTTGTTTATTTAATAAACAGAGGACCTTCAAGTGCTTTGGATGGTGGTATTCCAGAGGAGGCATGGACAGATAAAAAGGTAAACTACTCATTTCTGAGAACGTTTGGTTGTGAAGAATTTGTCCATATTGATAAAGAAAATAGAACAAAGCTTGAAGCTAAATCCAAGAAATGTACCTTTATTGGATATGGGGTTGATGAATTTGGTTATCGCTTATGGGATTATGAAAATAACAAAATCATCAGGAGTAGAGATGTGATATTCAATGAAAAGGTCATGTATAAAGATCAGTTGTAGGGAAAGAAACAGGAAAAGGAAACCACAGAGTACACAGTACTTGATGAAATTCAAGAAAATGAAGTTCCAAAGGTGCCAGAAACAAAAACAACAGCAAGTACCTGAAACTCCTGCAACTACAAGAAGATCTACCAGGTTAAGTAGACTCCCTGAACAATACTCTCCTTCAATGTATTATTTGTCGATGACTGATGCTGGTGAACCAGAATGTTATGAAGAAGCAATGTAGGTGGAAACTAGAAAGAAGTGGGAGCAAGGCATGAATGAGGAGATGGACTCATTGGTAGGAAACCAGACTTGGGATCTGGTTCAGTTTCGTGCTGGTAAAAGAGTATTGTAGAACAAATGGATATACAGGTTGAAGGAGGAAGGAGGTAAGAAGCGGTACAAGGCCAGACTTGTTGTAAAGGGGTTTGTACAGAAGAAAGGTATTGATTTTAATGAAATATTTTCTCCTGCTGTTAAGATGACTTCAATTAGGAGTATCTTAAGTCTAGTGGCGGTAGAAGATTTGCATCTTGAACAGTTAGATGTAAAAACAGCCTTTCTCCATGGGGATTTGGAGGAAGAGATATATATGTAGCAGCCACAAGGGTATGAGGTCAAAGGTAAGGAGAACTTGGTATGCAGGTTGAAAAAGAGTTTGTATGGTTTGAAGCAAGCTCCAAGGCAGTGGTATTTAAAATTTGACAGGTTTATGACAGAACAAGATTATAGTAGATGTCATTCTGACCACTGTGTTTATTTCAAGAAGCTAGACAATGAAAGATATATTATATTGTTATTGTACGTGGATGACATGCTTGTTGCAAGGTCTAACATGCAGGATATAAATTTAGTCAAAAGGAAGCTAGCTAATTCATTTGCGATGAAGGATTTGGGTGCTACAAAGAAAATCCTTGGTATGAGAATAACAAGAGACAGAAAAAATCGCAAATTGACATTGTCTCAGGGTGCGTACATACAAAAGGTGTTGGAGAGGTTCAGAATGCAGAATACAAAACCAGTTAGTACACCTTTGGCCATCCATTTTAGTCTAAGTAAGGAAATGTGTCCCAAGACACAGGAAGAGACAAATTACATGTCCAAGATTCCCTATCAATCAGCAGTTGGCAGCTTGATGTATGCCATGGGGTGCACAAGACCAGATATTGCACATGCAGTGGGAGTTGTGAGAAAATATATGAACAATCCAGGGAAAGAACATTGGAGGGAAGTACAGTGGATTCTCAGATATTTGAGAGGTACCACCACTCAGGCATTATGTTTTGGAGGTTCATACACTATTCTATAGGGATATGTTGATGCAGATATGGCAGGTGATAAGGATAGCAGGAGGAGCACCACAAGGTATGTGTTTACTGTAGGTGGAACAACAGTAAGCTGGATTTCGAAACCGCAGAAGGTTGTTGCACTTTCAACAACGGAAGCAGAGTATGTTGCTATTACAGAGGCTAGTAAAGAGATGATTTGGTTGCATAGGTTTATGGAGGAAGTGGGTAAGAAGCAGAAGGATAGCAAGTGCTATAGTGACATCCAGAGTGCCATTCATCTTGCAAAGAACTCAGCATTCCATTCCAGGACTAAACATATACAGCTCAAGTACTATTTCATACGCTCTGTTCTGGAAGATGAACTGTTGAAGCTGGAAAAGATACATACTAGCCAGAATCCTGCAGACATGTTCACAAAGGTAGTGACCAGAGAGAAACGGAGTTCTTGCTCGGTTTCAGTTGGCCTTCTAGCATGAAGGTGAAGAGGAGAAATTTTCCAAGTCCAAGTCCAGCAAGTGCAGTAGCGGTGGAGTTTCTATGATCAGTCTCCAAGTGGGAGATTGTTGGTTGTGGAGCCAGATCTTCCAGTCTCATTAATAATAGTGTCTTAGTCGTGCACCCTGGAGGACTATACACCCATTCTTCATTTTTAGGGGTTCGGGGCAATGCCCCAAAAAAGGGGGTTTGGGGGAAACGCCCCCAAGTCACGAGGGTGCAGGGGCGAAGCCCCCACGAATGGGGGTTTTGGGGCAACTCCCCCAAGAAAACTTTTTGGGGCTATTTTCGCCAGCTGTTTTGCGGGCCCATGGTTTTGGGTATCCCGTGGTATTTTTCCCATTGTATTTTCCCTATAAAAGAAAGACATTGTAATACGGCTAGGGTTGATGTATTAGGTTTTATGCATTGTAAAGATCTCTAAGATCAAGAGAGAGACTGTGAGACAGTGAAGAGGAAGTGCAGCGGTTGTGCTGCAGGTTGTATCTCTTCACTTTGCTGGACGGTATAATAATAAGGACTGGCAACTTCAGTGTGGACGTAGCCCAAGTTGGGGTGAACCACCATTAATCTGTGTCTCTCTTGTAATGTGTGTGTGATTATATTTGCATTTGTGTTTATTGTTATTGCTCTGCGATCCTATTTTTTCTAACAATTGGTATCAGAGCCAAAGGTCTATTTGGCAGATAAACCCGCAAGAAGCTAGGGTTTCTGGTTCGAGTGGGAGCAATGGCAGAAGAAGGAAATTTTAAGGTCAAGAAGTTTAACGGCCAAAACTTCCAGTTATGGAAGATGCAAATGGAGGACTATCTGTACCAAAAGGATCTATTCCTACCGTTGGGAGGAAGAGCAAAGCAGTCGGCGGCCATGAAGGACAAAGAATGGGAGGTTCTTGACAGAAAGGCTCTGGAAACAATACGGTTGAGTCTGGCTTCATCGGTGGCTTTCAATATCTCAAAAGAAACAACAACGGAGGGTTTGATGAGCGCACTAGGTAAGCTGTATGAAAAACCCTCGGCCTCCAACAAGGTATTTCTAATGACACTTTGTATTGCCGAGGAAAGGATTCGATTCTCCGTCATTACTTAACTCACGAAGAAGCGGAGTGGGTGCTTAATGATTGCCATGCTGGGGCGTGTGGCGGTCACTTATCTGGGATTGCTACAGCCCAACGTATTATGTGAGCTGGTTATTTTTGGCCTTCCATCTTTAAGGATTGTGTTAACGCTGTGAAGAGATGTCACCCTTGCCAGGTGTTTTTTCGGAACATACACTCGCATCCAGTGCCCCTTCATCCGGTCGTCACCGTCGGTCCCTTCACTAAGTGGGGGGTGGATTTCATGGATTGCAAACCAGCTTCTACTGGGGGGCATCACCATATCATAGTGGTCGTGGATTATTTTTCCAAATGGGATGAGGCCATGCCGACGGTGCTACTTTATCCCATTTCGTGTTCAATCAGATTATCACTCGATTCGGTATCCCGAAAGAGATTGTCACTGACCATGGCAGTCACTTTCAAAATAAGATGATGAAGGATTTGTCTCTCAAGCTTGGGTTTCATCAAGAACACTCGTCATCCTACTATCCCCAAGCGAATGGTCAAGTTGAAGCAGTTAATAAGTCTTTGAAGACCATTCTCCAACGTACCATCCAACAAAGCAAGAACAATTGGAAAATCATGCTATATCCTACTTTGTGCGCGTATCGAACCGCAGTCAAGACTGCCACCCGGATTCTCACCATTCCAGCTAGTTCATGATGTGGAGTCACTTTTACCGATTGAATGCGAAATCACTTCGCTTAAACTAGCCATAGAGCTCCTCCCTGATACGATAGATATTGAGCAACGTTTAATCCACCTTGAACAACTTGACGAGCAATGTTGAGATGCCACTGTGGCCATGGATGCTAACAAACGTCGTGTCAAGGTTCATTATGATAGGTTTGTCCATCCCCGGAAGTATGTTGAAGGTGACTTGGTCCTCTTATATTACCAAGATAAAGAACCCTTGGGGGCAGCCAAGTTCAACCCCATGTGGCACGGTCCTTACATCGTGAGGCGTGTCCTGGAAAAAGGATCTTATGAGTTAGAAGACTATGAGGGGACTATCTTGAAGGAGCCTAGAAATGGGCTCTACCTCAAGCGGTATTACGCTTGAACCCCTGGTTCAAGCTGATACTTTTTGTATACTATTGTATAATTGCTTTTGTACATAGTGTAGATTTCTTTTGTTTTTTCGAGTCTGCTAATTCGCTTCCGTTTGATTGGCAGATGTCAGCAGAATCTCCTACATTCTTAGGGTTAGCGAATGGTGCTAGCCGGCATACGCAGCAGCTTGCTTCTACTGCCTGGGTTATTTTCTCACCTAACCACCTAGTTGTGTCTTCAGAAGGTGCTTGTCTCGGTCCTACATCTAATAATGTGGTCGAGTATAGTGTCGTGATTGAGCTACTTCGGGATGCTATTTCACATGGTATCCAGTCTTTAGAAGTCCACCTGGATTCACAACTAGTTGTGTCTCAATTGAATGGGCAGTACCGTGTGTGGGATCCTACGTTACTTTGGAAATTCCTAAGGGTAAGACTCTTGGAACGACATTTTGTTTCAATTACATACGTACATGTTCCGAGAAGTGTTAATCATATATCTGATGCATACGCTAATTATTATTAGATTGGCATTTGTCACATTCACCATAAAGCACACAAATGA
Source organism: Larix kaempferi (assembly GCA_027924585.1). Classification (NCBI taxonomy): domain Eukaryota; kingdom Viridiplantae; phylum Streptophyta; class Pinopsida; order Pinales; family Pinaceae; genus Larix; species Larix kaempferi. The sequence goes on from BSBM01000515.1 coordinate 21,460,034, forward strand.
AAGAGACATTCATACATTTGTACATACACATATAGTAGAACCGAGAACCAAAGTTTTTTATAAATACGTCCAAAAATGGTAGTGTCATACAAAACTGGAACTCGTAGCCCTCAAAAATATACATATTGATACAAAAATGAGAGGCCTAGCTTCCGCCCTTACAGGATGTGTCTCATAGAAATAGTGAATTGCATTGGCTACCCGCTGCAGTAACTGCACCCAGTCACCAAGAACCCACACAACTTAGCGTTGCATGGCCTCAGGTAGTCGCACCACCTTTATCTGTGGAAACCTGGAAACCATCCATGATAGGTTGTGCCGTAAGGTCTGTAGAGTGCGCCCTGCTGCAGCATCACCTGCCTCATCACCCCTACCCCGACGACCATGTCTCAAGAAACCATCGGGTCTCACTGGGCCTTTGTCTGCGAGCAAACAGTTAACCATTAGCATATGATACTACCACCAAAAAGATTTTTGCATTTCATCTATAATCAAAAATCCATAAAAATTTAATAACACAAAACCTAAAAAGAGTACTCACCAATGTCTCTGAACGTTGCGTCTGGTGGGAGTGGCATGTCCCTATCCGCGGAAATCTGTCCCTGCATAGGGGTAGTCCTCTATGGCAATGACCTGTCGATCCCACCAGCGGAAGAACTCCTCAGTATATGGTGACGCCAAACGGCCACCACCCTGTCGTGTCAGGATCTCAGCCCACCGGGTCAGGGCTGGATCGCAGAGACTATGAGGGACATCCACCCTCGGACTAAGCCCCGGGACTCTCTCAAAGAAGAAGCTGCATAGGATACTTCCATACTCGAAGTTTTTTTATTTCCCTTCTTTGCATTTTGTGAGTTGTGTCTTCATAGACACCAGTAGTGTGGTACACTAATCGAATACTACAGGCTGCATGCATTGTGATGCATAGAACATCACCGGCCTGGATGCCTGGTGCAAAGCTTTGGATCCAGTGATCCGCACTAAGGTAGCCACAATGATCTTCATGCTCAGATCTACTATGGAATTGATGGGAACCTGACTTCCCACCGCTCGTGTGTTTTCAGTACAATACCATGCTATGCAATCATGGACGGTGATCCCACCACCCACGATACGAGACCGAAGACTGGCCACCTCACCTCGACGGGACAAACTGTTAATAAAGTAGATGTCTTCCACTTCCAGTGTGAGGATTTTCCCGTTGAGACTGAACTTCTGTGCATCAACATACCAATAGTCGATCAAGCGACGGAGTAGTAGGTTTTGGGCCCTCAAACCCCCTATACTCCAGAATTTATATAACCCACATGCTTGCAACGCCTACTGTGCTTGCACATCGTTGCGCACAGCCTCATCTACTTGGTCATGCTCCCTCTCCCTCCACTCTAGAACCATCCTGGAGTGAGAAACAACAAAGATTTTGGTCAAATTCTTTTGCAAAATCATCTCCACGGCCATACCCATGGGCTACTTTGTATACAAGGGCGAGTACTCACGGTCAACCTGTGCGTTGACTGCAAGTATCGTGCCCTACCCACAACCCGCATAGTGATAGTCCGTGGGTAGCGCTGAAGCCATTTAGGGATTGGAAAAACTAAAAATTCCACCGCTGAAAACTAAAATGAAAGCATTGAAATGAAAGGTATGGATGAGACTACCAACCTGCTCCGGACGGTTCGATGAACGGTCGCTTGTAGCTCCCAGAATTGGCAACTGAACTTTCAGGTGAAAACTAACCACAAAGCTCCAAATGGGTGAATAGTAAAAATGAATTGTAAATTGTAATTTTTTATTACTATTTATAATTTTCTGTACCCACTTATCTATAGTTTTTACCGTTTAATGCCATTATGGACTAATATAATGTCTTGGAGTAGTATTTTTTAATCAGATTTCTTCAAGGAAAGTTGTTTTAGACCATTTCACACCTATGGCAGGTACGTTTCACACCCGGCATATAGGTTAGATGCCATTTCCACGTGCATTATGCATTTGACCTGTTGACCACTTTTATAAACCCTAGGTGCAACCCCACTTTGTAACCGACACGGAACCTTCACACTGCTATAGAAGTGTCATTATGTGGCGATAGGGCTTTTCCGAACATGGGTACCCTAGTTAGAACCCCTTTGTGCATTCTGGTGTCCATGTCGTTGTTTGTCCTTAGGATTGGGAGTCCTTTGTAGTCACGCCATGACGTTGCAATGAAGACTCGTACTCTACTTTATCTTATGCTGGTCATCTCCCTTAAGGACTCCCCTCAGTTATATCATGTTGTGATTGCATTGCATCATCCTGCTTGCCACTTGAGCCTTGTGCCCGCTCCCGCTTACTCAGTTGTTAGCCTAGTGCCTAAGCAATTTTCCCTGTCGAACCTTGCAGAGCTTCCATTTGTCCTTCACAATTTGATCACCCTTTTGACCCTGAGGGAACACACTCCCGAGTGTCCACATCCTGCATGCACTTCCTTGCATTGATCATAGGTATGTTCCACTGCTTGGGACTAGTCTACTCGCTATTTAACAGTCATTTCCTCACTTGTTGTACTATAAGCAATTTTATTCTTTTTCAATCTTTCCCCAAATATGAAAAAGACCAAAAAAAAAATCAAATATTCCAAAAAGCCGGATGGGATTATGTTTACTACTTCTTGTTAACAGCTATTTTGTCGCCTTTGAATAGAGCATTCATTCCACTCCATACACTATGAGTCGGGACTATAGTTGGACCTTAAGAGTTGTACTTGTATCTCAGTTTCTCCACCGATTGGTTAAGCTTCCAGTCATTATGGATCCCTCTGTGATGCCTTCTACATCGCACAGTTTATATTTGAGTCTATGCTGCCCGAGTCTATCCATCTTCTCATGCTCTTTTTCAAAGGAAGTCCTGAAACCAGTGTCGGCCACTCCTCAGATCTCTTGACTATTGCATGTCGGCCATCCTTATTGAGTCAGTCCGTTTCACCTGAGATCTTCCAAATATTTCATCGTAGCTGGTACCTCGTTCTGGTTGATGGGGGATGCATTAATGCCCTCCTTCCAGCGAGTCTCGTTCCATCGAATTCAACCCATTTATTCTGGGACTTGAGGCTTAGAGTTCGGTTGAGTACCTTGAGGCTTGCAGTCATTAGTGGTAGGTTCTCTCACCATCGACAGTTTTGGGAATACATCAATGTCCCCTGATCGATGGATTCATCCTAGTGTTTGACTTCAACTCATTTATTCACACTCCGATGATTGTGCTCTGTGCCTTGATGCCTATTTTCATTATCGGTGGGTCATCTCACGTCTGTTAACGGTATACATCATTGACCGGTAATCAGACGATGTCTCATTAGGTTTGACCCCAACTCCTTTATTCACTTTATGGGACTTGCACCGTCGAAGACTTGTGTAGAAGACCCCAGGCGATGGTGGCATTCAGTATGCTACCTACGACTTTGACTTTACATCTGAGATATCACCTCTCAGATATTAGTAGTTTGTACCTCCAGTTTGCACCAGTTGTTTCCTTTTCAGCAGGAGACCATATCTTACTGTAGAAGGATCATGGCTATGATCACTTATGACATATATCCATTATGTATTACCTATTCATGGCCATTGTATCAGATTGTTGTACTATACCGACATGTATTCAGAGATACTATTGTACTATGACGATTGAGCTGCTCTTTCCACTTGTGTTTCTATCACTCCACTTCTGAGTTTTATAATGTATTTCGGCCATCGTAGCATCAGTCTCTGACCTCACACATTATGGGGCATCTACTACAACGTAATCTTCCACCTTGTGAGCATCAGCATTCTTTGGCCTGTAGGATCCATTTCACTTACTCAGATCCACTTTATATCCTTCAGACATACTATTTTCTCATTTTTCCTCTTACCCGCTTGTTGCATCACTATAGCAAGCGTACCCGCGAGTTACATCACTATAGCCCGTGGGTAGCATGTAAAATGGTAAAAATCACTAGTTAATTACTTTTTACTCCCAAAAAGCAATTATTGGGTGACCTTTGACCCTCCATCTTCCCAAGTAATGCCTCGATGTGTCCTTTCACCTACCTTTGAGAGGACTATATATTGAGCACATATGGCTTATGGACAGGAGGAGAAAGAAGAGCAAGAGAACTGTAGTGGATTTTTTCCCTATCTTGAGTCTACACTCATTGATCCTTGTAGTTGTGAACCCTTTATGTTCACCTTCCAAACTCCTATCTACTTTAATTTTTCCATTCATGGAGGATTGAAGTGGTGGAGGCACAAGTGGATTGATCCAGATCTTGGTTTAGATTGGTTGTCGGCAAGGGGTCGTATCACATTGTACTTCTTCTTGTTTATTAATAGAAATACTCATATTCTCGTCCATTAATGCTGTAAATGTTGTTTATCTTACATTGGGTTGCATTTACTTGTTATATCATGGGCCATTGCTATTGATGATGTTAATGTCGTTTATATATATTATGTACTTGTTGTATATTGGTTGTCAAGACTAATTTGCAGATTCAAGTGCACGGATTGGAAAAGCTCCAACGGGGATCTACATCAAACGTTTGGATCGAGGTTGGTTACATTCTCCATTATCTTAGCATTGTCATTTATAATAGCATAGTTCTGAGAATTGAGTTAATTTCTGGTAGTCAGCTGTCTGTAGTGGTCTCCCAAGCCATAGTGAGTTTTCTCCAACACACTTCTAAAGGGAACATTTGTTGGAATATTCACCAATATTGAGAGGGGAGGTGAATCAGTATTGAGCATTTTTTACCATAATTTTCAAAATTCAAATAGAACAAGTAAATATTAACCATTAACAATAGCATTATTCATCACATAAACCATACACAATACACAAGAGATTTTATATGGAAACCCAAATGGGAGAAAACCACAGAATGATTTTCTTATTGTAATGTCCCCAGTTTGGCCCCATGACATTAACATTATAAATGATGTAATCTGGTTATGAAATCATGATGAGGATCTCAAGGCCAAGGCCCCACCATCGATTTAGTGATGCATATGGTTTGCGTGCTAGCAATGCACATTGGAAATTCAAATATCATGTAATATGCATTTTAATAAAAATACCCACAACTAGCTATGCAATGCAACAAAGAGATGGGGGCATGATTTCACAAGGAATTGGGAGGGAAAACATTCAAACCCTTAAGCCACTAGAGTCAAGCCAAGTGTCAATGAGAGAACCCATCAAACCCCCAACTACCCATGTTGACTTTTGTACCCAACCATTGATTTCTCCCAAGAGTTGGTTGGGGTAGTTAATGCCTTGGGAATGGAGAGGTATGGCTGTCCAAATTCAGGTATGGGCAAGCCACCCTTCATGAAAAATCGTGTTGGTCTCCTTGGGCAATAATAGAGCCACGAAATTGCTCTCTAAGCTAGGAGACAACCATCAGTCCTGCTCCCTCACGCAGCTCTAGCTGCCTGGGCATTTTCCTCCATGGTTTTCTGGTTTTCCCTTCATCTTTTTACCTGGGAAGGGGCGTTTTTGTATTGATTACCAGTGGGGAAGAAAACAGAACGTTTGTGAGTCTTCCTGGAGGTCGTTTAGGCAATTGGAAAGGATCCTAAGCAGTGGAGAGAAATTGGTTTTTCTCCCTGGGGTTGAAATCGAAATTCCACAGTTCGCTTGGGTGAACCACGAGTTGGGAGAGCCAATGTGCACCCTGTTTTGTGAACACCTCTGTCGTAAATGTGTAACCCTGTCAATGATCGTTTTGTTGTGTTGGGGTATGGGTAATGGGTAATCCATTGTTCTGGCTTGAGCTTGAGAATAAGCATCCATTGTTCCATTGTAGCCTGATAAACCCAGCTATGGACTGGCTTGGCTCGGGTGAAATGGTTAATGGGTTGTGTGTGAGCTGGAATGTTCCCTTTTCCTTGTGAAAATCATGCCCAGCTCAGGGGTGGCCTTTGGACGGACTCAGTATAAGCTGCCGAAGAGCCTATGGTTGGGTGGAACGTTGCAGCGACATAGCTAGTTGCTTGGGGCAGTTGCAAAATGAAGATAAGTGTTTTATGCCTCTATATTTACTTCTGCACTATATTAATTCAATAACTGTTGATATGCTGTATGCATGGGTAATGTGTGTGAATGATTTTAATTCCGCTGTGCATCCTAATTGATTTGTTTTACATCTACACATTCATAATTTATTTATATGAATCTAACTAATGGGCTGAGATCATGGGAAAGCCCTGAATTTAGCATCATGTACCCTGCCTTGCATTGGTTAAATGGGTGGGTATGTGACAGTTGGTATCAGAGCTGTTGGTTGCAGCATTGGGCCTCTATGGGCCAAATCCAATTGCAGTCGCAAGGAAAGAAGAATCAGGAAATTGTTTCAAAAGTTTTTGAAAATTTGTTTAAGTCTATTTCGGAAAGGATTCCCGAATGACTTCCGAAACTGCGGAAGCATTCGGCGAAATGATCCGAAAATGTGGAAGCATTCCGCGAGTTTTTCCGCAACGTGGAAGAGTTCGGGAAGTTGCCCCGAAACTGCAGAAGGAATTCCCTTCGAAATTTGCGGAAGGAATTCTCTTCCGAAATTTGCGGAAGGATTCCGCAAGTTGTCCCACAACGCGGAAAAATTCGGCGAACTGCTCCGAAAAAGCAGAAATTTTTTCTAAGTGTTCGGCGTCGAAAGGAAGTTTTCGGAAGGAATTCTCTTCCGAAATTTTCGGAAGGAATTCTCTTCCGAAATTGCGGAAGGGATTCTCTTCCGAAATTTGTGGAAGAGTTCCACAAATCTTCCCGAAACGGCAGAATCCTTCCGCAAATGGCTCCGCAACTGCGGGAGCATTCGTCGAATCGCTCCGCAACTGCGAGAGCATTCGGCGAATTGCTCCGCAATTGCGGGAGTGTTCGGTGAATCGCTCCGCAACGGGAGCATTCGCCGAATGGCTCCGCAACTGCGGGAGCATTCGCCGAAAGGATCCGCAATTGCGGGAGCATTCGCCGAATGGCTCTGCAACTGCGGGAGCCTTCGCCGAATTGCTCCGCAATTGCGGGAGCGTTCAGCGAACCGTCCTGCAACGACAACGGGCGATAAAATAAAAAAATTTAAAAAAAAAAAACATCTGGACCAAAATGGAATGATTCCTGTGGGGCTCAGAGGCCATTGATGAAGGCCATGAAAGAACCAGTGAAGACCCCGAGCCCATTACACTCCAATTTGACAGAAAAAGGGGAATAGTGACTTTTGAAGGACGGAGTCCCGAGGCTTGACAGAAGGTCGGTTTGAGCTGAAATTGATCAGGCGCGGTCATGAAGCAGGCACGATGTTAAGTTCAGAATCTTGGAGCCAAAATCCAAGGGATGTGAAGTCGGGGTGAGCAAGAAGGCCAAAAAGCACTGTTCCGGGCCACTTTTTCAGGATTTTGAAAAGCTGATGTACAGTAAAAGTGACCCTAGATGTGGGAATCAAAAATTTTACTGAACTAGACATTTCATATTCTCATTAAGACAGACAGTTTCCGTTAGACGAAGATTTCCCAGAAATGCACCGTTTGGGAGATAGCCATTTTTGGCCCAAAATTTGAAATTTTGGAAAAATGTGAAAAGTGAGAAGTAGTAAAACCCAGAAATTCATAGAAGATGAATGGTGCATCGGAATTAAAATCCATGAATTGTTGAATGTTCCTTGTTATATGGACTAACTTCTCCCAATAGATAAGTTTTTGTGATTCCTCATAGATTTTCTTCCGCAGGTGGCTAAAGTTGGCATTCTGGACCAAAATGCAACTGTGTAAAATGTGCAGAATTGGAGTGAAAGTTGTCATTTTTTAAGAGATGTAGTTTCCGCACCTTATGTCGGAATGGAGCATGAAGATAGGCATTGGAAATCTTGTCCAGCAGGGAACAATGATGCATCACCAGAGTTTGAATAAGGTCTACATATATCATAGATATTTAGTGCAGAAGAGTGCCAGCGGCTATTTTGACAAACAAATTTTGTTGTCAATATGGGCAATTTCTACAATTGCATGATATGGAAGAGGAATTCCATGTTACAATGAGGGATCGAAAAGGGAAGAATTCTTTAAACCCCTATTTGTTATCATACTTATAATTATGAAATTGTCATATGGCATAAAGATGTTAAAAATGTAAGGGATTACATAGATGTATATGCACTAGATGGCATCTTAACAAACATTGCATAGTGCATATGGAAATGCTTGTGCGTAAATGGTATATTGCATATTGGTAGAATAATGAAGTCTGCAGATGCAATGAACCACTAATGGAGAATATTGTGGTTGATAATCACTATTGACATTGGTATTGGTTGTAGGACCAAAGATAACAAAGAGCATGGCTAAAGGTGCTGAGGATGTTGTTGCATGAAGCCAACAACCATATGCAGAAAGGATGGTGCAACAAATCTATGATCATAAAGTTGGAAAAAGGACTGAGCAGCCTTGGTAAGAGGCCAGTTGATCAGGTAACATCAGGCGATGTAAATGGTAACCATGCAGGTAATGATTATTGGTGCCAAATTGCATGAATGTTGAAAGAGGATTTGGTAAGATCTCTTCAACTATGTTTGAGCTATGTTGAGTTAGTTTGCATGTGATATTGAATACCGATTGGGACTGTTAACCTACCAAGCTTGGTGAGGTGTGGGTAAGTGAAGGAAATGATCCTTACACCCTATGACTATTTAGAAATCTCAATGCATTCATATGAATTTATATCATGCCATGTGTATGTTGGTTATGTGCTTAATAACCAAAGCAAGTGAGGACTGGTGGTCCTGATTATGGTAATGCAAGTTATATGAGATAGTCATGCTTCGATCATAATATGCTTGAATGCATAGTACTCATGGAACAATCCAAGGTAGCATTGAGTAGATGTGCATTAAGAGATTTTATAAATCTTGTGATGCATTGTATGAATGCATAGGGATGATGCATATGTTATTGCAAAATAAATAATGAATGAAATGATGAATTGATGATGATTCTAGGATCATTTCATGGGCTGCTATGAATGCAAAATAGTAAGTGCATGAAGAGCCAAATCATGATCGATGGGCTGCTAGAATGCTCTGTGGAAGGACAGAGCTGCATGGAATATGAAGTAGAAAATTATTGCATATGGAAATGAGGATAAGTCCATAGTAAAGACCGAGATCTACCATGTGCAGAAGTCAAAGGTCATGAGAAGGTTCCCATGGTTGTAAATTTATGCATGAAACAAATCTGAAAATTGTCGGGTTTAAGTTTATGAGGATAATCTCATAGTTGCAAATCAATTTCTGTAGGAGACAGAATTGTAAATTCATATTGAATTTAATTATTAATGCTATTGATTGGTTATGAAACAATCATATTTGAAGCTTATTGCTAAATGTTGCTGACTGTTTGGCTATTTGATAAAGTGCGCCAAGATGACACATTACAGGAAGACCATGTGTGATGGCCTGCAGAAGCCAAACTAGATGGGAAGGATCCCATGCTCTGGAAATGGGTTTCGGATGAAACGCCATTGATAATGTCTCAGCCAAACCGCATGACGGTAAACCATGAAAGTGAAATGGTAAAGCTATGCACAGAAGGCATGTGAGACACATATGCAAAATGAATGAGTATTCTGTGACCCTAGACAAGAACATGCATGTCTAAATTATTAGGGTTAATATGCAAAGCATGCTCTATCTTATGTATATCATTGCAAACTGCTTGAGTATGATTAGGGCCTACATGGCGCACATCAAAAAGGGGGTGCACACCTTTTCTGGTGCTGGGTCATGGTAGGGTTTTCAATATTGACTACACCCTAAGGGAATGGACGCATTCTTGGTGTTTCAATACTTGATAGTGAATGATATGAAATATGATTACAATTTTTGGGCAGCAATACTGATGAGCCTGCTTATCCCTCTTGTGCTAACAGCTTACACAAATGCAACTTGGTGTTGCACGTAAGAGGCAAAGTGAAGAAAGGGTGCTCAAGAGGACTATATGGGCAGTGGTAACCTTTCTACGCTCACACTAAAGGACACTAGAAGGGATGGATAGGCCCGAGGAGTTGTGTTGCAGAAAAGGGGTATCATCCTTGTGTAGTGTGAGTGGGTATTGTGGGGCCATGCTAGCCTGCAGTCAAGTGAGTCACCTATGGAGTTCCTGGAGGGAACCACTGTTTGCATAAGAGAAGGAGCCACGTAATCATATTATGTTGTTCATATTGCCTGATAAACCCAGTTGATGTACTGGCTTGGCAATGGTTGTTGTATGCCTGATAAACCCAGTTGGCGTACTGGCTTGGCATTGGTTATTTGGGAGTTGTGGCGAAAATTTGTTGGATGCCTGATAAACCCAGTCGGTGTAATGGCTTGGCATGTTGTTAAAATTAATGCCTGACAAACCCAGTCGGTGTACTGGCTTGGCATTGGTTATTTGCATGTTGTGGAGGTATTGGTTATTTGGGTGTTATTTCCTGACAAACCCAGTCTGAGAACTGGCTTGGAAATGATTGTCGTATGCTTGATAAACCCAGTCGGCGTACTAGCTTAGCATACTGATTTCCGGGATGCCTGATAAACCCAGTTGGTGCACTGGCTTGGCATTGCCCATTCGGATGACGTTGTGGAGCGGCATGTGTGCTGTCCAAGCATCCACCCCACAGGTGATCCAAGGCTTGTAAAGCAGAGAAGGAAACCTGTGGAGTAGCGAGGAGAAATGCACAATACAGATAAGTATTCATTTTCATTTATATCTTGTTTGGAATAATGAAGACTTCAGGTATAAGTCTTATGGAAACCAAGCTAATGCACTGTCGTTTCTTTATTGGAAACCTTGGCCATTACAGGAAGCAAGGACCCTGAAAGAACTATAAATGCTTGGTAAATCCAGAGAGTAACTGGTTGGAGCTATAAATGCTTGGTAAAGCCAGAGAGTAACTGGTTGGAGCTATAAATGCTTGGTAAAGCCTGAGAGTAACTGGTTGGAGCTATAAATGCTTGGTAAAGCCAGAGAGTAACTGGTTGGAGCTAGCCAGAAAGTAACTGGTTGGGCGCTATAAAATTCTTGGTAAAGCCAGAGAGTAACTGGTTGGGCGCTATAAAATTCTTGGTAAATTCAGAGAATAGTTGGTGGGAACATTAACCACTTGATGTTGTTGAGAAGCCGACGTGCTGGCCAAACATTCCCTTAAACAATTGATAAAACCAGTCAGCGTACTGGCCTGGAAATGCCTGATCGAATGGTTGTGGAGTAGCCTGCGTGCTGGCCCAACATTCATTGTTGTATCCACGGGAAATCCAATGCTTGGAAAGCGAAGAAGGATCCTATGGGATAAAGTGAAGACATCCAATAAAGATAAGTATTTGGTTATCTTGCAACTCTTACTTATGAATATACATGTGCATATGATTTAATTATGATTTCTTAAATTTCTCATTTGGAGATAAACCCTATGAAAATACACTAAACATGTGAATTGACTCAATGTTTGAGTGTAGGTATTGCTCGAAGCAAGGACTATGAAAGCATCTGGAGGATGCATGTGGACATAGGACTGTCCTAAAGAGCTCAGTATGAGCAGTAACGAAAGATGGTGCTAGTGGAACTGTGTGGGTCCTAGCAGCCAAAGGTTCTGTAAGCAACAATGGGGAAGGGTTCCCTAGTTGAAAGGCATTAGACAGACCTTAGACACTAAAGTGTCATAGCCAAGAAATGGCAAGTCAAGCATTCACATTGAAGTGAAAGAGGCCAAGGAGCATAGAACCACCAGTGATGGTGTGGTTCCGGATTGGAACAAGACTAAGAGGGGGAAAACTCTTACTCTTCTCTTTCCTTTTGACTGATGCATCTTAGAAACAAAGGATTGTTGAGTGCATGTCATAAATGAAAACAAATTGTGTTTCATTGCTTGAAATGAATTGTGAATGCTGAAATAGTTATTTTCTTGTGAAAGGATGAACATGAATGAGTTCATGTGTGTGTGGGAAAGCATGAAATGTGTGGAAGTCTCATGAGTAAAGCATGGACGTTCCAAGTCAATTAGGAAAATAATTGACTAATTTTATTATTGTGTTATGCTTGTCCTAACAGGAATTTCCATGATAAGTCTCACAGGAGAGACAGTGAAAACCATTGTTGCAGCTGTTACTAGCCAAATGATTGCTAGTGAGAAAAGCGAGAGCCCGTTGTGCACATGGATCATGGAAGCAAGCCAAAAGCTATTTGTTTTGGCTGGAAGTCTTCCTCAGATAGTTGTCGGGACAACAAGAAAGATGAAATCCATGAAATTCCAAACTTGTAGATCAGCTGGAAGATAAACAAACGGAAGGGGTTGCTGTGGAGCGATGCCCACCTGCAGAACTGGAAGATCAAGCCAGCAAGAGCAGCTTGTGGAAGCCAAAGGACTTGGTCCTGAAAGCTCAAAGTAAAGGGATGAAACGCAGAGCAGACCTGTCACATCTTGTGAATTATGAATCATGTGTAAAGTGGGTATATAGTCCGAAGTGTTGAAACACCGAGGACGGTGTTATTCCAAGGGGAGGGGAATGTAATGTCCCCAGTTTGGCCCCATGACATTAACATTATAAATGATGTATTCTGGTTATGAAATCATGGTGAGGAGCTCAAGGCCAAGGCCCCGCCATCGATTTAGTGATGCATATGGTTTGCGTGCTAACAATGCACATTGGAAATTCAAATATCATGTAATATGCATTTTAATAAAAATACCCACAACTAGATATGCAATGCAACAAAGAGATGGGGGCATGATTTCACAAGGAATTGGGAGGGAAAACATTCAAACCCTTGAGTCACTAGAGTCAAGCCAAGTGTCAATGAGAGGACCCATCAAACCCCCAACTACCCATGTTGACTTTTGTACCCAACCATTGATTTCTCCCAAGAGTTGGGTTGGGTAGTTAATGCCTTGGGAATGGAGAGGTATGGCTATCCAAATTCGGGTATGGGCAAGCCACCCTTCATGAAAAATCGTGTTGGTCTCCTTGGGCAAGAATAGAGCCACGAAATTGCTCTCTAAGACAGGAGGCAACCATCAGTCTTTCTCCCTCACGCAGCTCTAGCTGCCTGGCCGTTTTCCTCCATGGTTTTCTGGTTTTCCCTTCATCTTTTTACCTGGGAAGGGGCATTTTTGTATTGATTACCAGTGGGGAAGAAAACAAAACGTTTGTGAGTCTTCCTAGAGGTCGTTTAGGCCATTGGAAAGGATCCTAAGCAGTGGAGAGAAATCGGTTTTGCTCCCTGGGGTTGAAATCGAAATTCCACAGTTCGCTTGGGTGAACCACGAGTTGGGAGAGCCAATGTGGACCCTGTTTTGTGAACACCTCTGTTGTAAATGTGTAACCCTATCAATGATCGTTTTGTTGTGTTGGGGTATGGGTAATGGGTAATCCATTATTCTAGCTTGAGCTTGAGAATAAGCATCCATTGTTCCATTGTAGCCTGATAAACCCAGCTATGGACTGGCTTGGCTCGGATGAAATGGTTAATGGGTTGTGTGTGAGCTGGAATGTTCCCTTTTCCTTGTGAGAATCATGCCCAGCTCGGGGGTGGCCTTTGGACGGACTCAGTATAAGCTGTCGAAGAGCCTATGGTTGGGTGGAACGTTGCAGTGACATAGCTAGTTGCTTGGGGCAGTTGCAAAATGAAGATAAGTGTTTTATGCCTCTATATTTACTTCTGCACTATATTAATTCAATAACTGTTGATATGCTATATGCATGGGTAATGTGTGTGGATGATTTTAATTCCACTGTGCATCCTAATTGATTTGTTTTACATCTGCACATTCATAATTTATTTATATGAATCTAACTAATGGGTTGAGATCATGGGAAAGCCCTGAATTTAGCATCATGTACCCTGCCTTGCATTGGTTAAATGGGTGGGTACGTGACACTTATATAATGCAAAGGTTACATTCAACTGATTTACCAGTGCCCACTGGAAGGAATCACGACTCCCTTATTTTTCTAGCACCAACTAGATGGAGTCACCAACCCCTTTGTGAGCACCAACTCACTGATTTCTCTAGCACCAACTAGAAGGAGGCACCGACCCCCTTATGAGCACCATCTCACACTTCTCAGGAACCAACCTAAAGTAGACTACAATATCATGTCATTTCCCTATGCCACCTTGATATGTGTAAGGGTATCAAGTTGTCACTGTCACTATATTCACACCGTTATTGCCTTCACATTGTCACAATCACTGCCACTGTCACTGTCACTTTCACTTTCACTGTTACTGTCACTATCACTATGTCAACCTATAAATGCATCAAATGTATTCTCCACGTCTCCAATAAAGCCTTCATGAAGAGGACCAAAACATATTTTGTAAATATGTAATATAACCTTCATGAAGCAATCATCCATAGACTTCATGTGTTTGCTTCTTCAAACCCTTGCCATCATCATCATCTGCAAACCCCATTCCATTCCAAGAGAGGAACCCTAGATCACGATAATAACATCACCACAGTCCATACAAATAACATCACAATAATATCTAGCAATAACATCACCATAATCTATTCCATCACCATAATCTATGCCAATATCACCATGATCTATGCCAATATCATCACCATAATCTATGCCAATATCACCATGATCTATTCAAATATCACCATGACCTATGCCAAGAACATCACCATAATCTATGCCTATATCACCAAGAGAGAAACCCAAATACATATGCAAGATCCATACATTTGCCAAGATCACAAGATGAAGAAACAAGAGAGAAACCCTATTCATTCTCCATGTCCTTCAGTAAAAGAAAACCTCGATCATGTCATCACATATCCCTTACAGCACACTTTCCAATGAGCTAAGAAGTTTTTGATTGTTATACCATATGAGAAAGTTATGCAAGTTTCCATTGAGATAAGAATTAAAAGAAAAACCCTAGATCATCCTTTAAACTATTCATAATATCTTCCTCTGAATTTTGCTCTACTCCTTCTTGAAAGTGCACATGAGAGAATCAGAACTTGGATGATAAGAATGAAATGGTCTACCTTGTATTTATACCTTTCCAAGTTACTTTTTAAATCACTTTAGGGTAGGTCGTCCCTAACTTATTATTATTTTTGTCTTCCACGTTTTAGGGTCTTCTTCAATGGGTCCATGACCACTTCATTGATTCATCAAGGAGCTTCTTTACACTTCACATGGTCATGTGGAGACATCATCATCACTTTAGGGGATTCTTCACACTTCTCATCACCATGGTCTTGTAGACACATCTCATCTCTTTAGGGGCTTCTTTACACTTCACATGGTCATGTGGGAACATCATCATCACTTTAGGGGATTCTTCAAACTTCTCATCATTATGGTTTTTTGGACATGTCATCATTTATTTGGGAAATCTTCAATGGATTTAGGGTCCATTTGTGTACCACTCAAAGTGTTAATTTGGAAGCATCCACATGTTATCTCATCTTGTGAGGGACATGCTTAACAGATAGGCCATAAGGGTACCACTTTGGATTTATATGCACTTATGTCAAGGCTCCTTCAAGGATTTTAGGACAATTTCATGTGAATAGATCCTTATTACTTTCAGGGGCTTCCTTGTTTCTTTAATGGGCTTCATTAGTTGACTTCATGGCATCTCGACCTCTAGGATTCTTCTTGCTTATTTTTTGACATCAATGACAACTTTATTCAAAAATACCCCCCTTTGTCATTAATGGAAACCATAATACTCCCCTAGGACCATGCTCCCCCTGTCTTCATGATTTTGATATTTCTCTCCCCCTTTGACATCAATGGAAAAGGGTAATCCCCTTGACAATATATATCCCCCTGTGCTCTTATTGTGGTGCTCACAGCAACTTTTCTACTGAAGATTATGCTAATCACTCCCAGTTTCTACCGGAGATACTCAAATGTCTCCCTAGGAAGAGGCTTCATGAATATATCTGCAATCTGTTCCTTTGTCCCAATATGCTCCAACCTGGTGTTCTTTTCTGTCACTTGTTCCCATAGAAAGTGAAACTTGATAGCAATATGTTTTTTCTTGGAATGCATCACTAGATTCTTGGACATGTTTATAGTACTAGTGTTGTCACAGAGTATTGAAGTAGGCTAATCATATTTCACCTATATGTCTTGCATATTTTTCTTCATCCAAAGACCATGAGTACAACATGATGCTGCTGCAATATATTTTGCTTGTGTTGTGGATAAAGGTACTGAAGATTGCTTCTTGCTCAACCAGGCCACTAAGCAGTCACCTAAGTATAAAGTTGCTCCACTTGTACTTCTTCTATCATTGATACTTCCTTCCCAATCTGCATCATTGTAGGAGACCATGTACAACTCATCTCCTTTTGGATATTATAGCCCAAATTTTATTGTTCCTTTAAGATATTTCAAGATCCTTTTCACTGTTAGAACATGAGTTTCCTTTGGAGCTTCTTGAAATCATGCAACTTATCCAATGGCTTGCATTACATCTAGTCTTGGAGTTATCACATAGAGTAGGATTCCAATCATTGATCTATAGAGCCTTTGATCTACTTCTTTGGATTCATCATATTTTCTTAGATTGCAACCAATGATCATAGGAGTACTTACAGGTTTGCAGTCTTCCATTCTGAACTTCTTCAACATTTCATTCATGTACTTATTTTGGGAAATTAAAATTCCATCAGCTAGTTAAGATATCTAGAGTCCTAAGAAGAGAGTTAACTCCCCAAGTAAGTACATTTCAAATTCATTCTACATATCCTTGGAAAAATTATAAATCAACCTATTATCATCACTTCCAAAGGTAATGTCATCAATGTACACTTCAATAATAATCATACTGTCTTGCCGGCAGGGCTGTAGCTCAACCGGCGATTCGCTTGATATGAAGGAAATATCAAGTTCAAATCGCCCCGGCTTACCCGTGCCCCATGCTCATGGGCTGTGTGGGTGCACCTAGGGGTATAGTGGTAGCAAACGGGATTGGATCCATGGACCTCGTGTTACGCGAGTACCATCCCTTCCCAATTGTTGATTCCCCTAGTTACAAAATAATAATAATAATAATCATACTGTCTTGATCCACTTCTATGTATAGATTAATGTCTACATCTTCCCTTTTGAATCTCTGTTGCTATAAATACCTATCCAATATTGAGTACCATACTCTAGGAGTTTACTTAAGTCCATACAAGGATTTCTTTAGTCTACAAAAATAGTCTCCATTTTCTAAAAATAGGAACCCCTCTAGTTGCTCAATGTAGACTTCTTCTTCTAATTCTCCATTTAAAAATGTTGATTTACATCCATCTGATACACTCTGATTCTTTTGGAGAATGCATATGCCAAAAACATTCTGATTGCTTCCATTCTGACCACAGGATCAAAATTATCCTCAAAGTCTATTCCTTCAATCTTTTTTTTTCAAAAAGGAAAAAAATCATATATTGATCATAAAGAACCAAAATACATTCCACAGATGCTTGCTGGCACGATTTCAAAAAATAAGATCAGTACTTAGTGCACTTCACTGTTACAAATCTGCGTCAAAAATGACTAAATTTTTAGACAATATACTACCACAAAATTATTCTATTTTGAAATGTCAAAAAGCTTTAAATGCTAAACTTAAAAAAGTGAATCTAGATGAAACCTTCTGGTTTCACTTGAATCATGGGCCTTAGTTGTTTTAATGCACTGTCCATCTTCCAGTCTTAGTCCCGCTTTAGATAAGCTATCAGCTTGTGAATTCTAGGCTCTATAAATATGAGCAAAAGATACTTCCTTTATTTGTTTAATCAAGTTTGTTATATTGCTTCCAAGGTTCTGCAACACATGATTGTTGAAAGAGTTACCTTTGATCATGTAATTGATCCATAATTATGAATCCCCATAGATCTTAAGTCTTTCCACCTTCTGCTCAATAGCAATCAAAATTAGAGTGCGTAATGCTAAATCTTCATCTCTGTTGTTCGTACCACTACCTCCATTTGCTTGAAAGCTATACATAGTCCCTGACAGTCTCAGAGTACCTCCCAAGCCACAAAGATTATTGCTGCATGCTCCATCAAAGAATCCCACATGATCCTCCTCTAATTCTGAGATGGCTTTAAGCTGTCTAATTTTAACCTTTTTCACTGGATCCTAAAATAATTTGAATATTGAAAGCACTTATGAGGTCACAAAGAAACTCAATGGTTTAATAGCCTCAAAAATGGAGAGGTTACGAGCTATCCAAACATACCAAGGAACCAAAAAGACTATACATTTGATTCTTTTCAAAGATGGATCATCAAACCATTGCTTCATAAAGATCACATATGAATCTGCCCCATCCACAAAGGTTATATTTAAAGATTTTCTCAGCTCATTCCATACATTTTGGATAAAAGGACAGTATAAAAACAGATGGGCTGCATCTTCATCTGTTGCGTAGCATAAGCTACATCTCCCCGGACCTTCTATGTTCCTCTTCTTCAATTTGTCCCAAGTTAATATTTTATCCTGTATGATTAACCATACCAATATTTTGCTTTTATGGGTACTTGAAGCTTTCCATAGCTTCCCCCACCACCATGGATCTTCCTGCTGTTGGTTTCCCCATAACGCTTTATCGGTTGCCTTCACCGTGAATGACCCTTCATCCACTAAATCGTGCCATTGTAAAGTATCCTCAACTCTGTTTAAACAGATGTAACCCTTAGTTAATCCAGCAGTCCAATTGTGCCAAACGTCATGCCATCTCTCTGGCAGCTGCAATGCTACAGCCGATTTGCATTGTTGAATGAAGAACGTCCTTCCCTCGGCAATATCGACTAAAACCTTGATGCCCCTAACTTCCATATGACTGAGTAGTTCGTTGGGAAATCTCTGCGAGACAAACACCCCTTTGTATTGATCCATTCCGATGCGAGCCTTCTGCCCGTTCCCCACCTGCCAAATTAAATGATCCCCTATTATTGAATAGGTTGCAATAATGCTTTTCCAGAATAGTGAACCCCCTCTACTGTTTTTAGCAGGCTGTCGAATCCACTGTAGAATAGAGAAATTGTGCAAATACTTTGATTTTAAGATTGCTTGCCATTTGTCGTTCTTTGATATCAACTGCCAAACCGATTTAGCTACCAAGACCTTACTGAAGGTGAATAATTCTTTGAAGCCCCAACCCCCCTCTTCCTTTGGTTTACATATTGATTCCCACAAAGTCTAGTGGATACCTTTCCCCTCTTTACCCTTCCAGATAAATCTGAAAAATAGCTTCCGCAGGGCATGCATAACTCCATTTGGAATTTTGGCGAGGATTTCCCAATAGACCGGAATAGCATTCAAAACACTCTTGATCAACATTGATTTTCAACCTCTGGAGAGAAATTGATTACACCAAAACAAGATTTTTCCTTCCACCTTCTCAATCATCCAGTCCCAGTCTTTCTTTGTGTAACAATTGGGTTTTAAATGGAAGCCCAAATACACAAATCCTTCTGCTAAACTAGTAGTCTCCATTGGCATTACATCCATAAAACTATCTTTCTCTACCTCAAACAATGCATTATAATAACATACAAACTTATCGTAGTTGATGAGCATTCCAGTTGCCTTGCTAAATATCCAGAACATGTCTTTAATTGCTATTACTTCTACCACCGAATTACCCAAGAAGAATAAGGCGTCATCCACGAAGAAGATATGGGTAAGACGTGTAGTGCCATAACAAATCCCCTTCATAGAATTGTTATCCACTAACTCAGCCACTTGATTACTCAATCCATCCGTGACTAACAGAAAGAGGTAGGGTGATAGCAGGCAGCCCTGTCTCAATCCTCTTTTTGGATTGAAAAAACTTGAAGCAGCCCCATTTATTAAGACAGAAAAATTTACTGTCTAAATATAGGACCATACCCAATTGACAAACTGCAGGTCGCATCCAATCTGGATAAGGAACAGCCATATGTAAATCCAATCAGTTCTGTCATACGCCTTAGACAGATCAATCTTCAATACTTTCGTCGGATGTTTCCCAATTTTCAATGAGTGGATGCCTTCCTGAGCACAACCGACTGCCTCATGTATGCTTCTGCCCGATAGGAAGCCAAACTGCTCTGGCCGAATGAACTTGGCCAGAAAGGGTTTGAGTCTTTCTGCTATGATCTTCGATATTATTTTATAGAGCGTATTGCACAAGGAAATCGGTTGGAAGTGTCCAAAGGATTTAGGCATTTCAATCTTAGGGATTAACTTGATAAAGGTTGAGTTAATGCTTGGTAGGAGATAGCCCGAGACCCTATTATCCTCCACAACTCTTAACAGGTCGTCTTTAAGTAGATCAAAAAATGCTAAATACAGCTCCAAAGTCCAGCCGTCCAGGCCCGGGCTACACTCTTTTTTTAATAACTGTAAAGTCTTCTTTAACTCTTCCAAAGTCACAGGTCCACTTAAAGCATTTCGATCTTCATCCTGCATCCAGCAATTGAATTTGGCTGCTAAAGTTACAGTAGAGTGTAAGTTGTTACCTTATGGGGCTTGATAAAAATCCTTGAAGAATTCCACCCCACCTTCTGCAAGCTGCTGAAATCCCTTTAAAGGTCGTCCTTTGTCATCTATTAGATCCCAGATAGTATTAATCCTTTTATGATGACGAACCACCTTGTGGAAGTAAGCCTGAATTTTCATCCCCTAGATGAAGCCATACTGCGCATCTTTTTATTCTAACTTCAGCTTCTCTATCCAACAGCATCTTGTTTTTCTTTTCTTCCAACATCATCAATTCAGATATATGGAATGCATCCATCAGAACCGGATAATCCTCATAAAATTGCTTTATACTCTGCTCCACTGCTACTAAGCTATCTTCCATCACCCGTTTATGCTTCCTCGCCCATACCACCATTAGCTCCTTTATTAATTTTAAAGCTGCCACAAAATGAATGGCACAAGAATCCCCGTTTGAAGGATCATAACGTCTCCAATTGGATCTAATCAACGCAGTAAAATCCCCATTGCCTAGCCAATGTGGGTTGAACTTGAATGGTGCCCCCAGAGTCAAATCCCCTTTTTCAACACTACACATTATCAGAAGGTGATCTGAAATACCCTCCATCACTCTCCATGAACAAGCCTTGCTTGTACCAGTAAGAAAAGCCCCTCATAATAGAAAGCGGTCCAGCCTTTTTGCTATGGCCGCCGCCCCAAACCTTTTATTAAACCAAGTCGATTTCTTAATCACAGGTTCCAGGTCATAAATATCCGCTTCCATCATAAGATGCCGGAAAGCATTCTGAAAGGGATCCAATCGAGCCTCCACACCCCAGATTTCATCACATCCCAGGGTAACATTTAAATCTCCTGCAATTATAAACGGAAAATCCCTCAGAAAAGATTTCTTGAGCAGGTCTTTCCATAACACATTTTTACGATTGTATGGACCATAGATATTCAAAATGTTAAACGATAATGCTAACTCCGGGCTACTAAAGATTGTCCCCAACCCCGACTGAAATGCAAAACTGTTAAGCAAGGATACCGTCTCCTTCCAACCAGACACCAAACCACCTGATAAACCAACACTGTCAACCCATACAAAATGCCAACCAAGAAGAAAGAAACCTCGGTCAGTCGGACAAACTAGACCCTCCACACATAGTCTCTTGAAGAACCAAAATATCTGGTTTATTTAATTATACTAACCTCCCTAATGCCAGCAATTTTGGGTTGCTGGCTAACCCCCGGCAATTATATGAGAAAAACTTCATGAGTTCACCTTCCTGAAAGGAAAACCTCTAAGCGCCAATAAACCGAGGGATGAAGAGAATCGATTGCTGAGGTTCTCCCTAAGTCCCAATCTTAGCAGACAGCCTGGGTCTGGAGGCTCATCCCCCGGAGACTTCCTGTCTAAAGGCCTTCCCCTCTTTACCTGAGAATGTAATGCATATGGATAAGACAAATCCTTGGATTCTTTGCCTAACCCTTTATCCCCATCATCACCCATCCCACCGATAGTTGGGTTCCTTAAGAACTTCTTACATTTTCTGAGGGTTAAGCCAGGCCTCACTAACCCTAATAATGCCATGGAGCTGAAACGGGGTTTTATCGGTTCTAAATTCTTTAATGGGATAAGGGAAGAGTTAATAGACTTAACCGAGGGAGAAGCCGGAGAAGAGCTTCCCGGTTCCACTACTACCGTCATATACTCTTCCTTCTTTGGGAAAAAATCTGCCTCATCTGTAACTATGTTACTCGATGGAGTTGGGTAAACCTTGAAATGCTCCAAAGCACCACCAGTAAGTAAACGAAGGTCCATAACAGAACTAACTTATTCAACCTGTTCAGTAGCCAAAATTGAGACCAACTTAGGAGACGTTACCAAGCAAGAGGCCTCCCGCCCATGAACGCCATTATTTATCTTGTTAGAGCTTCAGTCATACATACTACTTACCTTATTCCTGCCTTTATCTAACCATTTTTGCTTAGTAAAGGGGAGAGCACAATCTGAGATTAAATGCCCGTAAACATGACACCGGCCGCATCTGAAAGGAAGATTGACATAATCCAAAAATTGAGAATAGCTTTCCTTTCCTGCTATAATCTCGATTACTTCCAGAAGGCCTCTGGCTGTGTCCACCTCCACTAGAACCCACGCCACCGTGCATTGAGCTTTGTGTTTGAAATTCATATCCACAGTTAGGTCTTTTCCAATACTATTACCCACTGCCATAATCAAATCCTCATTCCAAAACTCCAAAGGGAGGCCAGGCATTTTGACCCAGATAGGGACATCCCCTTTCTTCTCCCTCCTTGGATCAAAACACGGATGCCATGGCTTCAACACCAAAGAAGTGTTTCCCCACATCCATAGCTTACCAAAATCCTTGGCTACGTCCAATTCATTCCTCATATTGAACCCTAGCCATCCCTTTTTCATTATAAAGAATTCTGGTATATAGTCTAAAACAGCCCCCCATTGAGCCTCTAGCCAAGAGCGAAGGGAATTCTCCTCAATACGTATCCCATAAAACCTTCCTATCAGCGTTTTCCCTACCAAATCCATAATGTCGGCCACCCTTATATCTTCTCCCACTATCAATTTAAAACCATTCATTTTCTTAATAACGCTCTTATTTTTCCTTTCCTCATGACAGCGGTAGGTATCTGGCAGCCCTATCTTAGGAGATCGTTGAACTGTTTGAGCATTCGTCCACCAAAAATGATCTGCAGAAAAACCACCTTCCAAAGAAGCCTCCTCTTTCGGCCCTTGGATAATATATCTTACTTCCCCCGAGGTCTCCATACCTCCTTACCTGTTAAATTCCTTATACCCCACGTGGCATCATCCAAACCCTACAATCCAAGAAACTACAGAACGTACTTCTTAGTAAACCCATACATAATCAAACACTTTATTCCCTATTCCTTCAATCTAAGCATATCCTTTGCATACAAGCCTTTCTTTGTTTTTGGTTACATGTCCATCTTCATTAAGCTTGTTTATGAAAACCCATTTTGTACCAATCAATTTTGTATTCTTTTGTCTTAGAACCAGATCCCATGTCTCATTCTTCTCTATCTGAAATAGTTCTTCTTCCATAGCCTAGATCCAATGTTCATCATTTATGGATTCTTCAAAACTACTTGATTCAACTGGGGAGAGTAAATAAAAGTGTCCATGTTCTAGTGACCATGCTTTCCATCTACTTCTGGTTCCTACTAAATCACTTCTATGTCCAACGATTTGTTCTAGTGGATGATTCTTTTGAACCCGGTTGATAGGTTTTCTAGAGGTTGTTTGAAAATTTTGTTGGTTTTTTCTTCTTGTTATGCATCTGGATGCTCCTCTTCTTGATGTTCTTTTTTTTCTTCATCTCCTTCTTGCTTTAGTTCTTCAAAGATGTTTGAATTCCTTCTTTCCTTCTTGGTCTTCAGCAAGTTGGGTTTCATCAATTTTTACATAGATGCTTTCCACTTTCTTGTTGAGTCCACTCGTGAGTCAAATTCTCCAATCTTTTTGTCTGCCCTTTTTATGTAGCATTTGCTTCCAAACACTTTGAAGTGTTTGACATTGGTTGTTCTTCCTTTACATATCCCATATGGAGTCTGGTCACTATTACTCCTGAGTAGTCCTTTGTTTAATATATGAACTATTGTATGTATTGATTGTAGCCAAAAGATGTCACTTAGCTTGGAGTCATTCAACATAGTTCTTTCCATTTCTTGTACAATTTTGTTTTTTCTTTCAACAACCCCATTTTGCTAAGGTGTTCTAGCTGCTAAGAATTCCCTTTTTATTCCATGTTCTTCACAAAATCCCTAGAACTCATTTGAAGTGAACTCACCTCCACTATTTGATCTCAATCTCTTGATTTTCAAATCAGTTTCATTTTCAACCATTTCTTTGAATATCCTAAAACATTCAAAAGCTTCTGACTTCTTGAGGAAGCAAACCCATGCCATTCTTGTGTAGTCATCAATGAGAAGCATGAAGTATTTCTCACCATCCAATCCTTTTGTCCTTATTGTCCCACATAGATCAGAGTATACGATTTCTAGTGTCTTTGTTGTAGATTATTCATTTATCTTGAATTCAATCTTTCTGTGTTTTCCATGCTGACAATGCTTGCACAAAGTATTGATTGGTTTTGAAATTTATGGCATTTCTCTTGCAGCTTGCTTCTTGTTAATATTGACAATGTTTTCAAAGTTTATATGACCCATATTCTTGTGCCAAATCCAACTTTCATCTTCCTTTCCAAAACAACAACTTTCTTTCCCAATTTCATTTAAGATGTATATGTTGTTTGGAGTTCCTGTTGATGTTGCTACTAGTCTACCTGATCCCTTTTTTCTTATTTCACATTCTTTTGAATCGAAATGAGTGTGTTCCCCTGGTGACACATCTAGTTGACACTTAGTAGACTATGCTTCATATTTTCAACAAGCAGGATATTTTCTGCCAAAGCAAATTTATTTCCAATACTAATTGTTCCTTTTCCCAAAATTTTGGTTGAGTTGTCATTGACAAATGTGACAAACCATTCCTTTTCTTTCTTTAATGACACAAATATGTTTTTGTCACTCGCCATATTCTTTGAGAAACCACTGTCAATGTACCATTGACTTATTCTATTGTGGTCTTGTAAGGAAAACCCACATTCCTCAACCTGCAAGCATGCTTACTTCTTTTTCCAAATTCTCTGTTGTCCCTGAACTTGTCTAGTTCCCCTTGAAGACACTGTCAAACCATTTTTGCAATTTCTGGTTGTGTCTGAAATTGTTATATTTGTAACATTTAGTTTAATAATTGACGGATCCAAATCTATTATAACTTCTATCAAAATCCTTACGAGGCTCTTTGAGATAATTTTCTTCATGATGATTTCTGACATTTTCATAACCATTTCTATTCCATGTGTTTCTACCTCATGCATAGGATCTACAATTTATAGCCTTATGCTTATTACAAGAATAACACAAGCCAAGAAAAATATTTCTGTACCTCGATGTGGGTGGTATTCTAGTTGGTGCAGATCGTTTGAAATCATGGTCTTCATTTTTATTCTTATTCATTGCTAATGGTTGCTTCCATGTTTCTCTAAATGCGTGATCTTCTTCTGGATTCTTCTTCATTGGTGGTTGTTGTATATCTTCCTTTAGAGGCTTGGAATCCTTGATAGCATCTGCATAACTTATTTATTCTACTTCACTTCCAATCATCATAGAAATTGAACCCTTATCAACATCATGTTGTTTATATCCAAGACCGGACTTATCATAGAATGCTCTTTGGATGTTGATGATTTCATCTAGTATTTTGGTGTTGTTTCCAAAGTTCTTTTAGATGTCTTTCTTCTATAATTCCTTTATGAGTGAGACTATTTCATCTTCCATCTCTTCCTGTATCCTCTTTTTCCATCCAGTTTTCTTCTAAGTGTTCCTTCAATCACCTTAGCTTCTTGGTGTTAGATTTTATACTTTTAATCAATATTATCTAGTATCTTAACTGAAAGAATAACATGCACAGCATAACACAATAGACAAGAATAATTTCCTCGGGGAAACCATAAAGGATAAAAACCCGCAACTTCCTTAGAGATAGAATCGTCACCAATACAATATCACAAAAGTAAAAACCCCAATACAAAGATGGTCTTTTGCAGCTCATGTTCTTTTCCTCCTAAGCGAACTTGTCCTCTCTCTCACTAATGCAAACTTGTGAGTGAGTGTGTGTTCAAATGAGAGATCTCCACTCTCTATTTATACTTTATCTTTCACTTGACCTTTTCATGTATTAGGTCATCCCCATCTATACCTGACTAGGCTAACTTCTCTAGGGGACTCAATAACCCTAATCTAACTGACTCTAGGGGGAACTATTGCCCCGACTTACAAGGGAGGATTTACCTCAATGACTTTGCATGACCAAATGTAATAATGGAATCCCCGATCGGAGGAATAAACATATTCGTCGGAGGTACAAATAAAATACAATAATAATAACAATATAAAATACAAGTGAATATCTTCTGAAGTTACAATTACATTAACACTCTCTCTTAACTAGGAAGATATTCTCTTGACACAGTCATCAACACATCTGGACACAATTTTTCGTCGATGGATCATCATCAATGTTGGAACATCATCATCAACACTAGATCATCATCAATGTTGGAACATCATCATCAACACTAGATCATCATCGTCGCTGCTGCTACAATCCTCATCATGTCGATCATCAATTGGTGACATCTCTTGAATCTAATCGTCATAGGAATTTCTATAGATCCAACCATTTTTCAAGATGGATGTAGGCCTAGCCCTCATGTAGGTGTTCATCATCTCTGCGAGCAATCCATCAAGTAGGTACAGCCCAGGAACAGTCATTACATTTCCTTTCCAAACACCTATGTCTCCTAGTATCGCCTCATTGTCTTTAGATCATCACATCATCACACGGAGCACATCCCAGATGCACATCACATGTACCACAACGGTCAGCCTGTGTATACCAGCATGGGAGGCAGGAACCTACCACCATGCGAGATCCTTCCTAGGCGCACACACAGTGTCTTATGACCGGTGGGTGTCTCCAGTATGGAAGGAATGAACCTACCACCATACGAGACCTTGTCTACCAACATGGGAGGCACAAACCTACCACCGTGCGAGACCCAGCCCTTACATCTACCAACATGGGAGACACAAACCTAGCACCATGCGAGAATGGCTCAGCCCTACCATCTACCAACATGGGAGGCACAAACCTACCACCATGAGAGAATGGCTCGACCCTTACATCTACTAACATAGGAGGCACAAACCTACCACTATGCGATAATGGCTCGGCCCTTACATCTACCAACATAGGAGGAACAAGCCTACCACTATGTGAGAATGGCCCATGTGCATCTGCATCTTCTAGACTCATCAATTCCTCTTGGAAGGAACCTCGATCTGGAGAACACCAATCTTCTCTCTAAAGTACTCAAACTTCAATCTAGATAGTGGCTTGGTCAACAGATCAGTTATTTGCTCGTCCGTCACAATATACTGGAGCTTCACTGCTCCACTCTGCACCATATCCTTGATATAGTGGTACTTGATCTCAATATGCTTCGACTTTTCATGGAACACTGGATTCTCAGACAACTTCACACAACTCTGGTTATCACAGAATATACAAGTCGCCTCTAACTAGAGATCAAACAAATCAAACAGTAGCTTCCTAATCCATACTGCCTCACAACTAGTCGAACAAGATGCAACATACTTTGCTTCGGTTGTACTCGGTGCCACGCACAACTGCATTCTGCTAAACCAGGAGATCATACCGGATCCCATACTGAAGTAGTATCCTGAAGTGCTCTTCATATCTGTGACACTGCCTGCCCAATCCGAATCAACATAACCCTACGGGTTAATCTTATGATTTGTGTCATACTTGAGCCCATAATCAACTGTACCCTTCATGTACCTCAATATATTCTTTGCAGCAATCAGGTGAACATGTCTCGGATCCGTCAGGAACTAGCTCAATGTGTTCACAGCAAATCATATGTTTCGTCTCGTATTCATCAGGTACATCAATGACCCAATCATCTGATGATACATCATGGCATCAACTGACTTTGATGAAGCATCACACAATAGCTTCAAGTTCGATGCCATGGGTGTGGCCATGGTATTGTAGTACATTATTATGAACCTCTTCAGAATCTCTACGGCATACTTTCCTTGTCCAAGGAAGATCCCATCCGCATTGTGTCATACCTCCATGCCTAGGAAATAGTGCATCATACCCGGGTCCTTCATCTCGAACTCTGCAGAAATTTTCCTCTTTGTATCTACAATGAGCCCATCCTCCCCTATTACAAACAGGTCATCTACATAGAGTAGAAGTATCACTGGATTTCCCACTTCAACCTTGTAATAAAGGTTGGAATCTGCTTTACTCTTGGTAAAGCCCAAGCTCATCAGGAAACTATACATCCTGTCGTACCACATCCTGGGTGCTTGTTTCAATTCATATAAGACCTACTTCAATTTTCACACATGAGTTGTGAAATTATTTCACACCAAGATCTGATCAAGAAATTACAACTCTCACAAGTAATTCTCACACAACTAGTCAAGAACACTGAAAAGGTCACATATGATGCAAACAGAATTACTCTCATGAATAATAATACATCATCCAACCTTGGGAAAGTAATAGGCTATAAATATATAGAATTACATCAGAGATTCAAATGCATAAGGATTCCATTCGAATCCTCACAAAAGCAGACTTACTAAAAATATGCAAAACCCCCCTAGGTGGCAAGTGTGCTTTCCAAGTCTCCTCAAAGGCTCACGAATTTATGATTTAGTGATAATATAGTGATGTATGATGGAAAATCATTCTAAATCCATAATTTGGAAGGAAGAAACATCATGGAGGATAAGTTGGCCAAAAAATAGTTATGACCAGTCAACTAGCTTTCACCTTTCACCAAAAAGTGCTAAAAAGCAGTAAAAGCAACTAAGGCACCTTTCTATTCCAAGATTGGATAAGATCAGTGTTCGGATATCCATCATCTATTTCGGGATACATATCTATTTCAGGATCATCTATTTCAGGATACATATCTACTTCAGGATATTGCATGATCTATTTCAGGATATGCAGTCCAGTCACCAGTTTGATGCCTCCAGCACCTTATCCACCTTCTTCTAGCACCCGGGAGCCACTTACCACAGAGTTTTAGCCCTCCCAAGCTGAAAGGAGCCCTCTTCTCACCTACTGACAGAGAAGGGCGCACTTGTTCACCTACCACTGCAGATTCACTCCAGTTACATTCAGTTAGCTCCGATTCTGATTGATTTCACTCCGATTCTGATTGATTTCACTCCTGACTGACTGTTTCACCTCCGATTGACCTCCAGTTCGATTAGGTGACTTGTTCTGACTCCAGTTAGCCTCCCATGCGCCCCCACTGAGCCTCCAGATCCTATATCAGTGCTACACACTTCAGTTACATTTATTATGATCAGTTAGACTCAGCTTGACACCTGGATGACTGGTTGTTGTGATTGATGAGCAACACCGATGATTGATGAGGACTCCTAGATAGAGTCAAGCTACTCCATTCAGTGATTTGAATGACCTCCTTAGGCAATTCGAATTGCTCTGTTCATTGTGACAGTTTGTATTGTAATTCATTCACCCTTTCTGGGATAGAGAGCACTGCTGCATGTTTTGCACAGTTTTGCACCATATTTTCTATGTTCATCTGTTGTGATTGATTTACTTGTTCATTAGATCTGCTGTGACTAATTTTACATGGTATCAGAGCCATTGCAGGGACAAGATCTCTTTTCTACAGGTGTTTATACAAGAAGATTTGACTGAATTGCTAAAAATTGCAAAAAGTTTGGCATGAGATATCTCAAGGGCATTCGCTCCTGTGCATGCAAAGCTTGAAAAATACTCCAATACCACTCCAGAAGCTTGAGTTACCACATAATTCCTGGATCTGATACATTGGACCTATTCAACATTGCTTGAAATCCAATCCCAGGTGTGATGCAACTCTCAAAGGGTGGATTGTTCGACCTTATTGTGATTGTTCTTATGTGATTTGCAGGTTAATTATCTCCTCCAAGTGCACTCGCTACATTCTGCATGCAAGCTTCCCTACAGCATTTCCATTCGCTATAGTCTGCATGCAAGCTTCTTCTTCATCATTTGACTCGCTCCTAGCAATGGAATACTCTTCTTCAAAGCCTATCCTCACCCCATTCAATTATTTTGATTGGAAAGATGATATGGAGATCATATTACGTTCAAAAGGATACTACCGAGTCACTCTTGGTCTTGAATTGGAGCCAAACAATGTGGCAGAAAGAACCAAACACTACAATAAGCTTGATGAAGCTTACGGTCTTCTTTGTCTCTCCATCTCCAAGGATCTTCACTTCCATCTCAGCGGATTGAAGACTCCAAAAGCCATATGGGAGCAACTTGAGACACTATTCGGCAAGCAGGATGAGCTTAGGGCTTTTCAATTAGAGAATGAATTGATTGGCCTTAATCCTGAGAATTTTGAGAGCATCAATGAATTCTTCACAAAATTCAAGAACTTGAACTTGCAATTGAAGAACAGTGGTGTTATCAAAGAGGATAAACAGTTGATCCTCTCCATTCTAAGCAAGCTTGGGAAAGATTATTCGGTATTTGTCTCCACTTTCAATTCCGGTCGGCTAACTACCCCGAATTGGAAGATGCCTACCTTGAATGCCTTCATTGAGTCCGTTACGAAAGAGCATGACAAGTTGATTCAAATGGGGTCCATAAGCTCCAAAGATTCAGCCCTATTTGTTCAAGGACCCAAGATCTCGAATGGTAAAGGAAAGCTAAAGAAGGAGAAGCCCAAATTCGAGCCTCACAAGCAAAAAGACAAAGGCAAGCAAACAGATGCACCATCCAGTTCGAAATCCAAGCAAAAGGGCAAAGAAGGTAACCAAAAATCTAAATGTACTTATTGTAACCGTGGCTTTCATCCCAAAATTTCATGTATGAAGAAGACTATAGATCAAATGGCCCTCCTTTTGGAAAAGAACAACATAACCCTTCCTGACGGTGCAAGGAAGAAAGATCGGAATGATGATCATGAAAGAGGACAAGCACTCATGGCAACGGTTTCGAAGCCCTCAACTCTCTTGATAGATTCGGGTGCATCAAATCATATGGCTGCAAATATTGATTCTTTTTCCTCATTCGATCCAAACAGCTCCATCCCCATCCATTTGGGAGATGACTCAAAAATTTCTTCAAAGGGCAAAGGTACGATTCATGTAGATCATGGATGCTTTCAGAATGTTCTCTATGTGCCTTCCTTAGCTTCGAATCTCCTTTCTGTGTATCAAATGACACATACTGGTGATCCAAAGAAAGTCACATTCAGCCCTAATACAATTGAAATTTCTGATATCAAAAGTGGAAGACTAGTTGCGGTTGGAAAGGCAAACCACACTGCAAAATGTTATGAGTTTTCGCACTTTATTCCGCTTGCAAAGCCCACTGCTCTTCGCACACATGGTAATGAGGTTAGTAGGCTTTGGCATGAAAGATTTGGACATCTAAATTATAAGTATTTTCTGCTGCTATCAAATAAATCCATGGTTGATGGGCTTCCACAACTCCGTTCCTCGAAGGGAATATGCACCGGTTGCATTATTGGGAAGCACCCCGAGCACAGATTCGACCGCGGCAAGGCTAGCAGAGCCTCTACTATTTTGGGATTGATCCATTCTGATATCAGCGGTCCGCTGCCCCATGTGTCATTAAATGGTTCAAGGTATGTTTTGACATTTATTGATGATTATTCTCGCTTTACATGGGTATTCTTTCTCAAAAACAAGTCAAAAGTGCTTGGAAAATTCAAGGATTTTAAGGCTTCTGTTGAGACCACCACTGAGAGCAAGATCAAAGCTATTAGATATGATAATGGTGGGGAATATATCAAGTCCGAGTTGCTGCAACTTTGTGCCCAAAGCGGAATCAAGATCCAACATACAGTTCCCTACACACCCCAGCAGAACGGTGTAGCGGAAAGGAAAAACCGGTCACTGAAAGAGATGGCTACATGCATGATTGAATCAAAAGGTTTGGCTTCAAATCTTTGGGCTGAAGCAATCAATGTTGCTGCATATATACAGAACCGAGTTCCACATTCATCCGTGAAAGGTATGACTCCTTTCGAAGCATTCTTTGGTCACAAACCGGATGTGTCAAATTTGAGAGTTTTTGGCTCTACTGCATGGGCTAGAATTCCTTCTGAGAAGAGACGAGCTTTGGATCCACAAAGTATCGAGTGCATATTGATAGGATATGGGGAAGAATCAAAAGCATATAAACTCATGGATATCAGATCTAAAAAGATATTCATAGAGCGCAGTGTGCAGTTTGAAGAACCACTTCAAGAATTGCAACTAGTCGAGGAAGAGACTGCCGATTCACCGCCTTCACCAGAAGAAGATCCGTGCAGCGATAATGAAGGTATGAGTTCTGATATTTCTGATATTTCAGCAGCATATGATGATCATGACATATCAGGTTCGGAATCCGACCATTCAGATCTCCCTCAGTTACCAAAGTGGGCCCAAAATACTCTACAATCTGCTGGTTCTAGTCTTGGAAATCCTGCTGATCCGAGACGAACAAGAGGAGACTTTCAAAGGGCAGGTATGGCTCTTTCTATTTCTGATCCATTTCTTCCTGAGATTTTTTATTTGATGGCTGGTTCAGATCCCCAATCATACTATTCAGCCCATCGAGATCCGAGATGGAAAGATGCCATGGATGAAGAGTACAGTTCTCTTCAAAAGAACAATACATGGGAGCTAGTTTCTCTTCCACCTGGAAGAAAATTAGTGAAGTGTAAATGGGTCTACCGTACTAAAGTTGCTGATGATGGCACTATCAGCAAATATAAAGCAAGGTTGGTGGCAAAAGGTTTTTCCCAAGTCCAAGGAGTGGACTACACAGAGACCTTTGCACCGGTTGCAAAGATGGATTCCATCCGCCTTGTTTTAGCTATTGCCGCATCCAAGCACTGGGAGGTGCATCACATGGATGTGAAGAGTGCATTTTTACATGGAGACCTTGTTGAAGAGGTCTATATGCAGCAGCCAGAGGGTTATACATCAGATCCATCATTGGTTTGTAGATTGAAGAAGTCCTTGTACGGGTTAAAACAGGCCCCAAGAGCTTGGAGCTTGGTACGCAAAGATGGACTCCTTCCTTCTTTCTCAGAATTTCCAAAGATGCAAATCTGATCCGAATGTCTATCTTCAGCGAGTTAAAGGTAATTTGTTGGTTATTGTACTTTATGTTGATGATCTGCTTATTACTGGTAGCACACTTACTTCAATAAACAAGCTAAAAAACTGCCTTAAATCTAGCTTTTGACATGAGCGATTTGGGCTTGCTAAGTCACTTTTTGGGCTTGGAGATAGCTCAAAATTTCGATGGGATCACTATATCTCAGCAAAAATATGCTTCCGACCTATTATTGAAGTTTAATATGGCTGAATGTAAGGCAGCCCCGTTCCCATTCCTCTCAGGAATCAGTCTTGAGGAGGGAGATTCCACACCGCTTGCAGATTGCAGTATGTATCGACAGTTGATTGGTTCACTACTTTATTTGACACATTCACGGCCTGATATCTCATATGCCGTGAGTGCCGTGTCAAGATATATGCAGCAGCCACATGAGCTTCATTGGCGAGCAGCCAAGCGGATCTTGCAGTATGTGCAAGGTACGAGACAGTTTGGCATACATTATGCTGCAGATTCTGAGCTAGATTTCATTGGTTTTACTGATTCAGATTGGGCAGGTGATAGCATTGATCGGAAGTCCACTTCCGGTTATGTTTTCATGATTGGTCATGGTGCTATTTGCTGGTCCAGCAAAAAGCAAGCAGCCATTGCACTTTCTTCAGCAGAGGCAGAGTATCGAGGGGCAGTCAATGCCTGCATTCAGGCAGTTTGGTTGCAGGGTATTCTTTCCGAGTTTGGTTTTGGTGGCACTACTTCGACTGTCCTATTTTGTGACAATCAAAGTGCTATCAAGATCTCCACAGATCCAGTTCAGCGGCAGAGGACCAAGCACATTGAGATTCATATGCATTACATTCGACAGTTGGTGCATGACCGCACCATCATTCTGCAATATTGCCCTACCGATGAGCAAATTGCAGACATCTTCACCAAGAGCTTCACTGAGAAGAAGTTCTCTTACCTCCGTTCACTGTTGGGGGTGAGTTCCATCATGGTGGAGACAGATTGATTCATTATTATGCTTTAGACTTGAGGGGGGGCTTTCTTCCCACTGGGTTTTCCCTCTTTCCTCACTTAGTTTATTTTCAGCATTTTTTGGATTATTGTATTGGGGTGACCTTTGGTCTTAGTTACCAGGGCCCCACATTATTTTAGTTGGCACATCATAGTCTAGCTTGAGGGGGGGTGTTCGGATATCCATCATCTATTTCAGGATACATATCTATTTCAGGATCATCTATTTCAGGATACATATCTACTTCAGGATATTGCATGATCTATTTCAGGATATGCAGTCCAGTCACCAGTTTGATGCCTCCAGCACCTTATCCACCTTCTTCTAGCACCCGGGAGCCACTTACCACAGAGTTTTAGCCCTCCCAAGCTGAAAGGCGCCCTCTTCTCACCTACTGACAGAGAAGGGCGCACTTGTTCACCTACCACTGCAGATTCACTCCAGTTACATTCAGTTAGCTCCGATTCTGATTGATTTCACTCCGATTCTGATTGATTTCACTCCTGACTGACTGTTTCACCTCCGATTGACCTCCAGTTCGATTAGGTGACTTGTTCTGACTCCAGTTAGCCTCCCATGCGCCCCCACTGAGCCTCCAGATCCTATATCAGTGCTACACACTTCAGTTACATTTATTATGATCAGTTAGACTCAGCTTGACACCTGGATGACTGGTTGTTGTGATTGATGAGCAACACCGATGATTGATGAGGACTCCTAGATAGAGTCAAGCTACTCCATTCAGTGATTTGAATGACCTCCTTAGGCAATTCGAATTGCTCTGTTCATTGTGACAGTTTGTATTGTAATTCATTCACCCTTTCTGGGATAGAGAGCACTGCTGCATGTTTTGCACAGTTTTGCACCATATTTTCTATGTTCATCTGTTGTGATTGATTTACTTGTTCATTAGATCTGCTGTGACTAATTTTACAATCAGCAAGAATCCTAGGAAATATTATCCAGAATCTTCAGAAATGCGCCCAGGTGAGTCTAGGAAGCTTGTGGTCCACACAATGTCTAATTTATCCAACTACATAGTCTAACACCTAGGAATTAATCAAAAATTATCAATAATGTTATCCTAAGGTATTAAATGACATGGGTGGGTTTAAATATTCCAACACCCCCCATAAGTCTGACTTTATGTGCTAAAAATCAGAAATAAAAATAGGGCTCAGTAACAAGACATGGTCACCTTGTACATATTGCCTTGTCCATGAAACAAGGAAACAAGGAAAACCTCATGGGGAAAACCTCGCCTAAAAAATGGAAATAATAAAAATTGAAAGATTTATAATCAATCCTTCACTCCACCACATGTTCAACCATCCCAAGCAGTGATCTCAAATAGCTGAAAGTCTTCTCAGTAAAAGCTTTGGTGAAGATGTCTGTAGTTTGCTCACCTGTTGGGAAATACTGCAAATCAATGATCTGGTCATGCACTAAACTCCTGATGTTGTGCATATGGTCCTCTATATTTGTATTGTATCACTTGATACCCTTATAGCACTCTGATTGTCACAAAAGATGACAGTGGGAGTACTAAAGGAAATCTCAAACTCTGAAAGAATGCCCTACAACCACACACACTGAGTATCAGCATTCACTGCTCCTCTGTACTCGGCCTCTGCTGAAGATAGTGCAATTGCACTATGTTTCTTGCTATACCAGCAAACAGGACCACCTCCAAGCATGAAAACAAATCCAGATGTGTATTTTCTTTCAAGGCTATCACCGGCCCAATCTGAGTCAATAAAGCCAAGAAGATCTAGGCTAGAATCTGCAACATAGTGAATCCCATCAGACTTGGTGCCTTGCACATAATGCAAGATTCTTTTTGCATCCCTCCAATGAATCTCATGTGGCTGCTCCATGTATCTTGAGGCCACACTCACTACATATGCAAGATCAGGTCGAGTATGATTCAAGTATAACAAGCTGCCAATAAGATGCTTATACAAGGTGTTGTCCACCAATGGTGTAGAATCTGCTTCTTCAAGTCTAACTCCTTAAACGAAGGGAGTATTTGAACGCTTGCAATCATCCATATTGAACTTCTTTACCAGGTCAAATGCATATTTGGACTGAGATGCCTTGTCAATCTTGTCTCCAATTGCTTCTAGTTGTTCTTTGAATTGAGAAACCCTAGTAAAGTAATCTTGGATAGATTCACCTAGATTCATCTTCGTGCTTTTGAGTTGGGTTCTCAAATTCATCTTTCTATTTATGTTCCTTCCTTCATAAATTCTTGATAGGACATCAAACATATCCTTTGGATTTTTCTTGGAGGACACTTGAGGAATCAAGTGATCCTTGATGGAGTCTGCTATGATCCTCTTAGCTCTAATCATGCCATTCTTATGCTTTTCCTTAGCTTTAGCTTCTTTGGGTTCTGGTACATATTCTTTAACAAACTTTGAAAAATCATTCTCTTCTAGAATGAGTCCAATCCTATACTTCCAAGCACGGAATTTATTTACGCCTTCCAACTTGTTATCAAGCTTAGTGCTTGGGGCCATCTAATCCCGGAGAGCAGAGAATAACCAAAAATTAAAATTTCTTAAAAGTAAAAATTGAACTCACCAAAATATGCGCTTGACTGAGACGAGTATGCTAGTACACTTGGTTTCTGAAGATTCTAAAATTTCACTCTTGAAATTTGACCTGTGAAATTTTGGTCTGTAGTTTCTGGCTTTTTCTGGTTTTTTTGGTTGAAAGTCAAAATAGGGTTTGACTTTCTCGAAGATTCACCCACTGAAAAATTTTGATCTTGGTGCCAATAGATGCGCCTAGGAGGGGCGTACTTTCCTTTGCCACTTGCACTCAAAAATTCCACTTTTGTAAGAAGCCCTAATTTTTATGCTCGGAGAGAGAGAGAGAGAGAGAGAGAGATTTATCTTATGAAAGTAGCTCTCCTCAGGAAAGCTCGGATACCATGTTAATATTATATGCTACTAAAGACTAAATTATAACTTCATGAGCATTTAATACATTTTCACAATAGCAGCATAACTAGGATCTCTGAAAGAGACACAATCACAAGGTACACAACAATATATCCTAGGAAACCCTCAAGGGGGATAAAACCTAGCAAGAACTTCCTCAATATAGATAACCAAAGTACAATTCCCAAAATAGGTCTCGCAAATAAGAGAGACAAACCCAAACTCTAGAGCCAAGCCAATCCTCCTCCTCCTCCTCTAATGCGCAATGCATGAATGAGTGAATGGTACAAATGAGAGCAAGTCACTCTCTATTTATACTTTACTTTTCACTTGAATTTTAACCCAGCTAGGTCGGCCTCACTTAAATGACTGGGCCAACCTCTCCTAGAAAGACTCAAATAATATTATATTACATTCTTTTGGGTACTAACAACCCGACTTACAATGTAGGTTTTACCTCATGACTTTTACTTGACCAAATATAATAATGACATCCCCGAACGGAGGTAAAACATCCCTGACAGAGTTACAATAATAAAGTAAAAGTAGAATATTCTTTAAAGTTACATTAATTTAACAGTTTAATAGGGATTTCACTGATTATGTCTTCCATGTCCTTGTCCGAGGTAGTGATAACTTCCTTATCCCAAACAATATCGAATTCTGGCTCAAACTTATCAATATTAGCCTTTGGTTCTTCCGTGAATGGCCAGAAGACTTCATTGACTTCTTCTTCATTGCTATAGAGTCTGGAAACCACACTACCAAGTCTCGAAGAATCGTAAAGTGGAGGCCCATAAACTTCCAATAATCATTGTCCTCATCAATATCATCATTATGCTCCAAGAGATCTGAGATGCCATAAGAAGTTGTTGTGTGGCAGCAAGGAAAACTCACCCCTTTTTTCATCTCATCAACTTCTTCGACTAGGACTTCTCTGCCTTCATATGTAGAATCGCAATCATATTCTTCTTCATGAGGAAATTCGTCTCTAGACATTGTGTTTGAGATATCATCAATTGGGTCTTGAACCACAGTTTCTTCAATCTGATTTTCGTTATGGATTTCTTTATTGAACAAGTTCCTTGCATGTTCAACATAAGGCATCCATTTTTCACGCTGCTCTGAATTCCAATAGCTACATAAGGTTTCTACCAATTCTGCAAAGGATGATATTGTTTCTTTTTCTAGGCCCACAAACCAAACAAGAGTCTTTCTTCCCAGGTGAAGAACAAATGATCTCATATAAACGTCTTCTTCCTTTTTAATGATGTATTTTGTAGCCAATGTCATGAACCATTCAACATGGTGCAAGGAATTACCATGATAACCCTTTAATGTGTGCCAAAATATCTCTGGTAACTCATCTAAACGTCCTAGAAAGTTTGACAAATCAAGAGGAGCAAAAGCTATTTCCATTTCTGCATATGTTGGATTATCAGGATCCTTAAATTCAAATGGGATATCCTTTTCGATTTATTTACTAAGATCATCTTGCTTCTGGCTGCTTCCCAAGTTCATTTCCCATATATGGTTAATCACGGCCTTTCTTTCATGTTCCTCTATATCATGATCCCATCCTTCACTGAATGCATCAATCAACTGTCTGAGTGAAGAAAAATCTTTATGAGGAAATCCTTCATACCAATTTATGACATCCAAGTTGTTTTCTAAGTTGAGAGACAGTATAAAAAGCTTCATTCTTGTATCTTCATATATGATATTACTTCCTTGGAGAAATTGCATGAATGCCCAAATATGTGTTGCATGATACTTGTATTCATGAAATAATGGAAAAAGTGTCTTCCCATCGTCTTGAATGACATACTGATGTGGATATCCCAGAATGTATGAAAAATCCAAGATATCCATCCACAATTCGCAAGAATATGCCATATCATCTAGCTTCCATGTCTTTACAGAATACTTCTATTATTTTTCTTCAGTCGGAATCACCAAGAGAGACTTTCCTAGCTAGCTCAACAAATCTCACCAAAGTACCAAAAGCAAGGGCGTACCTGAGATAATGGTGATTGGGTTCTGAATTGCTTAACAACCAGTGGAGTCACTTTAAATGAGTGAAGTCACCAGATAATACCTGCGGGGTTAGTCCTTTATTAATATTTCCAAAATATAAAGGAGAAGGACTCACCTTTGAGTTCTTACCAAATGTCGTTTTTCCAAGGGTGTAAATGACTTCCGAATAAACCACTTCGAGTTTCGAAACGTCCCCGGAAACGGTGCCAAAAATGTTATCGCCTGAACTACCAGGACTAGCCTCCGATGACAAATATGAGGGAAGTGACCACTATCACCTTATCCAATTCCCTAACTTCTTCGGAGAGTCGGAACCTCCAAGGGGAAGAGCCTTTATGTGGCCTGCAAGATAGCTTAGCACAAGAATAGCTATTTCTTTCTATGACGAAAATACTAGTGACCAGTGCCTTCATGGAGTCAGCTTGAGAATGAAGAAAACATATCAAAGTGCTTGTAATGTAATAATCCAATAATGTGAGTAACAAGCAATATAGACAATCAATAGTACTGAAACGTATAAAGAGATCATTCATCAACCATAGATCATCAAATGACGAGAGAGTGTGATCGCCATTAACAATTAAGAAGTATGCTGATAATAATCCAAACAACGTTGCGTAAGAGCAGCAAGATATGTGCTAGGAGTATAACAAGTAATTCCAAGGTAAGATTTAACACTTAACCACTTTAAGTCAATTAAATAACACTAGTTTTTAGACTGTCTATATTTATAGCAGTTTATAATAATTGCTAATGAATTGAAAAAGGTAAGAACAAGATAAACAAAACTCGCTTGCACTTGCATACCATAAAGTGGTCACAGAACTTCAAGAGCATATATCAATGTTTATGATCCATATAGAGCAATGTATACCACCAAGTATAAGGACAATTGTTA
This sequence comes from Larix kaempferi, assembly GCA_027924585.1. Taxonomy (NCBI): domain Eukaryota; kingdom Viridiplantae; phylum Streptophyta; class Pinopsida; order Pinales; family Pinaceae; genus Larix; species Larix kaempferi. The sequence continues at coordinate 21,500,249 of BSBM01000515.1, forward strand.
TCATGAATTGGTATTTAGGCCAAAAACAGTAAGCAACCAACTAACACATCCAAAACCCAAAATGTTACCACTTCAAAGAATCAAGAGTTATGTACTTCAGATTTGTATGCAGAGATGTGTAGCAAATAATATCAACTCAGAAAAAAGATTAAGTGGGCATACTCAAATGGTAGTCTTATACTTTGTCACACCTTATAACTGATTTATAGTAGCAACAATACCAATCATGTTCACCCACAATTAGTCTTAAAACCATACTACTCACGAAGCAATGAAGACAAACTTTAGCATGTTGTATGTAGTCGTACCTTTCAGACCTCTTTCATGTAAATTCCATACCTTTCATTAGTATAAAACAGTCCACAAAAACACTTGCAAAAAGATAATCAACGTCTAACCTTCAATTTCCTTTAAGTGTGTAGGTGATAGGACAAGTTTAGTGACTGTCAGAAGGGGACAGTCTGCTGCCCTAGCAGACTGTTTGGCAGCAAAAAAGAGGGTTGTAACAACAGTCTTAAGAGGTACAGGAAAAGAGGAGGAAGAAATGAAGAAGAGGAAGGGAGAAGAAAGGGAAGGGAAAAGGAAGGAGAAGAGAAGGGAAAAGAGAGGAGGAAAGGAAGCAGGGAAAAGAAAGAAAGAGGAAGAGAAAGAGAAAGAAGAGGAAGAGGGCAGCGAAGAGGGAGAGGAGGGAGAGGAGGTCACTAGGGATTTTAGGGCAAATTTGGGTTGTTTAGGGTTTTATTTAGGGTTTATTTTAGGAAATTTTGATTTTTTAAGATTTTAGGGATTCCTAAAAATTCTCCCTACGGTTTTTAGGGTTAAATAAGGCAAGCCGAATTTGTAGGAGAGAGGGCCGAAATTTTAGGAAGGACAAAAATTGAAAAAAAAATTAGGGTTTCTTTTTAGGAATTTTTTATATTTTAAAATATTTAGGGCTTCCTAAAAATTTTCCCTGGGATATTTAGGGCTAAAGAAGGCAAAGCGAAATTGTAAGGGAGAGGGCCGAAATTTTAAGAAGGCCAAAAATTTGAAAAATAAATAAATTTTTTATTTTATTTTTAGGGTTTTTGCATTAAAATTGCAAACCTAACTCTAACCCTAATTCTATCATGAAAATGCAAAATTTAATCCTAAATAATAATTACAAAAGTACAAACTAGGGTTTGAAAATGGTAGAAAAAGATGTCAACCTAGGGTTTCAAAGGTTTTACCCTAACCCTAGGGCATCAAGCAATATGAAAATCCTCTTGAGATGGTACTTGCCAAGTTTGGAAATCTGGGGCCTTCCTCAACAACCACAAAAGTTAGTTAAATGAGCCATAGTTAGGGAAAACCTTGGAGACCTAAAGCTCAAGCATCACAATGCTATGGTGACTAAAGGATGAAAATGACCTAGCTATGACAAAATGCAGCATTAATGGCTACCATTCAACCAAGAACAAGCATCATCATTCAACATTTAACAAAGAGAAATCAAGAGAAGAACTGAGATACCTCTTTGTGCATGTGTTAAGCAAACAACTCTAGCATCACCTTAGCAAAGAGAAAGAACAAAAGATAATTCAAAAGATGCCTCCAAACCATAAAGTACATCCATCCTCATGAGGTGCGCATCACTCAAAGACCCCTAAGAAGGGTAAAAAAGTAGTATAATGTTTTATCTCATAAGTTGTTATGTTAAAATGAAGTGAGGAGAAGTGTATTTATACTTTTCTCACACTTACTTTACAAAAATATATATATATATATATATATCCAAGCCGACATGTCTTTTAAAATGTCAATTTGAAATTATAAAATGTCAACTTAAAATTAAAACAATAATAATATAAAATAATCAAAATTGTGGGTAGTGTGGGTTATTTTCCCCAATCTTTACCCACATATGACTAAAATGGTTAAAAATGAGCAAATCATCATATTCTGAAGGCTAGACTGTGGAGGGGGGTTCTTCATGCCCCATCTAACCCCAACAGTATTGAAAATCCCTCAACGCCCCCCCTAATCAAGCACTATTTTTTGGCCTGGAGGATGATGTCATCATCAAGAGGAGCCCAAGGAGGGAGGGCACTGGTGAGCTAGAGGACCAGGAGGGTGTGGAAGGTGACCTATAAGATAGACATGTCCCTCGGTACTAAAAGATCTACCGTTGGAGTGATAAATCAAGGTTGGGGTCATGTGACCCAGTGACCCACCCCTAGAATCCCTGGACACCAACCTCAGGGCTTCAATCCCTTTCATGAGGCAGTCAGCAATGCCACTAAGCCATAGTACTTCCAAGGGAGAAACCAGAGGGTCAAGCCATAACCACTACTCAAAACAAACTAGTTAAACACCCCTACTGGTAAGAAAAAACAACCCCCTCTCCCTGGGGCACCTCTGCAGGTGCATTGGTACTGGTACCTGTTATTGGTACAACAACCCCCCCTTTTATTTTTTGAAAAATATTGGGGCCCCTCCTATTTTTTGAGTATGTTTGCCTTAAAAATTTTTGCAACATCTTGGCATCCAGTGGCTTAGTTTCTTTTTAATTTGCCTTAGAATTTTTAAGTTTCATCTTTTTACCCAAGTAAACTCGGTCTTTCGGCCCGCAACGGTGGAAGCTCTAAGCTAATTTTTCCGCAATAGCGGGAGAGTTATCCCAAGTCTTCCGAAACAACGAAAGAGAAGGCCAAGTCAAATCGCAGAGAAAAAGTTATCACAAAGTCTCCGAAAAAAGTGAAACGTTTACTCAAACGAGCTCACGGCGGAACAAACTCGTCAAATCCTTCCGCTACGGCAGAAGCTTTCATCTAACCCTTCCGCAAACGCGGGAAACGCATCAACAAGTTCTTCGGAGAGACTCGTCGCTTTCTTTTTCCCCGCAAACTTTGGCATATTTTCGAAAGAACTTGGCCATCTTTCCCATGAAAGCGAAAATGTTGGCTTAAGACCGCCGCGATACATGACTTATTCGTGGAAGCTTTCACACAACTTCCCCACAAACAGCGAACCATTTTTAGCTTTCCTTCCCACGTAGGTCGGAAGCATTAGCATAACCCTCCCGCGTAGGTCGGAAGCGTTAGCATAACCCTCCCGCATTTGATGGTTGCATTTATTGAAAAGGTTTCGATGTGACCCGGTCGTACACAGGCTTAAAACCCGTTTAATGGCTGCAACCACCGAATTAATGGCCCACACTTACCAATTCAAATATATAGGGGTGAAACCCCGTTGGCATTTCATTTGTTTTCATCGCCCAAAATATTTTTTCGTTCCGTTTGAACAACCAAATGCGTCCATCGTTGTCTGAAGGCATAGATTCACAGACTACTCGACAATCGTCGGCGCCACGCCTTTCGATTCCAAGTAAGTACATTCGTCGGCTCTGTAGGATGTATGTGCCTACTTAAAATGATATTTCGTCGTTTCATAGCCATGACATTTTCCCAGAATAATTGCACCCATGGTCGACCCTTTGTGCACCCAACGTAGAATATCATGCTACCTACTCTCGTTTCATAGTCATGGTCGTGTCTACGGCCATTTTTTCTACGCAAGGTCGTTCTGTTACTACGGTAGCTCTCTTTCAGTCATTAATATGGAGCTTGTTCTTCATGGTCCCGGATGACACATTCCCCCCCAACCTAAGAGATGTTTGTTAAGCAACCCTAAGCATAGACATAAAGGGCCCCAAGGCTCCCACAGTTTAAAATGATGCATTGATTCATCACCTGCTTGACCTTTTCTGCCTTTTGGTTTCGCACCTAATCATGGGCATCTCTACCATTATAATTTGGCATCTTCCGCACTCGCACACCGGTCAGTGTTCTGTTTCCAAGAACTTAAACACCTGGACCAACTTTTATCAATTGGCGGTCATAACTCCTAATCACCATAGCCACTGCTAGGATAACCTAATTAATGCTTTCACAAGTTTTTTGAATTGATATGTGAAAGGAACATGTTCAAAAGTTTTGGTTGAAATGAAGAAATTATCTAAAGGACATTATTTTAGGTTGTCAACATCATGCCATGCATGCGTATTCATGTTAATTATTGAACAGGATTCCCATAATGGCTAAAGGTGGCAAGAGGAGAACGAAGGCAGTCAATGAAAGCACCAGGATGAAGACAACATTCCAAGACACCAAATGCACTACAAACGTGCCTCCGGAGGTAAATTGGGGTGATGTCTACCACAGGATAAGAGATCAGGACTTCCCTGAAGCTCTCCTTGAAGAAGAATGCTTATATAAAAATATCTGGAACTCATTTATATCCAAAGCAGCCACACGTCCATAACTCTTCCCATGCTCAAAGGTAATCGGATGGGTGCTGCAGCATGCCAACACCGAAACCAGAGTCATAGCAGATAGCACAGGGAATGCCTTCGCTTCATTTCACCCATCCTACATTTCAATAGCTTACAAGCTACCCAAAGCACAGCAACAGCTCGATGATGCATGGTTGCAAGAGATCCACATGGATAATCTAGACATGGCAAGAAGGTTGTTAATTTCAGGCAAGCAATTCAGAAGAAGAGACAGTGAAGAATACGAAGTCCAGAATTTGAGGCCTCCCTTCAGACTAATCGCTCTCATGCTAAGCAGAATCTTCGGGAGGCCTGACGGGATGACATTTATGCTGCAGTGGGTCCCTATCATACATTATGTTGCTTTCAAAGGGACAATTTTCAATTGGGCTGATATTCTTTCAGACAGCCTGTCATCAGCAATAACAATGGCTAAAGAAGGGCTAGAGGAAAGGAAGGAATAATTCTATATGGCTTCCTACCTCATAGATTGTACCGTGGCAAAGTGTCTTTTTCCCAAGTTGGGATGCATGTGGAGCTCGGCAGAGGGCCCAGTGTTCCTTTCCTACAAAATATTTTGGGCTCAGAATTACAAGAGGGATTACAAGCTCATTTGCGAGGAGTTCATAATGCCCCTTTATCAGTTGATATTTAATGAAGAACCCAATTGTCTATCTGAAAACGCCATGGAAGCCTTGGAAAAGTATGGCAATTTTTATTTCTCTCCAGAAGGTACCTACATAAGAATGTACGGAGGTTCCAAAGCCCCATATATTCTCAAAAGGTATACTACATATTACATAGTCCACAAGGAAATGGTAAGGAAAGTATTCATTGATGGGATGGGTAACACCTTGTATAAGGCCAAGAAAGCCACTTTTCCTCCCTTACCCTTTTATGTTGGGTCTTACAACTTTTCAGGGATTGCAACTGTGAAAGAGTTTGTTGCATAATTGAGGAGCTTTCATTTCGAAGAGAGGATTTTTCACAGGAATGATCGACAGGGAAAAATTGCATAGCATTGCAAAGAACTCTCCACTCCCTGTGAATATGCCAACTTTTATGATCCACGGGAGGAACCATATAGGGGAATCAAAAATATGACTGAGCTACAGATTTGTCAGGTGGGAAAAGGAGGGGCCAGCTCGAGCTCCAAGGCTTTCTTGGAAGAAGAACTAAGGCTCTTGGAACAAGCAAAGAAAATCCAAGGCTCTTGGAACAAGCAAAGATAAGAATTTGAAGCTCGAGTGAGATAAATTTGAAAACCTTCAAGAGATCAATGACCTGAAGGAGCGCATTGAGAAGTTTCAAGGAGAAAATGAATCGTTAGAACAACAATTGGAGTTGGAAAACAACAAAGTGGGAGACATCAGCCCCTTCCACGAGCAGGCTTGTGGAATATTAAGAGAAACCTATGGAATCCGAGAAATCATAGCAGAGGAAGTATATAGACTAAAAGCAGTCATGTCCAAAGTCAAGGGAATCAATGTTGAAGCCACCAGGATTAAGAGGAAACATGCACGCATCAGTGGGGAGATTAAAAAGCACATCGAATGGAGAGAAGGGAAGTCAAGGTTCCCGGCAACTCTCCCCGTCAAGTCTGTTGTTGAATACGAGGCAGATATACGCACCCTAGAATATTCTAAAGATGTCGGAGTAAAGTTGGCCACCGTAACCTCAGCCACTTATGAGCGGTGCAAATCTGTGTACTCTCAAATCCGGACCACACGGGAAAATTACCGAATAGCCATGCCCCAAAGGATAGAAGAGTTCCCGGATAAAGCACAGTATCAAGCTAATCTAAGTATAGAACTCCAGGTAGAAAGTGAATATGTGCAGAAGCTGGACAACTTGACAGCAGAAGATCTACACCAATTCATCATCCAAGCTGTTGTTCATCAACACAGCCTGGAAGAAAGCCTCCGGGCCACTTCAGCTGAAATAACCGTCTTAGCAGAAGAACTGGCCAAGAAAGAAATATCTCTCAAATTCATGAGTCCCCTGGTTGGAACAAATATTGTAATGGACACAAATCACTAGGGAATTCATATAGCATAGGTGGAGAAGGCATTGGCAGCCATCCAAGCTACCACATCAAAGAGTGGCCCAGCCATTAAAGCAGTGCAAGAAGAAACCCCAGTAATCCCAGAAGCGCCTCAGTCACCAAAGGATCCGGCTCAGGGATAGCTTACATCCACCAGCGTGCCTCATGAATGTTTATTTTGCATATACCTTTGGAATATTAAATGACTTGTAATTTTTAACTTCCGTTGTTGCAAAATATTTGATATATTTCTCTTATGTAATATTCAGCACTACAAGACAAATTAAAGGAATATAAATGGTTAGGTTATAGGTGGCAACTCTGGGCACATCTTGTAAAGCTATATATAGCTGATTAGAAGAGGAGAGAAGGAATTTTGGCAGGTGAAATTCTTTTATGTATTGTAAAGGAACTATTTATGCTACATCAATGGAAAATCGTTTTGGCCTGTGGAAGCTGGCACAACATTTTGCATGGAGTCTTGTTGATTAAATGCTGAACTATTTCTGCACTTTTCATACCTTTCTTGTGAGATCTTTCCTAGCTCTTATGAATTAATTCTCTGCTATGAATGGTTTCATATTCTTTTGCAAAATTTCTGTGTTAAATGGTTAATTGAATACTTACATCTATCTGAGCTATCTTGGAAAATCTTTATTTCTGATGTAAATGCTCCTTTCAATTTAACAGCTATCTGTGGAATTATTGGGTGTAGTTTCCAGTTTATTGCCCATTCTTTAAATCTGCTCCTTATAAGGATAGGTAATTTAGATTAACATTGCAATGATGGACGGGCTAGGGTTTGACGGGATGGCGGCAGAGGATTGATCGCCACTATGGCGTCAGCCAGGCTCTCGGCGGACGTCTGCGGGCCGTCAGAGATGGCAGGTGTGGGCACGGTTCCTCTTGGAGGTTTTGCATCGTTTTCTGGAAGCGGTTAGGAGTTTTTACCACTGGTAAGTTTTTTACTCTTTTCTGTTTACTCTTACCTTCCCCGGTGGCTGCCTCTCAAACCTTGCGGAGATGGAACCTCTTGATTTAGTGGACTACAGTAGCGACACGGTGCACCCCAGCGATATTTGGAGCTCGCCACCTGGCGATGCCCGGTTTTTGAAAAGTTATGGTGGTTTCGGCGGGGGTTGTTCAGCGGACTCTCCTCTGAACGTCGGCTTGTTTACCTCCGTTGAACCAGCTCCTCTGGTTTTCTCTCCGGCACCTTCGGTTTTGGACTCTCCTCTTTGGGTTGGTAGCGGCGAAGTCTCTCCAGCAACGAATAGGGCATCCTCCATTTGGGGAGTTTCGGTCCCACAGCAGCCCTCTCCGGAACCGGTTTGCGAGGCTATTGGTGACCTCCCTGAATTCCTGATCTCCTCGGAGGGTTCATTGGACTCTACGGTACAGGGTCTAAGTGGGGCGCCGCTCATTCAGGCAGTTATTCAGGGTCCGACTGAGATTGGGGTTCGGCAAGGTGGTGTCTGCCCTACGACGCTGGATTGGGCGGAACATCGAGGTTTTTCTAGCCCGGGTGGGGCTTTGTTTGGAAAAGTTCCTGGTTCTGGTGTAGATTCAGCGGGTACCCACAGCCCTCGGGCAAAGACGCGCAAGAAGTGGTTGAAGAATTCTGGTAGAGCTCCTAATTACGCTTTGGGGGAGGACATCGGTTTCCAACAGATTTTAGAAATGGTAAATTCTATTTTGGTGGGTAGGGTCTATGGCAGGGCTGTGAGTCTTCACTCGATGATTCAGTGGGCCTCAAATGCTTGGTTGGACCACTGTGGATACGTTCCAAGGATTGTTGGACTCTCTGGAGGTTGGTTTGCTTTTCACTTTAAATCGGAAGCGCATGCAGCATGGGCGCTTAGCCTGAATTGGTCTATCTTCAAAGCGCCACTTCTTCTCAAGCCTTGGAACCCGCTTTTTTATGCTAGCCGGGAGAGGTTGGATACTATCCCCCTCTGGGTTAGGCTTCCCGGGTTACCCCTGCATTACTGGACTGAAGACCATTTCAGGAGCATTGGAAACATTCTGGGGAACTTTTTGGAAGCTGACCTCTCATTCCAATCAACTGCTGTTCAGAAGGTGGCTCGGATTCTAGTTAGCATTAATGTCCGTGATGGATTATTTGAGTGTATCAATTTGAACTGGGGACCTTACTGTTTCACTCAAACTCTCGACTATGAAAATGTGCCGTTTCGTTGCCGAAGATGTCATGCGTATGGACATCCGGCAGTTGAATGCTCGCTTCCTGTTCGTATGAGGTTAGGACAGAATCTGAAGAGGAGGCCAGCCAGGGAGGAAGTTGGGGATTTAGGGCACCTTGATGAGCAGGATGGAAAAGACCCAGGACGCACTGTTGAAGAGATTCCCACCTCCGTGGAGCAGGGTGTGGACACCCAGGAGAAGGCACTGGAAGTGGAGAGCACTCAGGAGACGGACAGCATTGTTCCAGAGCTGGACATTCCTCCTAGCGGAGCAGCATCTGAACAGGGTTTAACTGCTGGTCCGGCTCAGGAAGCCTCCCCGCTGGCTCTGGCGACTACCCCCTTATCGGCTGCTGGTACTTTTTCCGTTCCCTCCTTAAACCCTTCCTTCAGTCTTTTCTTTAATAATTTTGTTCATTCTGGTTTCGATTGGGTGGATGGTCTCAAGAATTTAAACATCTCTGCTAAGCCACTTGCGCTCCTACCCCCTATTTCGATTGATGTTGGCTCATCGATTGTGACGGAAATTATTCGAGCTCCTTGCCATTCTACTTGCATGGTTGAGGATTCTCCAGTCTTAGTACAAGTGCTGGAAGTGTCCCCCTCAAATTCAGGTTCCTCGGAGTCTGGATATTACCTGCGCTCCATGAACAAAGCTAAGGGTGGAGGTTTAGGGCTGGAAAAACCAAAAAAACCCAAAACCAGGGGACGGAAGTCTTTCATCTCACAGGCCAAAACCAGGGCTCGGTCGGATCTTCGGAATGGTACTCAACTTTCAATTGAAAGGGCACTTAAAGCATCGAACGCCCACTTGGCTGGGCTGTGATGAAGATTATGTCTTTTAACTGTCGAGGTCTGGCTGGTCCCTCCAAAAGAACAGCGCTGCGACGGGTGCTGCAACTGGAGCATCCGGATGTTCTTCTTTTACAAGAAACTTGTTATACCTCTATATTTCACGGTGTCGCATCCCCATCACAACACATTTCGACGACACTTTCCCTACTGTTTTGAACCATCCAGAAGAGACAGATGATGAGTCAATCCTGAAGGTAAATCCACCCTGCCAAGTTTTGACCCACCTTGGACTTTATTTCCATACACTACCGCGCCCTGCCAGCTTGACAAAACGCGGCACAGTGCCGCGCTCTGTATCATTTGCAAAGCGCGGCACCCTTTTAATAGTTTTTGCCCTTGACTTGTGGGATCTTGGATTTTTCGAAGATGATGGAAGATTGGGTTCCTTGATTCGATCCCAACTCACCTCCTTCGATTAGAAACCCTGATCCACTTATCCCTCCTTAGATCCACCTATCTCTCTTGTTGGTTAACCTCACCATTCACTATAAAAGAGAGGCATGCCATTGGGAAGGGGGAGGACTCTTGAGAGCACCAAACTTATGGTCTTGCAGCATTGTGGAGATAGCTAAGAGGAGAAGACACTTGGAGTTGGAGGTTTGGCTTGGGCATCAAGCACCCTTTGTAAGTAATCTTCAAGTTGTAATGGAATAACTTGTCTTGTTTCCCCAAATCATTTGTGTTAATATTGTTTTAATGATATGATTTGCATCTCTCATAGATTTAGATCCTAACTCATGTTTTCAGATTGTTAGAGAATAGTACATGCTTGTGTTTTGGTTACTCTTTAACAGGTTCATTTGTGAAGACTTGGAGCTTGGAGCAAATACCAAAGACAAAGCACTTGGATATAAGGTCAGTTAAATCCCTTCTATTCTCTTCAGCATTTTAATTCTGAGATGTTTGTTAGATCTAGGGATTCAAGGTTGCATTTGTTTTGTCTGTTCTTATCCTAGAGTTAGTTAGATCCTACTTTAGCCTAAGGGAGTTTTGACTTATCCGTAGGGCAGAATTCCACATAACAAGAATGGCGACTCCGCTGGGTTTGATTACTGCTTGATTGGTTCAAATTCACAGTCATTTATCTTTGAATTATCAGTCTTTTGTTGCACTTCAAACCAGCTTGAATTTTGGTCTTTTTTGACCCTTATTCACCCCTCCTCGCAGTATTTATCTCCCTGTTTAATTACTGAGTCCCCTGGGTTAGCAACAGCCCTGAAAACTTGATTTTTTCTTTTTCCAGTTGCGTTTTTTTCCCTCTTGCCACAGTGCCGCGCCCTCTGAACCACTTCCAGCGCGACATTTACACAGTGCCGCGTCCTAGGCATTCATACCAGCGCGACAGTTACACAGTGCCGCGCTTCAGGCAGTCTATAGCCCGCGGTAGTGTCTGCAAGTAGGTAATTTTTTTTTTAATTTTTGCTTGGTTTCCTGAGTTTCTCCCTGCCTCAGATAGTCTTTACTGTTGCCTGTTAGCATCCTGGTTAATTTCCAGTCTGTTTGGTCTGCTTATTACATGGTTTGTGAGCTTGATTGATTGATTGAATTAAGTGGCACTTTTGACATATTGGTCATTTTTCAATTTGATTGCATTTGACTTGGCTTTTCCCCACAACCAACTCAACACCACTGTCTTCTGTTACTGAACACTGTAGTTTTACAGTCATATTGTCATTATCATTTTCAGTAAATTAAAAAGATCATTGGTTGAGAGCAAATTTGTTGTTTAATTTGAAAAAGTCTAGTGGCATTTTGCATAGAGAAATGAACCATTAATTTTGCCATAAAAATTCTCATCACAGAAGCATTATAGATTGTAAAATCAGTGCATTGAAAAGCGTGTTTACTTCAGTTTGGCTTGGTTTATAAATCGAAAAGAAAAGAAAAATCTTTTACTTTGATTGCTTGTGAAAGTTGTTATGCATATTGGATCGAAGAACCTCTATCTTTACCTTAGCTAGATTTCATCGAAGACAAAGGTTTGTTTATGATTCATTCTCATTTGCATGGTTTGAGTCGTCATAACACCATCAAGTCTCACGTCCACTACCTGATTGAGTAAAGACAGCCACTAAAATTAATCACCCTAATTAAACCAACTTTAACCTCACTTGAGGAAATCAAAAGAATTTGGTAGTTAGGTAGGACACCGGGGATAGGCATCAAAATAATTCCCCCTTGTCATTTTCATCTGAGACATAGTCGTTGTCTTTAGGGAACTAAAATCCTCTAGTACTTATTGACACGGTCACAGCTAGTTTGTGGAGGGGCCTCCTGACTGTTTCTAACTGTTCAGGGGTTAAACGGCCGCGAGATTGAGAACCGGACGGACTCTGTGGAATACCGCACTCCACTTAGCCCTAAGGCAACATCGATCGCTGTCTTCTTCGGAAGGCTGAAGTGCCCAAAACCTTTTCCGACGTGTCATGAACAAGGTGGCTTAGTATCTATTCTACTAGGGCTCTTTTACCCAGGATCCCTTTCGGTAGAGGGATATCCTTCTTATATCGGTCTCTCATGTTGTATTGTTCGACTTGGATTCATCACCTTGCGAAGGATACAGCCTGTTGAGGTCTCCAGCTCTTAGTTAGGAGTTTGCTTGGCGTCTCATCTTTGTAGAGGGTCATTTTTTCTTTGTAGGGACTGCTTGTTGGCATTCTGGCCATTTTTGTTGATCAGCTCGCTTATTGAGACACCGGTCTCAGTATAGATTTTAGAGCTTGTTTTTTTGGCCTGTGAGCCTTGCTTTTTCTAGCTCCTCTTTTACACACTCGGCTGCATTAGAGTTTTTGAGTTCTTTGTTTACAGTACTGCCCCCGTTTTTCATTTTCCTGTCATCATGTCAGATCAACAAAGAAGATCACGAAGACAACAGGGCCTAAGCCCTCCACCACCACCACCGCCACGGACTTCTGGTCCGCCTGCATCACGCATTCCTGCTCCTCCTGGCCGCGGTGCTGGTCGAGGCAACATCCCACCGCCGATACGTACAACATCTTCAGTTACGCCTGTAACTGCCACACACAGCACAGTCTCAGAATCCATTGCAGCTTCTATGACCACTAGCATGTCTGAGGCTTCCACTGTCACCTCACCCACTGTCATCCCAGATTTATCTGTAACAGTGGGCACAGTTACAGCAGCTGAACCTAGCACGACCCAGAGTACTAGACCAGAGGTCATCCTTCTACCGGAGGCCAACACTTCCCGTCCATCAGACACTTTCCACGATGATATAGACGGATCTATTGGCACCACGGAAGGATCCGACCAGGACATACCTGGCCTAATTTCAGTCCCAGGTGGCTACGTTGAGATTGTTGAAGATACTCGTCTACCTGACACACCTTTTGAACCCGATTATGGCTTCATTACTTCCCAGACGGAAATTCCGCCTGTTATTACTACGTCACCCAGTGTTCATCCTCAGGAGACAAGTTCTTCTAGCAACGTACCTCGCACTTTTCATCTACCCAACATCCCACCGGGACACGAAATTATGGCTTCCATTCAGTCTAGTATGGTTAGCCTAGCGAACTCTCCGTTAGCATCGGCACAATTTAGACGCAACACAGAGCAAATGCTTTCGACAGCGTCTAGATACCCCCCTGTTTCTCGTCCTTCTGACTATAGGGATCCCAACGTTCCGTCTAGCACAGAATTTCATCATTCCTTTGCAAACGGCTCAGGACCTTCGGACTTTACTACACCTAGGTTCCTGCCGGATCCCCAAAATCTTTTTCAGGATATGAACTCGGATCCAGTTCTCGATGGTTCTCCTATTATTGAACACGTGATGGACGACGCTGATACTCCTGGGCTAAATTCCCCACATTTGCTGTCATCACCAATGTTTGGTGCACATTCTATGAGGGATAACCCAGTTTTTTCTCCGTCCTCACCTGTCCAATACGGACGACCGCCTCCGCTAATCGGTACTTTTGGCGCCGTTGGCCAATCCATGCTATCATATTTGGCTAGCGGCGGAAGAACACCTAGTCATACTGCTGGATCTTCCGTTTCGACCGGAGGATCACCTTCAGCCACCATTTATACTATTTCAGGAGGTGGACAACCGACTGCAATGGTCCCTAACTCCAACTTACAAACCCTCCCTGGTGGGCCATCAACCCAACCAGCTGGGGGGCAACCTTTTGTTGGGAACCCCATTGCTAGTCAACAACCTCCAACTGGTGGGCCATCAACCCAACCAGTCGGAGGACAACCTTTTGCTGGGAACCCAATTCCCAGTCTACAGCCTCCTCACATAGGGCCATCCAACCTAACTGCTGGCGGACAACCTATTGGCTCGTTCCAACAAGTTTCCCAACCAGCAGTTTCTACTCAGTTTGGTATGTACAATCCACCTGGCAGTGGGCAACCTTATTCCGGTGTTCCCACCGGGCCTTACTCTCAACCACCCCTGTCAGGTATGCTTCCTTCTTGGGATCATCAAATCCCACAAAGTGGGGGGTACTCACTTTTCGGAAACTGGAACCAAGCTGGGGGGCAATCTCAGATTTCCCCCAACTTGAATTCTGGCTTCCCTTACCCTTCGGCTGCCACAACTCCTTGGAACCCGTCACTTCAATTTCCACTCGTTCCTCAAGCAGGAACGAGCATTCCATGGACACCACAGTCGCAGCCACTCCCCAACCCTGCTATGGGAAATTCTCCACTTACACAGTATGGTGGCAACATCCCTGGAACACAACAATTCCAAGGAACTTTTTCCCAACAAGGAATAGCAACCAATCCTGGGCATCAACAGCCTCAGGGTACTATACCCACTCAGCAGAACACTTACCAACCAGTTGCTTACAATCAACCGGTTAACCAGATGGCTTATTATCCGCAGAACTTCCAGCAGTATCCCGCGGGAAACACATATGGGTATAACACACAACAGCATGCTATGCAAGGCCCTCCAGGGTTCCCTGCACCACATGGTTACTACTCATACCCGCAGACCAACCGTCAGCTTCCCTTCTTGGCCACACTTGATCTACCTGATTTGTCGAGGCTTATTAACGATCCTATATGGCATGAACCTCACTGGCCACCTATCCCAGCCAAACTACCATCGGACATTCCCAAGTTCGATGCTAAGCCCGGGGAAGACCCCAAGAACCACGTGATGACCTTCCATCTTTGGTGTTCATCAAACTCCTTGATGGATGATTCCATCCGACTTCGGCTCTTCCAACGTACGCTTACCGGAACGGCAGCAAAATGGTACATCGAGCTGCCACAACACTCTTTTCGTGATTTCAACACTTTGGCTATGCAGTTTCTGACACATTTCCAGCTTCCCATCCGATATGAGACTGGAACAGAACTGCTAACTTCACTGCGTCAAACCACCTCTACACACATTTCGGATCACATCCATGAGTGGCGAAGACGCCGTAGGCTAATAAAGGCACCTATTCCAGATCAGCTACTTGCTGATTGGTTTACAAAATCCTTTTTGCCTCCCATAGCCAGAGATATTGCTATGCGCGGACCTGTTACGGAAGAACAAGCCATCTCGGCAGCACAATACATGGATTTAGTATATACTCAATCCGGTACTTTACACGAACTTCTTCCACATGCTTCCCGCATTCACACTGATCCTACAAAGCCTACTACTGAACCACCCATTGATGGTATCGTTGGTTCAGTTAAAGCTCAGCCTGCTACCAACTCGACGGGGCAACAAGCTTCTGCTTCCCCCGCTTTTACCCAGGCCGCTTCAAAAGCTTCCACTTCTCCTGCTGTCTCCTCCGAAGTGAATGCAGTCCAATCTACATCACAACCTTCCGGAGGAAAGAAGAAAAATAATCGTGGTAAACCCAAGAAGAACCAGCAGGAGAACCCCAAACCACAACCTACCCAGAATGATCAAAAACCACGTCGGAAAGCTAAGTTTCCCTGCTTGATTTGTCAAGATGATCATTATACGCGTGACTGTCCCTACAAGGACGAGGTCCATAAGTTCGTTAAAGGATCCTCTAGACCGGCAGTACTAACTGACCCTTTCCCCCAACAGCAACAGCAAATGGTTGCCCAAGAATCCCCACAAGGGGGCAACCCGACCAATCCTTCCCGTGGAGAGACGTCCACAAACCGCGAGATCCTAATGACAAGTAATGAGGAGATTAATATCACCACTCGTTCAAAGACGTATGACAATCCTCCAAGTTCAACCAAACAATCGGAGACAGCCAAAGGCAAGTCTCCTGTTGAAGATCCGATTCCTATTCCCCCCCCTAATGGTCACCTCCATATCGAGAGACCACTTATGGACACAGTGCTACGCCCACCTAAGGGCACCATACGAAAGGCGACATTCAATCCGAATGCGCGAGCTGCCCAAAACTACAACATTGTTGAAGATTTGGCTCAAGCACCTTGCGCTATGTCAACTCTCGAGGTTCTCCAACACTGCCCCACGCAGCGTAGAACCCTACTTTCAGCACTGGGGGCATTGGACCCAGATACTTCAAACTCCATCATGTTTAACTTGGAGCACGCTAAACCTAGGCTTTCTCACCAGTTAGCCTTCCAGGTACATACGAAAATCCGTGGAAATGTTATCCACCGCACAGTGTTAGATGAGGGCGCTTCCACGTCGATTATGTCTTTGAACTGCTGGAGAGCCCTCGGCTCGCCTGAGGTCACAACTTCTCCCACTACTCTTAGAGCGTTTGATGGACATGGTTTTCAACCATACGGACTCATCCCCTCAATCGGTGTTGAACTGGGGGGAAAAACAGTATCCGTACACATCGAAGTCGTAGATGCACCTTTGGATTACAACCTCCTACTTGGTCGGAACTGGTTCTATGCCATGACTGCCATAGCATCTACAGTCTTCCGGATTGTACAATTTCCTCATGAAGGGAAAATTGTCACTATTGATCAATTGGATTACTGTATCCCAGACTCCCATCCGAACTCCGCCAATACCGTTCCGTTATTGGATCAACCTCGGTACCGATTCCAAGACATAGGTGTTGGTCTCATGAAGGATTCATCCCTCATTGGAGTTTTTCCAGAGCTGGGAACCCATCTTCAACCAGTCAACATGATCTCGTCACATGTCACCCCGTCTGATGATTCATGGTTGATCCCGAGTCCTACTCAGATCCAAGGCTATGGCAATTCCATGCCTTTGAACAGAAACCTTGCATCTTATAACGCGATCCAATCAGCCACAGATTGGGTCGACTGTTCTACTGATCACACAGTGGCACAGCTCTCGACTGAAACTCATACACGCCCACCATTGTTTGATCCTCTCAACTTGATTTTTCCTACTGACGAATCAATCATAGAGGTTATGTGCGGTAATGAGCCACCATGGGGATATTTTCATCATCGATCTTCATTCCCCACCATTCAGTCACTCGAGCCCGATACCAAATCCAGTGCTTCACTTGGGATGGTTCAAACCAAGTTCCCCACTTCCCTTGACGAAGTATTTTCTGAAGGCAACTTGGCCAATCTTATGGCAACCACTCCCATTGATATTTCAGTAAAGCCTGGTATCGTGGAAAACGTACACATTGGCAAAACATGTACTCCTCTCGAAACGGAGTTCTATAATGCCTACTTTAAAACTTTCCGCGATGTTTTCGCTTGGAGTTATGAAGAGATGCCAGGAATCGACCCATCGATTGTAGTCCACGAAATTCCAACTTTCCCTGGCGCCCGACCTGTTCGGCAAAAGCTTCGACCCGTTCATCCTCGTAAGGCAGCCGCCATTAAAGCAGAAGTTGAAAAACTTTTGCGTGCTGGTTTTATCTATCCTGTCCCATTGACAGAATGGGTATCCAACATCGTCCCTGTAGCCAAGAAACAGGGAACGATTAGAGTCTGTGTTGATTACCGTGATTTGAACAAAGCTTGTCCCAAGGACAACTACCCAACTCCGTTTATCGACCAGATCATCGATAACTGTGCCGGAAGTGTTATCTTTTCATTTATGGATGGCTTTTCTGGCTATAATCAGATCGATATCCTCCCAGCCGACCAGCACAAAACGGCCTTCATCTGCCCTTGGGGGATCTTTGCATATCGGAAGTTACCTTTTGGCCTCAAAAATGCCGGGGCAACTTTCCAACGGGCGATGTCCTACGCATTCCATGACATCAAACATATCGTAGAGCCATATCTCGATGACCTTCTCGCTCATTCTCGAACTCGGGAAGAACATCCAGATCACTTGAGTGCCATTTTCGAAAGGTGCCGGCGCTACAATATACGTTTGAACCCGCATAAGTGCGTCTTCTGTGTAGAAGCCGGAAAACTGTTGGGCTTCATAGTCTCCAAAGACGGGATACGTCTAGATCCCGCAAAGGTAGCAGCTATCATAGCCCTGCCTTCACCTACCAATATTCCAGAACTTCAATGTTTGCAAGGGCATGCAAACTTTCTACGCCGTTTTATTTGTAATCTATCTGAGATAACAAAAGGCTACATGCGGCTTCTCAAGAAGAATGTTCCCTTCATATGGGATGATGAAGCCCAACGCTCCTTTGACAATTTAAAGGCAGCCTTAACCAAAGATCCTGTGATTCAACCCCCCAATTACACACAGGACTATATCCTTTATCTCGCAGCCTCGATTTCCACCATTGGTATGGTGTTAGTCCAGGAAGATCACAACGGCATAGAACATGTGGTGTACTACCTCAGCAAGAGTCTTCTCGACTCTGAAACTCGCTACTCACATGTTGAAAAGCTGGCTCTGGCAACAGTGTTTGCTGTCCAGCGATTCCGTCACTACATCTTACTCCGCCGGACCACCGTCATCGCCGATTTCAATCCAATGTACTATATCCTCACACGACAAGTGCTTGGGGGCAAGTACTCCCGTTGGATTGTCATCCTTCAAGAGTTTGACTTGGAATTCGTCAAAGCCAAGTCTAAGAAATCTCTGGTCTTCGCTGAGTTAATTTGTCACTTGCCCCGTGCTACTGAGCAATCCGAGCCCATTGATTCTCTTCCCGACGAATCATTGTTCCTCATTAGCACGTCTGATCCGTGGTATGGGGATATTCTCTTATATCTCCAAACCCAACGCTTCCGTCCCGACCTCAACCGCGATGAACGACGACGTATCAGACATCACGCAAAATACTACCTTATAGTGAACGATACTTTGTATCGGCGGGGTGTCGACACTGTCCTTCGACGCTGTTTGACCTTAGATGAGGCGGAACGCGTTCTCAATGACTGCCACGCTGGAGCATGTGGTGGTCATCTCTCTGGGATGGCTACGGCCCAGAAAATATTGCGAGCAGGATACTTCTGGCCTTCGATTTTCAAATACTGCATTGAAACAGTCAAGAAGTGTCCGCCATGCCAATTCTTTCATAGCAAAGCACGCTCGCATCCTGCTCCACTCCATCCTGTCATTGCCGTCAGCCCTTTCTCCAAATGGGGCATTGATTTTATGCACTGTAAGCCCACTTCAGCCGGGGGGCATAGCTATGTCATAGTAGCTGTGGACTATTTTACAAAATGGGCTGAAGCGATGCCTACGTATGCTGAAGACGGCAAAACAGCAGCGCAGTTCATATTCAATCATATCATAGCTAGATTCGGTGTCCCACAGTCTATTGTGACCGATCATGGTTCCCATTTTAGGAATCATATGATCGAAGAACTAAGTGCCAAACTGGGTTTTCGCCATGAAAACTCAACTCCGTATTACCCACAAGCCAATGGCCAAGTTGAAGCCATCAATAAGGTCCTGAAACGAATGATTCAGCGCATTGTGGGTACCCAAAAATCCAATTGGCACTCAGCTCTGTTCTCAGCACTGTGGGCATACCGAACCTCAGTGAAAAGTGCTACTGGGTTTACACCATTTCAATTGGTGTACGGCCTGGAAGCCATTCTCCCGATTGAATGTGAAATTCCATCACTCAAGATAGCCATAGAGCTACTTCCACACACTACTTCCGAAGAAGAACGGTTTCTATACCTAGCCAAGCTAGATGAAACCCGCCGCGACGCCGCTTTGGCTAATGAAGCTCACAAAAAACGCGTCAAAGCTCAATATGACAAATCTGTTCAACCTCGGATCTTTAATGAGGGTGACCTTGTACTTACATATGATCAGATGCATGACAAACTTGGAAAAGGCAAGCTTGAATCTATGTGGTACGGCCCCTTCATCATAAAACGTGTCTTAGAAAAAGGAGCCTATGAACTAGTCGACTGTGATGGTACGCCATTGGCACGGCCCCGCAACGGGCTATACCTCAAGCGTTTCTACGCATGAGGTTACCCCACGCGGGTTAATTCTTGTACATAATGTACTTAGTTTGCTTTTTGCTTTATTTTTAGTGTGCGCGTGGATCTTATGTATCTACTCTTACTTTGACTCGTGCTTTTATGCGCAGATGTCTACCTACTTTGGATTCGCTGACGGTGCAAGCCGACATACCCGGAATCTCGCTTCCGCAGCATGGGTGATCTTTTCCCCCACTGGCGAGTTAATTTCTTCGGGAGCCATTTGTTTAGGTCCCGCAACCAACAATATCGCAGAGTACCATGCAGTCATTGGTCTCTTAACTGAGGTTGCCTCACTCGGGATTGACTCCTTATCGGTCTTTTTAGATTCCCAACTCGTGGTTTCTCATCTAAACCGTGTTTACACAGTTCGCGATCCTACATTACTTCGTTTATTTCGAAGAGTACGCCTCTTGGAACGGTCATTTGATTTTATCACATATCAACACATACCGAGAGAATTCAATTGTATTGCCGATTCATTGGCCAATTACATTTTGGATTGGCATCTAGCCCATACATAAACACATCATAAAAAATTAAAATGCACAAGTCATTGTAAATATTTAGATCATAAATAGGTCCATATCACTGTATATAAAAGTGTTTTTTCCAAAATACATAAAGTTTGTGTCAAAGACAAAATTGGGGATCAAATCCCATATACAAAAAATTGGCCCTCAAAGCCTACATATCGTGTACATGCCGCAAAAAGATCTAAAGACCATCTATGGAGACCTAGGAGACCTATCACGTCCCTCATCGGACTCCTCCCGCCGCTGGTGGTAACACATCACAGCTCGAACCACCTTGCGAAGAAGTCGACTGATACGACCAGGTACACCTACAGTATGACGCTGGAGGGGGTAAGGGACATCATCCATCCGCATAGCAGGGATCCCATGGGTCAATCCCTGCAGGTTCCTCTCAATATCCCACACACCTCCTGCCTCATCTTCATCTTCTTCTTCGACGGGATCAGCTTGACGATCTACACCGCCACGACGTAGTGGTGAATATCCAGCTGGTCGTTGTGGTCCACGATCTGCAACATGCATACGAATATACTTTAGAAGTCTTTTACACATTCTAAAAAAGCATTAAAAATTAAATATTCAAAAAGAAAAAATACATATCCATGAAGGTCATACCAGAGTCATCCCAGTCATCATCTTCCGGCAAAGCCAAGTCAATATCCTCGCGGAAATCTACCCCTGAATAGGGATAGTCGTCGATCATGATTATCTGCTATTCTAGCCAAGAGAAGAAGTCCTCTCCAAAAGCTAGCCGCTGAGGCCCTCCAAGGCGCCCGGCATAGTCGCTCCATCGAGCCATCCATGGCTCAGTAGGTGGGCGAGGATGCATAGATATCTGCGGACGCAGTAATGGCACCCTTGCCAGGAAGAAAGTGACCAAGATACTCCCATAGCCAAACTGGGTATTTTTCCCAGTTCTACATTTGTGCACCTGTTCCTTCATATGGGACAACACTGCATCACACCAGTTGAAGACCGTTCCTCCCATGCACTCTGCTGCGAGATTTACCTGTGTGCGGGTTGCCTGATGTGGGCTCACACTTCCTGCTGCACGTGTAATAGTGAATAGCAAAGTTTTGAAAGGAAGATTTGTGACCTCTTTTATGGCCACTTTCCCACTCTTCTTACTCGAACCCACCTGACAATATCGAGCAATTAAATCATCCGTGCTTGAGTCTGAAGCACTGTACCCGGTAAGATTCGGTCGGGCCCCTCTTTTCGAGAGGCCCGTGAGGAAGTAGATGTCTTCAAGTTGAATTTCAAGCACGTGCTCTCCTACTCGGAAAGCTTCGATATCAGGATCCCACAATTGAATGAGGTGAGTAAGTAGTTTGGGTTGTTGGCGGATCCCTTTAGTCTTGAAAAACTTTAGCAAACCACATTCTCTCAATGCGGTCACGGTGGGTAAGTGATTTTCGGCCCTAAAATCATCCGTTTCATGCTCCCTCTCTTTCCAACTCACCATTTTACCTCAAACAAGTTGCAAATCCCTGCAAAAAGGCAAACAAAGTAATTAGTGGCTATTTAACAACTTGCTTCTAGCAAAAATTTGAGGAAAAATTGATTTTTTGAACTCAATTTTCGCACGTGCCGCGCCTGGAGGACACCATGCCGCGCGGCAGTTCACAGTGCCGCGCCTCCTTTTGGGGTTACAGCGCGGCACTGTTGAACAGTGCCGCGTTTCACGATAGGGGCCCCACGCGGCAGTACGGCAGGCGATTCTTGCCAAAAGGGCTTGCCAAAAAATTAATTTTTCCCTGATGAAAGTGAAAATTTCTTGCATGAAATGAAAGAGGAGTTCAAGCACTCTTACCTGGCACAGACGGCGGTCGAAATGGTCTCCCAGAACTCTCGGTATCGATCCTTGAAATTTTGCTCCAAAATGGGTAAAAATGTCTCCTTTGGGTAAAAATCACAAATGAATAGTAATTTCTATTTTTACCATGCTTTATATAGCATTTTTTCATATTTTTTAATTAATTAATTACTATTTCAAAATTAATAAACCCTTATTCATATTACTAATGCCCGATTTTTGAGCATTTATTGACAGGATCTGCGGTAAAAATGGGATGCATTCATACTGGTATTTGTTCGTAGTTTGACCTTCATATTGAGCCCACTTTATCTTTTTCGTGCTCTGGATTTAAAACTTGAAAAAGATTCCAAGCGCTTTCACACCTGTGTCGTGCTTGTCAAACGCAAGTAAACGGTGTCGAGTACGGTCAGCTTTACTCATGCTCGTTAAACGATGAGGAAAGTATTATCCTGGTTGTATTTTATTCTTCTTTCGGGCCAGAATAATTAAATTTTTACGAAAAAGACCATAGGAGTCCATAGTTAAGCTCTTTTCAGACTCCTTAAAATTGAAAAGATTGCCAAGTGATCTTGACGCTTTCACACTTGTAAAAGTATTTGAAAGGTCGTCTATTCGGTGATAGGTTACCCCTTTTTCGGCCCGTCTAGACTATTTACGAGAAAGGTATACCTCAGTCAATCTCGGCTGGGAGAGTTCTCTCGGGAATTGTTTTACACTTTTTCGGGACCGAGGGACTAAATTTTACGAAAAAGTACATTATGGAGCTTCCTTTAAGTTTTTTAGGCTCTCTAAATATGAAAAACTGTCGAGTTTTCCTTCCGTGGACTCGTTAAAATATTAACATCGAAGGACCCACTTTGGGACGAACCCCTCCTTTCTCAGGTTCGTAAAATATGTGAGATTGGACTCATCCACAAGATGAGCTACACCGAGCATCTGTTATCCTCTTCAAGCTCGTAAAACAAGAAAGAGGTACTCGTCCATCATGTCGGGGAAATATGGGGGAACAAGTCAAGTTTATCTATGGCAGCTTGTCAGTCGTTACCTTTGAACATGGCATGTGTCCATCTCTTGTTTATATTTGGGTATCCGTCTTTCATTGAGTCATAGTCATCATCATGGGTCGTCTCCTTGGCCACGAGTCCACTCATCTGGTGTCTATCCTCTATTCATCAATAATCCCTGCTGCCAAGTCTTGTTACATGCCGTTATATGTTCAAAGGGTTGCATTGTATCGAGTCATTCACTGTGTCAGGTCTCCGCTGTGTCAGTACATATCCCATTATTTCATCATCCTATCACATGTGCCGATTTCGTGTCGATGATGTGGGAATCATCATGGCCCACCTTCGACGAGTCTATTCCTGTCGACACCAAATCACTATCCAGGAATTGGACTTAGAAATCAACCATTAGTACCTTGGTACCTGCATGCCTCAATGGCAGGTTTCCTCGTGTTTGACAGCAGGTTCACATCATTGACCTCTGATCAAGCAATCTCTCGGATGCTCGACATCAACTCATTTATTCGCATTTCGTTGAGATGTACTATTGATACCTTGGGAATCATTGTCATTATTGGTGATCTCCCTCGCATTTGTTAACGGTCCACATCATTGACCGGTAATCAAATGGTTTCTTCCATGTTCGACTCCAACACATTGTAATCACATGGTTAGATTCGTATCTTTATGCGATCGGGTAGAAGACCCTGGGTGCATCACTGTATCTTGACTGCGTCCAGGCTGCGATAGGAGATGTCTTTTGTATTGTCACACAGATCCACTTATTGTATTGGTCGTGGCTGTGTCATTACTGTCTCATGGATCTACGATTGTTCATAGTAGCCATGATCTGTCCACAGTTTACATTATTTCAGTACTCATGGATCTGCAATGTATTGGTCGGCAGCCATGCTTTGAGTCATTTGTTTCCGAGCATGGGAATGCCCGCCTCGGTGGTATATCTAACACTTTGCTTCCATTTCAGCTCCGTGTCGCTCTCCTCGATGCTATCTCTGCACATTATATTCGTAAAGTCTTTCGGCCATCAGTCCCTTCTGACCTCACACTTTAGGGGGCATCTGTTATACCTCTATATTTCACGGTGTCGCATCCCCATCACAACACATTTCGACGACACTTTCCCTACTGTTTTGAACCATCCAGAAGAGACAGATGATGAGTCAATCCTGAAGGTAAATCCACCCTGCCAAGTTTTGACCCACCTTGGACTTTATTTCCATACACTACCGCGCCCTGCCAGCTTGACAAAACGCGGCACAGTGCCGCGCTCTGTATCATTTGCAAAGCGCGGCACCCTTTTAATAGTTTTTGCCCTTGACTTGTGGGATCTTGGATTTTTCGAAGATGATGGAAGATTGGGTTCCTTGATTCGATCCCAACTCACCTCCTTCGATTAGAAACCCTGATCCACTTATCCCTCCTTAGATCCACCTATCTCTCTTGTTGGTTAACCTCACCATTCACTATAAAAGAGAGGCATGCCATTGGGAAGGGGGAGGACTCTTGAGAGCACCAAACTTATGGTCTTGCAGCATTGTGGAGATAGCTAAGAGGAGAAGACACTTGGAGTTGGAGGTTTGGCTTGGGCATCAAGCACCCTTTGTAAGTAATCTTCAAGTTGTAATGGAATAACTTGTCTTGTTTCCCCAAATCATTTGTGTTAATATTGTTTTAATGATATGATTTGCATCTCTCATAGATTTAGATCCTAACTCATGTTTTCAGATTGTTAGAGAATAGTACATGCTTGTGTTTTGGTTACTCTTTAACAGGTTCATTTGTGAAGACTTGGAGCTTGGAGCAAATACCAAAGACAAAGCACTTGGATATAAGGTCAGTTAAATCCCTTCTATTCTCTTCAGCATTTTAATTCTGAGATGTTTGTTAGATCTAGGGATTCAAGGTTGCATTTGTTTTGTCTGTTCTTAGCCTAGAGTTAGTTAGATCCTACTTTAGCCTAAGGGAGTTTTGACTTATCCGTAGGGCAGAATTCCACATAACAAAACTATGTGTGGTGGTTCTGAGGCTATTGATAGGCTTAAGGCCTGGTTTCCTGGTTGGTGTTTTGGAGCTTTGGATGCTAGGGGCCGCTCTGGTGGAGTGGCAATTGGCTGGAATGAAGCTAGGGTTTGTGTTACTTCCAGCTGGGGGATGCAGTCGGTTCTGGGAATCTCCTGTAAATTCTTGGAGTCGGTCCGCACCTTCACCATTGTCAACATTTATGGACCTTACTGTGAGAGGGAGTTGTTTTGGAATTCACTACTGAGGAGGAACTAGCTCAGGGGGGACTCTGTGATATTGGGGGGGGACCTCAATTTTTCTTTGGGCCATACTGAGGTTTGGGGGCCAAATGCCAATGTTGATCCCCTTACCAATTTCTTTATTCGGAAGCTTACTGAGGGCAACTGGATTGATGTGGAACCTGTTCTGCTTAAGCCAACTTGGAGGAATAAGAGAATTGGTCAGGACAGTGTGGCTAAGAGATTAGATCGGTTTCTACTCTCTGAGCATCTTGTGGATTCAACCTTCTTTGTACGACAATGGATTGGCTCAGGAGGCAACTCAGATCATGAACCAATTTTTCTGGAGTTGAAGGATGGTCCCAACAAACCTCCGGCTCCTCTTAAATTCAATAAAGTCTGGCTGGATGACCCGACTTTTTTGACTCTGATTCAACAACACTGGGTACCCTTCCATTCTGATTCGACCCACTCTGCTGCCTTCCATTTTGCTGAAAATCTTAGGACTCTTAAGGAACCCATCAAAGCCTGGGCAGTAGCGAAAAGGAGGAATGATGACAAGACTCTTCGTGATATTGAGGAGGAATTAGCCACCATTGCTGAGGAAGGGGGAGGTGGTTTCAGTTCCCTACAGTCTAAGGAACGCTTGGTACTTCTGGAGAATTTGCGGAACCGTTTGCTTCTCCAGTTAGAAGAAACATGGAGACTTAAAAGCCGTGCTATCTGGTTGGAGAGTGGGGATGAGAACTCCAAATTTTTCCACGCCTATGCCAAGGGAAGAAGGTCTGCCAATACCATCTGGAGTTTGGATGACTCTGAAGGTAAATCCTGGTCATCTTTTGAAGGTATGGCTTCGGTGGGGATCTCTCATTTCAAATATCTCTTCAAAGCAAGCGAGAGAGTAAATATTGGTGAAGTGATCCAGGTTGCCCAGCTCTTTCCCAGTTTTGTGGAGGTCGAGGATAACAGGAAATTGATGGCTCCCGTTACAGGGGAGGAATTAAAAAAGGTTTTGGCTAGCTTTCAAAAGGATAAAAGCCCGGGGCCCGACGGATGGACAGTCGAATTTTTTATTGCTCTCTTTGACCTAATCGGGAATGACCTGCTTGAACTAGTGGAAGACTCGAGAAGAACTGGAAGGGTGCCAGCCAGCATTAACTCCACCTTCATTGCACTTATTCCCAAGGTGGATTCTCCTTCTACTTTAAATGACTTTCGGCCTATTTCCTTGTGCAACTGTGTGTACAAGATTGTCACCAAGATTATTGCTAGCAGACTCAAACCTATTCTCTCTTCTCACATCTCTGAAGAACAGTTCGGGTTTCTGGAGGGGCGTCAAATTCATGAGGCTATTGGCATAGCACAGGAAGGGATGCATAGCATCAAGACTAAAAAATTGAAGGGGGCTATTCTCAAAATTGACCTATCCAAAGCCTTCGATAAGGTGAGCTGTCTTTATATCAGACTCATGCTTACCCACCTTGGATTTGAGATCGGCTTTGTTCGCTGGGTTATGAGCTGTATAACCACCGTCTCTTTCTCTGTCCTACTGAATGGAGCGGCTTACCAGTTCTTTCACTCAGGACGAGGTTTAAGACAGGGTTGTCCTCTCTCTCCTCTACTCTTCCTATTGGTGGCGGAAAGCTTGAGTAGAGCTATCCTGGACGCCAAACGGGCTGGCGATTTCTTGGGGATTTCGGTAGCTCCTGGGCTCTCCCTTACTCACTTACTTTTTGTGGATGATATCCTGATCTTCTGCTCTGGCTCTTATCCAGACGCTGCTAAGCTTAAAGATATTTTGCAACTGTTCTCAGCAGCTACGGGAATGGAGATTAATGATGGAAAATCAACACTTTCTGTCTCACTGTTGCAGGAGGAGGATCTCACTTTCTATACTTCTTCTTTTCCCTTCAGGACACTCAATCTCTCGGATGGGATAAAATACCTAGGTTTCAACTTAAAGCCTAATGACTACTTGAAAAGTGATTGGACCTGGTTGTTGGATAAACTGGAAAAGAGGCTGAGGAGCTGGAGCTTCAGGTGGCTCTCGCGTGCTGAGAGGCTTGTTCTTGTCAAATCGGTGCTGGAGGCCATCCCGGTCTACTAGATGTCACTTGCTTGGATTCCTAAAGGGACTCTGGAAGCAGCAAGGAAAATTTGCTTCAATTTTCTATGGAACGGGAAGGACGATGCTCATGTCACCCCGTGGGTAAGGTGGGACAGAATCGCGGCTCCTAAAGCTCTGGGGGGTTGGGGCCTCAAGAATATTTTTCATTTCTCTAAGGCTCTGGCAGCCAAATGTGGCTGGCGGTTGATCAAGTCGGAAGGATTCTGGGCCAAGGTCATGCTGCGGAAATATTGGGAACCTGACACGGTGGAGGACTGGATTAGATCCCCTTACAAAAGGCATCATGGTGGCTCTATCATCTGGAAAGCACTGGTTAAATCTTTCGACATCATTGAGCACAATCTTGCCTGGGAGGTTGGCAATGGTTAAAGGGTTAGGATTGGACGCGACCCCTGGATCGGTTGCATCGATCAGCATATTCTGTCGGTGGATCTGATGGATGCACTAAGGCAACGTGGAATCATAACCCTATGCCATTTAGCAGACTTTGGAAATCTTTGGATGGGCAGACCTCTTTGGAGGAGGCCGGACTCACTTGGCTTAAGAGCGGAGCTAGTGGAAGAATTAAGAACTTACTGTAGAGCTCTTTGTAGGGATCAGGTTTTTCTGAACGATGATGAAGATTCACTCATCTGGGATGGAGACCCTTCGGGACTTTACACCCCTAAAAGTGGTTATCTGTGGATTTCTGAAATCCTGGAGCCGCGTGATTTGGTATGGTGGTGGAGAACGGTTTGGAAGCTCCATTGCCCTCCGAAGGCCAGACTCTTCCTGTGGTGCACCCTGGCTAACCGAATTCCAATGTGGGAAATCCTGCAGAAGCGCAGCTTCCATGGGCCTAGTCGTTGTATCTTGTGCAAACTGTGGGAGGAATCGATTCCACATCTGTTCCTCCAGTGCCACTTCACCAAGGAGGTCTGGAATATATCTGCCCGTATACTTAAAACAGCGCTTCCTTGGACAGGGAACTCTATTGAGGAAGCATGGAGGATTTGGACTAACAATGTTGCACTGAAACCATTCAAAGATCTTCCTCCGGTGATAAACTGGGGACTCTGGCTCATGCGAAATAGTGTACTGTTTCAAGACAAACTGGGCACTCCGGCTCAAGTGGCATTACAGAGCTGTGGGATCTTTTTAGCACTCCGACGAGCCCGGCAGCCATCCTCTCCCCATACTATTCTCCCTGTTGACATTGATAGATCTCAACCCTGGGGCTTCTTCGACGGGGCCTGTCAAAATAACATTTGTGGGGGAGGAGCTGTTCTTTTTTTATCCCCTGTGCATTTCTTTGTGATGGCCTTTGGTTTTGGTAGAGGAACCAACAACTGGGCTGAAATACTCAGCCTCAAGCTGCTGCTCTCTTTTGCTTTGGAACGCTCTTTACTGAATTTGAACGTCTTTGGGGATTCATTGAATGTGGTTAACTGGATTAATGGCACCTTTCTCTGCAACAACCGGAGGATTTCCTCTGTTTTGGTTCAAATTCAGAATGCCACTCTTACTCTGGATACCTTTACTTGCAGGCACATTTATCGTGAGAACAACACAGAGGCGGACGAGGCCTCCAAGGCGGGCCTCACCTTGGGGGTTGGAACTTGGAAAATTACTGAATCACTGAACGGGCAAGAGCAGGTTTACTATCACCGTCCATTCATTGAATGAATGGGGATCAGGATCCTTGGTCATTGGCACTGTTTTTTGTTTTCCAAATGTCATTTCCATGTGGAAGATTGTATTGAACTTAATGCTAAGTTAAACGTTATGTTTTTAGGATTTGAAATTACTGTACTTGTATATATGGCACCATTACAGCATACTCTCCGAGTTTTGTATAAGATGTATCTTCTCACACAGAGAGAGCATCTCAGCTTATTTTGGAAACTTTACTGGACACACTTTCAGCAGTACTATACTCCACTCTAGATGAGTGAGATGATCAATGTAATTTCTTACTCTTTGGATGAAATGAAATTACGCTTTTTTTTCGAGGAAAAAAAAAAAAAGGTAATTTAGATTAAATCAGATTAACATAGATTTGTTTTCCTGCATGCATTTAATATAGGGCACTTGCATATCATTTTAAATACAAAATACATAACCGGTGGATCAGGCCGCAACTGGTAAAACAAACAAATCTCTAAAACCCACGGTAGCCGGAACCGTTAACCGGATGGATTCCCCACACCAAATAGTGAGTGATCTTGTTGGGATTGTTTATCGGGGAGAATCCCTTACTGATTGATGCAGCGATTTTCGAGGCATCAACATTTTTTGACGCTAGAAGGAGGGCCACCAGTGCATGGCTAGCGGAAAAGATTCTTTTGTTAGCAAAATTTCCACTGAAAACCCATCCGCAACAATCTTTCAAGAATTTCCAGATCTGGAATCAAAAAATGAAGAAGATCCTAACCCTGAAATAGAACAGTCAGAAGTAGTGTATGATGTCCCTTTTGAAGAAGTAAATCAATTCAGGAGACATACTCACTCATACGTAAGAAGTCTCGGAGGACTAACCACAATTCCTATGTTACCCAGAACCAGAGCTCCTCGAAAAAATCCTCAATGCACAAGAGATTTCGTTCTTGTTGAAAGTCTAGAAGAATTGTTAGATTTATCTCTAGAATAGATCACTAAACCTTTCGACGAAGTTAGACCAGAGACCCCCACTGGTCTAGAGCAGCACGCTCCAAGAGATACTCCCCTTAACTCACCAACACAGTCACCACCACACTCTCCCTCGAGATCCATGGCCGTACCTGCATGGAGAGCCAGAGAGGCCTTAAACCTAGTTGGACCATTCCATGATTTGCCTAAGAACCCAGAAAAGGTTTTGCCTAAGTATGACCCTAGCAAGGGAATTTCTACCGAAGACCACCTTAAAATTTTTTATCTAGCTCTAAATCTTTTAAATGTGGAGCATGAGGACGTGGTCTGTCGTCTCTTTCCTTATACTTTCGAGCCCAAAGTATCTTCCTGGTATTTTAGTTTGCAAGTCGGTTCAATAACAAGTTGGGAAGATTTTGAGAAATGCTTTCTTAAAAAGTATGGTAATCAGAAAACTGTAGCTACTCTCATGAAAGAATTATTATCTATGAGAATGGAAAAGAATGAGAAAGTTCAAGAGTTTAACCAAATATTCACAACATTGTTAAATAATTTCAGTGATGCAGCAAAGCCCGCTGAGGAATGATTAGTAGAATATTATACAACAGCTCTTAAATCCCCGCTTTCAATGTTCGTCAAGAGAACAAAAAAACCAACCCTCACAGAAAATTTTGAAGAAGCTAAGAAGGTAGAAGAAAAACATGACATCATCTCGAAACATGCTTTAGATATAGAAGGTAAACCGGCAATTGTTAAGAAACCTTTCTTATTAACTGGGGATAAAGAAGAACCTGCACCAAATTTAGAAAATGTCATCAAAATGATGCAGAAACTCTCCAATAAGATTGTAGATCTAGAAAAGGATAAAGCAACGGGTTCTTTGAGGCCACCTTTTAAACCTTTCTATAAAAAGAAAGAAGACAATGGACAGCCAAACCCACCAGTCAATAATTCTGCCGTATTAAATCTACATGAAATAGGGATGGACCACTTCTGCACTTTTCACCAAGAACGACACTTAGAAAAAAGCTGCCCACAGTGGATCAATTCGATGAGCTTAGTAATGAACCAAATGTTAGATGCACAAGTGCCCGAGCAAACGAACCCTCAACAAGAACAAACTCTTGACAGTGAAGAACCAACTCCCGATACTACAATGATTCTTTGGGATTGGACCCCTGCCCAAGAACTGTCTTGTGAAGAGTTTGCAGACGAAGTACAAACGGCATCTGTTAACATCGCCACTAGGAGTAAAGGCCCAGTGAATGAACCAGCAGTAGAACCACCTAAAGCTAAGTCTAACCAAATACCGAGACAGCATATAACTGTTATTCCTCCCCAACCCAAAACAAGCCCGGTGGTTGCCCCTATGGTGACTAAAGAACCAAACTCGGAAAGAATTAAACAGTCCCAAGCTCCTTTAAACAAAGCAAAAAATCAATCTACGACTATGAAAGGATGCGACATGAGTTATGATATAATCGAGGATATAAAAAAAATGAAAGCTAATATTTCCATTTTCGATATGTGTAGCTTACCACAGCAAAGGAAGAAGTTGATGGAAGCCTTAGATCCACAAACAACTGTCCCAATAGAAAACACTGAGGAAAACCCAAAAATTAACGAAGCAAGTATCGGCGGAAAATTGAAATCTCAAACTCTTCCTTTCCTCTTAACCTTTGAAATTTTTAATCACAATGTGCACAACTGTTTGGTAGACTCGGGTGCTAGTTCAAATGTCATGCCTCTGTCGATTTCCAAAAGGATTAATGGGCAGCCTGTCCCATCCCCATCTTAAATCATCCAACTAGATAGGACGGTTGTTAAGGTTATTGGTGAATTGAAAGATGTACTCATTAGATTGTCATCCGATCCCAGAGTGTGTCAATTCATCGATATAATGGTGGTCGATATTCCCGAGGCATGTGGTATAATCTTGAGTAGGGACTGGTCTGCGAAACTTAATGGTTATTTTGCAACAGATTTGTCTCATCTACGGCTGCCCCATCAAAATCATCAGAATCAGATTAAGATATTGAGGGAGCCACATATTGAACAAAATGTTACTCAGCTTGATGAAAAAAATGCAGTGGCCTTTTCATCCTCAGTTTTAGGAAATTACTTTTTGGAAATTGAACCTGGAAACTACAAATCAGAAGAAGTTAGCCATAGTTCAAATAGACAGCCTGATCTCCTTCAATTTCACAGGATGATGATATTGACTGTAATATAGTAGACTTAGTCACTAACTTAGACAAAAATCAAACTAACTTAGCTAGAAAAGAAAACATCTTTTGGACCCTTTACTTCGATGGCTCCAAGACACAGGAAGGATCCGGAGCTGGTTGCATTTTAATTGATCCTGATAGAAATAAAAAAATTTGTCATGTAGGTTAGAGTTTGAATGTACTAATAATACTGCAGAATACGAAGCTCTCATTCAAGGTTTGAAGAAAGCCATTGGTCTTAATGTTAAGTTTTTGAAATTCTTTGGTGATTCTGAAATTGTTGTTAAGCAAATAAGAAATACGATTCATTGTCTTTCACCGCATTTCAGGGCTATCAAGTAGAAATCTGGAATTTAATCTCATGTTTTGATGCTTTTAACATTAATTCTGTCCCAAGATTACAAAACGCTGCAGCTGATCTGTTAGCTACTTCCGCTTCCAGATTAGTACCCACTAATAATAAATGTTCTATTGAATTAATTTTTAGGCCTTCTATGCCAGACAACATTACAAATTTCAGAGTATTTGACGATGACAAACAGATCATTAGTTTCTTAACCAATGAATATGCTTTTCAAGAAGCCATCATAGAAGAAGAAGAGCATGATTCAGATCTACAAAATAAAAACACAGTGAAAGGTAACTTTATGCCCAAAGGAGTGAGGACGCTAGAGGCCCTCTTCGATTTGCAAAACAAATTCAGAAGACCTATGAATGCCAAAACCCACAACTCGGCCTTGCAGTACAAGTTGATAAATTTAGGCACAGAAGTTGAACCGAAGTATGTCAATTTGGGAAAATGTTGTACGCTGGCGGAAAGGAGTAGATTCATTAAACTTTTTCAGCAATATAAAGATGTGTTCGCTTGGACCTATGACGATTTGAAGACATATGACACCCGTATCATTCAACACGTAATACCTATGAAAGAAGGAGTCAAACCTTTTCAGCAACAGCTAAGGAGAATGCATCCAATGCTTGAGCCTCTAATTCAGAAAGAACTAAAAAATTGTTGGAAGCCAAAATCATTTTCAAAGTCCGACATTCTGAATGGGTGGCTAATCTAGTCCCTGTGTGGAAGAAATCAGGAGAAATCAGGCTGTGCGTAGATTTCCGGAACTTGAATAGAGCTTCCGATAAAGACAACTATCTGGTGCCCCCGATGGAACAGATATTGCAAATGGTATCAAGATCAGAACTCTTTTCCCTACTAGATGGTTTTTCTGGTTATAACCAAGTGCTAGTAGCAGAGGAAGACCGACTCAAAACCACTTTTCGCACAAAGTGGGGAACCTTCGCATACCGGAGAATGCCTTTTGGCTTAATCAACACAGGAGCTACTTTTCAGCGAGCCATGGACATTGCTTTCCGAGGACTGGGAGGTCAATGTGTAGTAGTCTACTTGGACGATGTGATAGTCTTTTCCAAAAAAAGAGAAGACTGCGTCTCTCACCTAAAACAGATTTTTGCCCACTGCAGGAAGTACGGTATTTCTCTAAACCCTAAGAAAAACATTTTCGTTGTTCTTGAAGGAAAGCTTCTCGAGCATATCATCTCCAAGGAAGTAATCTCAATAGATCAGGAAAGGATTTAGGTTATCAATAAGATTCCCATGCCCCACAGCAAGAAGTCCATGCAATCATTCATGGGAACCATTAATTTTGTCTGAAGGTTCATGTCAGACTTCGCCCAGATCGTCAAACCTTTGCAACAAATGGTCAAGCAGAATGTACAATTTAAATGGACAGACTTGGAAAAGGTCGCATTCAATGAGATCAAAGCTTCTATATCCAAGGCACCGTCTTTAAGAAGTCCAGATTTTGATAAAGATTTTATAATGTATGCATTCGCTTCTTATGACTCTCTTGCAGTTGTGCTTACTTAGAATACGGAATCAGGAGATGAATATCCAATTTCTTTTATGAGCACTGGTCTGCAGGGAATTGAACTAAACTATCCCGTGGTAGATAAACAATCATATGCAGTCTTCAAAGCAGTAAAACAGTTCAAGCCATATATTCTAAAAAATAGGACGAAAGTCATAGTCCCTCATCCCGTTGTCAGAACTCTTTTCGTCCAAAAGGAATTGGGAGAAAGAAGAGGGAATTGGGTCACTGCTCTCCAGGAATACGACTTAGAATTCAAGTCATCTAGCATCATTAAAGGTCAAGGCCTATGCAAGCTACTCACCCATAGCCAAACTGACGAAGAGCTAGATTGGAGGAATGAAGCCGAGCTAAATGTGATAGACGTATGTCTAATTTTCACAGCCCCCGAGTCTTGGTACAGAGACCTAGTACACTACTTACAGTCAGGTTACTCCCCAGAGCATTGGAATCCGAAGCAAAGGAGAGCCCTCCGTCTTAAATTAGTAGCTTATCATATCATTGAAGGAGTACTCTTCAGGAAGAATTATGATGGCATTTATCTCAGATGTTTAGAAAATGATGATGTTATTAACGTGGTCAAAGAACTACATGATGGACCTAATAGAGGACATTATTCAGGGGACACTACAGCCCACAAAATTCTCAGAGCAGGGTATTATTGGCCTACTCTCTTCAGAGATTCCCATTCCTATGTCAGAAATTGTGATGTATGCCAGAAAAGCACTGGAAAGCTACCTAAAGCAGAAGGTCCTTTGCAGCCAGTTATCATTACTGAACCATTCGAGCAGTGGGGCATAGACATAATTGGAGAGATAAACCCCAACTCTTCGCTGCAACACCGGTACATTCTGACCGCTATATATTATTTTACGAGATGGGCAGAACCTATTCCTCTACGGAAAGCTAACGAGGATACAGTCATCAACGTTTTGGAAGAGAACATCATAACCAGGTTTGGGGTTCCAATTTCTTTAGTTTTTGATAATGCTCCTTACTTTTCATCAATAAAGATTAATGAATTCACATATGAAAGGGGAATCAAATTACATTATTCGGCCAATTGCTACCCTCAGGGAAATGGTTTAGCTTAGTCAACCAATAAAAATCTCATACGAATCCTAAAAAATACCATGATCGAAAATCAAAGGAGTTGGCACACAACCCTCCCTCATGCCCTATGGGAAGACAGGGTAACACCCAAAAACGCCTTAGGAGCTTCTCCTTTCAACCTAGTCTATAGCAAAGAAGCCATTCTCCCTCCGAATATATTACTCCCATCATTGAAGGTGGCCCAATCCTCCCGAGGTACTAGCAGTCAAGCCCTACAGTCCAGGATTGATACCCTGTTGAAACTAGGAGAGTCACGGGAAAAGGCCAAGGAACGGTTTCATCATCATCAAGACGTAGTCAAATGATGGTTTGATAAAAGAAAATCAGGGAAGAGAACTTTCGAAGTAGGAGACTTGGTCCTCGAGTGGGACCACCAACATGATGGTAAGGGAATGCACACAAAGTTCCAGCACTTATGGCTTGGCCATTATCAAATTTCTGAAAAAAATTGGTCCATCAACTTATAAGGTGAAAGACTTACAAGGATTGGAATTGAACCTCCCTCTCAATGGTCTCTCCCTAAAGCAATACTTTGCGTGATTTCTGAAAGGTTCTTGTACATAAATAAACCTCTGCTTCTCTGTTTTTTTTTGGTCTTTTCTTTTCTTTTGTTACCTCTGGTTTGTCAGTCAGTTCAATCCATTTTCTTTTATTTTTTGCTTTTGAGTAAGTTTTTAGGTCCATTGCTTGAAATAAAGCCAAAACTCCAATTATGGTGTAGCTGAATGAAGAAGACTCCAAAGAACTCGGAAGGATGGTCATAAAAAGCCCAACAATAAAGATATGCATATTTCTAACTTTGTCTTTAATGATCAGTCTCCTAGAATGCAGTGATCCCCTTTCTTGTTGGTCAAAATAACCCCTGTCAAATAGCTACGATCCTGTATTTCCTTTTAACTATCTTAGGGCCTTTTTACTTTAACATCAGTGGTTGTCTCAAGAAGTTTAGTATGGCAGGACCCATGGAAAGGAAACATGTCTTACAGGTACATGGTATTTAAATGATCCCATGCTGCAAGCAAAGCCAAAAGGCATATCTCAAAGAGTCTGGTTTCCAGAAATTATCGCCTCAATTAAAGCATGGTCGAGAAATTAAAGGGAACTCAAGAAAGCTGAAGGGAGCTATCTAATAAATCAGCCCAGCAAAAGTTCTTCTCCGTCCGTGAAACATGAAATCTAATCTTTTGTTCACACAAAAGGACATTTTGGATTGAAGAACTAATATCGAAACATAGAAAGCACAAGAAACTTATTTCTGGAAGGCTCAAAATGGCTAAAAGAAACATCCAAAAGGATGTAAAAGCATGGGAATGAGGAACAAACGAATGTCCCTGTGAGATTTTGTCATGATCCTGTGGAGTCCTATACTATTTAAACTCCTAAAGGACAGTTTTCTTTTAATCCCACAATTCGGCCCTTAGAGAGTTTTGAAGAAAATTGAATCAACGCTACATTTCTCCCTTTATCACCATCACAATAAGAGTGATCAGTGCATTCTTCGAAACTGAACTGCGGAGACATCTGAGTACATATGTAATCAACACTTTGAAGGTTTCTTGGTTTCCAGGTGAGTTTTGCTTCAGAGATCTGTGTTCACCTGCAAATCGCCATTTGTTGTTGGTACAACAACCCCCCCTTTTATTTTTTGAAAAATATTGGGGCCCCTCCTCTTTTTTGAGTATGTTTTCCTTAAAAAGTTTTGCAACATATTGGCATCCAGTGGCTTAGTTTCTTTTTAATTTGCCTTAGAATTTTTAAGTTTCATCTTTTTGCCCAAGTAAAACTCGGTCTTTCGGCCCGCAATGGCGGAAGCTCTAAGCTAATTTTGCCTCAATAGCGGAAGAGTTATCCCAAGTCTTCCGAAACAACGAAAGAGAAGGCCAAGTCAAATCGCGGGGGAAAAGTTATCACAAAGTCTCCGAAAAAAGCGAAACGTTTACTCAAACGAGCTCGCGGCGGAACAAACTCGTCAAATCCTTCCGCTACGGCAAAAGCTTTCATCTAACCCTTCCACAAACGCTGGAAACGCATCAACAAGTTCTTCGGAGAGACTCGTCTCTTTCTTTCGCCATGTAAACTTTGGCATATTTTCGAAAGAACTTGTCCATCTTTCCCGCAAAAGCGGAAACGTTTGCTTAAGACCGCCGCGATACATGACTTATTCACGGAAGCTTTCACACAACTTCCCCGCAAACAGTGAACCATTTTTAGCTTTCCTTCCCACGTAGGTCGGAAGCATTAGCATAACCCTCCTGCGTTTGACAGTCGCATTTATTGAAAAGGTTTTGACGTGACCCGGTCGTACGCAGGCTTAAAACCCGTTTAATGGCATGCAACCACCGAATTAATGGCCCGCACGTACCAATTCAAATATATAGCGGTGAAACCCCGTTGTCATTTCATTTGTTTTCATCACCCGAAATATTTTTCCGTTCCGTTCGAACAACCAAGTGCATCCATCGTCGTCTAAAGGCATAGATTCACAAACTACTCGACAATCGTCGGTGCCACGCCTTTCGATTCCAAGTAAGTATATTTTTCGGCTCTGTAGGATGTATGTGCCTACTTAAAATGATATTTCGTCGTTTCATTTTTATCCTTTTCTAAGCCATGACGTTTTCCCGGAACAATTGCACCCATGGTCGACCCTTTGTGCACCCGACACAGAATATCATGCTACCTACTCTCGTTTCGTAGTCACGGTCGTGTCTAGCGCAATTTTTTCTACACGAGGTCGTTCCATTACTACCGTAGCTCTCTTTCAGTCATTAGTATGGAGCTTGTTCTTCATGGTCCCGGATGACACATTCCCCCCCAACCTAAGAGATGTTTGTTAAGCAACCCTAAGCATAGATGTAAAGGGCCCCAAGGCTCCCACAGTTTAAAATGATGCATTGATTCGTCACCTGCTTGACCTTTTCTGCCTTTTGGTTTCGCACCTAATCACGGGCATCTCTGTCATTATAATTTGGCATCTTCCGCACACGCACACTGGTCAGTGTTCTGTTTCCAAGAACTTAAACACCTGGACCAACTTTTATCAATTGGCGTTCATAACTCCTAATCACCACAGCGACCGCTAGGATGACCTAATTAATGCTATCACAAGTTTTTTGAATTGATATGTGAAAGGAACATGTTCAGAATTTTTGGTTGAAATGAAGAAATTATCTAATGGACATTATTTTAGGTTGTCAACATTATGCCATGCATGCTTATTCACATTAATTGTTGAACAGGATTCCCATAATGGCTAAAGGTGGCAAGAGGAGAACGAAGGCAGTCGATGAAAGCACCAGGATGGAGACAACATTCCAAGACACCAAATGCACTACAAACGTGCCTCCAGAGGTAAATTGGGGTGATGTCTACTGCATGATAAGAGATCAGGACTTCCCTGAAGCTTTCCTTGAAGAAGAATGCTTATATCAGAATATCTGGAACTCCTGTATATCCAAAGCATCCACACATCCAGAACTCTTCCCATGCTCAGAGGTAATTGGATGGGTGCTGCAACATGGCAACACCGAAACTAGAGTCATAGCAGATAGCACAGGGAATGCCTTCGCTTCATTTCACCCATCCTACATTTCAACAACTTACAAGCTACCCAAAGCACAGCAATGGCTCGATGATGCATGGTTGCAAGAGATCCACATGGATAATCTAAACATGGGAAGAAGGTTGTTAATTTCAGGCAAGCAATTCAGAAGAAGAGACAGTGAAGAATACGAAGTCCAGAATCTGAAGCCTCCCTTCAGACTGATCGCTTTCATGCTAAGCAGAATCTTCGGGAGGCCTGACGGGACGATGTTTATGCTGCAGTGGGTCCCTATCATACATTATGTTTCTTTCAAAGGGACGATTTTCAATTGGGCTGATATTCTTTCAGACGGCCTGTCATCAGCAATAACAATGGCTAAAGAAGGGCTAGAGGAAAGGAAGGCAGAATTATATATGGCTTCCTACCTCATAGATTGTATCGTGGCAAAGTGTCTTTTTCCCAAGTTGGGATGCATGTGGAGCTCGGCAGAGGGCCCGGTGTTCCTTACCTACAAAATCTTTTGGGCTCAGAATTACAAGAGAGATTACAAGATCATTTGCGAGGAGTTCATAATGCCCCTTTATCAGTTGATATTTAATGAAGAACCCAATTGTCTATCTGAAAACGCCATGGAAGCCTTGGAAAAGTATGGCGATTTTTATTTCTCTCCAGAAGGTACCTACATAAGAATGTACGGAGGTTCCAAAGCCCCATATATTCTCCCAAGGTATGCTACATATTACATAGTCCACAAGGAAATGGTAAGGCAAGTATTCATTGATGGGATGGGTAACACCTTGTATAAGGCAAAGAAAGCCACTTTTCCTCCCTTACCCTTTTAGGTTGGGTCATACAAGTTTTCAAGGATTGCAACTGTGAAAGAGTTTGTTGCAAAATTGAGGAGCTTTCATTTCGAAGAGAGGATTTTTCATAGGAATAATCGACGAGCAAAAATTGCACAGCATTGCAAAGAACTCTCCACTCCCTATGAATATGAAAAAATTTATGATCCACAAGAGGATCCATATAGGGGAATCAACAATATGACTGAGTTACAAATTTGTCAGGTGGGCAAAGGAGGGGCCAGCTCGAGCTCCAAGGCTTTCTCAGAAGAAGAACTAAGGCTCTTGGAACAAGCAAAGAAAATCCAAGAAGATAAACGTAGATAAGAAGAATAAAATTTGAGAATTCAAGCAGTCGAAGCCAAGGCAAGGAAGAAAGAAGAAGAGGAAGAAATAATTAGGTTGGAAACTAATTCTAAGCAGGAAGAAGAAGACAAAAGAAGGAAGGAGCAGGAGGAAGAGGCACGGAGGAAAGAAGTAGAAGAAAAGAAATCCCAAGAAGATGTTGATCCCAAAAGCCCAGACCTGCAAAACTTAGATATGGGTTCTCCCATAAGAGACCTACCCATTGTCCCTTTTACACCCTATAAAGGCAGCACAGTTTCTAATTGGGTAAATTTCGCTTACAACAAGAAGAGGAAAACCATTTTCAAAGAGACAGGTTCCAAATTGAAAAGACCTTTTTGGCCTGACATCGTCACTGCACAAGAAACTAAGGTCATGCGGAACACAGAAAAAGATGCTAGACTCCTGGCATCCATCTCCATAGCCATTGTTACAGCAACTGCAGATAATGTCAACACACTGGGAGATAGGTTGGATGAAGAAAAAGAGAAGGAACAGCAGCTTCAAGAAGCTTTAGTTAAGGAGCAAAACTATACTAATCTGATGATCGAGAAGAATAATGCTCTCGCATCTCAAAAGGAAGAATTAAATAAATCACTCCAACAATTGGAGGTTGATAGGAGAGCTCTGGCAATACAAATGAGAATATTAGAAGCAGAAAATGCACAACTTAAAGATAAGAATTTGAAGCTCGAGTCAGATAAATTTGACAACCTTCAAGAGATCGGTGACCTGAAGGAGCGCATTGAGAAGTTGCAAGGAGAAAATGAATCGTTAGAACAACAATTGGAGTTGGAAAACAACAAAGTGGGAGACATCATCCCCTTCCACGAGCAGGCTTGTGGAATAATAAGAGAAACCTATGGAGTCCGAGAACTCATAGCAGAGGAAGCATACAAACTAAAAGCAGTCATGGCCAAAGTCAAGGGAATCAATGTTGAAGCCACCGGGATTAAGAGGAAACATGCACGCATCAGTGGGGAGATTAAAAAGCACATCGAATGGAGAGAAGGGAAGTCAGGGTTCCCGAAAACTCTCCCCATCAAGTCTGTTGTTGAATACGAGGCAGATATACGCACCCTAGAATATTCTAAAGACTGCGGAGTAAAGTTGGCCACCGTAACCTCAGCCACTTATGAGCGGTGCAAGTCTGTGTACTCTCAAATCCGGACCACACCGAAAAACTGTCGAATAGCCATGCCCCAAAGAATAGAAGTGTTCCTGAATAAAGCATAGTATCAAGCTAATCTAAGTATAGAACTCCAAGCAGAAAGTGAATATGTGCAGAAGTTGGACAGCTTGACAGCAGAAGATCTACACCAATTCATTAGCCAAGTTGTTTTTCATCAACACAGCCTGGAAGAAAGCCTCCGGGCCACTACAGCTGAAATAACCATCTTAGCAGAAGAACTGGACAAGCAAGAAATATCTCTCAGATTCATGAGTCCCCTGGTTGGAACAAATATTGTAAGGGACACAAATCACTGGGGAATTCATATAGCAGAGGTGGAGAAGGCATTGGCAGCCAGCCAAGCTACCACATCAGAGAGTGGCCCAGCCATTACAACAGTGCAAGAAGAAACCCTAGCAATCCTAGAAGCGCCTCAGTCACCAAAGGATCCGGCTCAGGGATAGCTTGCATCCGCCAGCGTGCCTCATGAACGTTTATTTTGTATATACCTTTGGAATATTAAATGACTTGTAATTTTTAACTCCTTTTGTTGCAAAATATTTGAGACATTTCTCTTATGTCATATTCAGCACTACAAGACAAATTAAAGGAATATAAACGGTTAGGGTATAGGTGGCAACTCTGGGCACATCTTGTAAAGCTATATATAGCTGATTAGAAGAGGAGAAAAGGACTTTTGGCAGGTAAAATTGTTTTCTGTATTGTAAAGGAACTATTTCTGCTACATCAATGGAAAATCGTTTTGGCCTGTGGAAGCTGGCACAACATTTTGCATGGAGTCTTGTTGATTAAATGCTGAACTATTTCTGCACTTTTCATACATTTCTTGTGAGATCTTTCCTGGATCTTATGATTTAATTCTCTGCTATGAATGGTTTCATATTCTTTTGCAAATTTTCTGTGTTAAATGGGTAATTGAATACTTACATCTATCTGAGCTATCTTGGACAATCTTTATTTCTGCTGTAAATGCTCCTTTCAATTTAACAGCTATCTGTGGAATTATTGGGTGTATTTTCCAGTTTACTGCCCATTCTTTAAATCTGCTCCTTATAAGGATAGGTAATTTAGATTAAATCAGATTAGTATAGATTTGTTTTCCCACATGCATTTAATATAGGGCACTTGCATATCATTTTAAATACAAAATACATAACCGGTGGATCGGGCCGCAACTGGTAAAACAAACAAATCTTTAAAACCCACAGTAGCCAAAACCGTTAACCGGACGGATTCCCCACACCAAACGGTGAGTGATCTAGTTGGGATTTTTTACCGGGGAGAATCCCTTGCTGATTGATGCAGCGATTTTCAAGGCATCAACAGTACCACATAACAGACTTCATGACTATCTCATCAGAATGATTATAACATGCATACTTCACCTTAATTATTGATATATGTACATGTGGATGTGTCGAGCATAGAAAGGAAACTAAGGTAGTGGAACATCAATGTTTGTGCATTGTGGATGAGATAGCCAACAACCATACTAGAGTACAAGGACCAAGAACATTGTGGCAAATGTGTCTGAGGAAGCAACCTAAGAACTAAAGGATGTCGTCCAGAAGGATATCGTAAATGTCCAAAGACAT
Organism: Larix kaempferi; assembly: GCA_027924585.1. Taxonomy (NCBI): domain Eukaryota; kingdom Viridiplantae; phylum Streptophyta; class Pinopsida; order Pinales; family Pinaceae; genus Larix; species Larix kaempferi. The sequence goes on from BSBM01000515.1 coordinate 21,543,033, forward strand.
GTTAAATTCTGTCATGTCATAAATATATATATATATATATATATATATATATATATATATATATATATATATATAATGATGATGCACCAAGGACGATGCATAAATTAAGGCGGGGGATGTAACACCCCATTTTTAACCCCAAAATGTAATTAAGTAAATATGATGAAAATGGATGGAAGCCAAATATGAATGGTCCACTTTGGCTAAAATGATGTAATTATGTACATTTTACATTTAATATAAAAACGTGCGACTATTGTAGACCAAGAAGGACGAAAAAGAGATGGGGGGGCTACAATTCCACAAGGAGAGTGAGAAGAGGGTTTAAGGGAGAGATGACCCTAGTGACTTATTATTTAAGTCACTACCTTTATTTATCCATTTTATCATATGTTTTATTAATCCCTCTTTATTAATGTTCATTAACCATAATCTTGGGCTAATTATCCTGAGCTTGAGATTAGAGGAGAAAAAGGAGTCCAACCCCGTGTATTCCAAGTGTCTATTCTTATCATCCTTCATGCCACTTGGCTAGTTCTCAACATGAATATAATTATTGAGAACTAGTCCATTCTGCCATCATTCTCTGATGACTAAGCCATCAGTTGTTATCATATCTGAACCACTATCATTGATACCACCATCACTGTATTGCAAACTAGAGCCATAGCAAGAACAATGGATTGAAATAGTTGTAGTGGGAAACTCGGTACCTTTTTTGTGGATTGGTAGCCCCATCTCGCGGGTGGTCTGTCAAAAAAAATATATGGCTTGACAGAGCCTACGACTGGGAGAAATGTCATTGGTTTGTAATTAGTTGGTTATGTTTCCAGATAAGTCTCCATCTATGTATAAATTATCGGTATTTATTTTTGTTTGTATTAATTATTGCTACCGTATGATTTAAGTGAACATAATTAATGGCACTAGTGTCTCATAGAAATAGCATGTAGAGTTTTTATATGTGTTTTATGAGTGATTATATACATATTTGTTTCTGATGTAAATGGTTATCTAAAATCAATAGAAAAACGAATTTGAATATTAGAGGCAAATTCAATCAGTAGATTGAGTGCCTTGTGGCCCCCAAAGGCACCATGAATTCACCGAGCACATGAAAAGAAGGGTCTCCAGATAAACCAAATTACAACCATGTTCCTGCTAGCGGAATCTTAATGGAGAAGATTTTTTATAGAAATGACAAATGCTAGGAAAATAAAGAAAGACAGCTTCAACCAATAGATTACATTGAAATTGATATTGAATCTCATGAAGATCCGAGACCCATCAAAATCGGGAAAGATCTGAATCTTGAGAAAGGAGGGAAATGGAAAGGTTGGTTCAAGAATTCATAGATGTCTTTGCTTGGTCCTATGATGAATAGAAGGTTCATGACAAAAGTATCATCAAGCACGCTATACCATTGAAAGAAGGTGCATGGTCACATAGACAAAAGCTCATAAATGTGAACCCAAAGTTGGATCCTCTAGTCCAGAAGGAATTGCAAAAGATGGTCGATGCTAAAAGAATTACTCCAATCAAATACTCAGAATGGCTCTCTAATCCAGTGCCCTCCACGAAGAAGAAAGGTGATAGAAGAGTCTGCGTGGATTTCATGAACCTCAATTCGATATCGGAGAAGGATAACTACCCTTATTCCAATATGGAACTAATGTTGCAAAGGATTATAGGATCCCATATGTTTTTTTTCCTAGATGGTTTCCTCAGTTTCAACCAGATTGTTGTAAAAAAGGAAGATAAAGCCAAGAGAGTGTTTACGACACCTTAGGCTACTAATGAGTATTTGAGAATGCCCTTCATCCTAGTGAATAAAAAAGCTACATGTTAGAGAGCTATGGATTATGCCTTCCAAGACATCATGCAAAATATATTGGAAATATACAAATATGACCTCACTATATATTCAAAGGATAGAAAGGATCACTTCAGACATCCACGACAAGTTTTTGAACGTCGTCGACGGTATGGTATTTCATTATACCCAACGAAATCAATTTTCGAAGTTGTAGAGGGTAAGATACTTGGCCATATTGTTTGCAAAGATGGAGTGAAAGTTGATCCCGAAAGAATTAGAGGTATAAAAGAAATTGCTTTTCCCAAACATCTAAAATCCCCGCATCATTCTTTGGAAATATTAACTTCATTCATAGGTTCATTCCAAATTTTGTCGAAGTTACTAAACCTTTGAATAAGCTACTCATGAAATATGCATATTTCAAATGGGATGATGAATCCAAGAGAGAATTTGAAGACATTAAAGACGCTATCATACGAGATCTGATCCCGGTAAGTCATGATTATTCCAAGCCATTTCAAATATTTTATTTTGCATCTATTGACACCATTGCAGGAGTATTGTTACAAAAGAATGATCAGAATTAAGCGCAACCCATCGCTTCCATGAGTAAAGCATTGAAGAGTTCATAGTTAAAATACCACATCATGGAAAAGCAAGCCTATGCCCTGGTGATGTCATTAGAACACTTCAAAGTATATGTCGGCTATTCAAATATCATAGCTTATGTTTCACATCCAGCAATAAAGAAAATTCTGAAGCAAGAGGACAATCTTGATACCAGGGGAAAGTGGATCACAAAGATCCAAGAGTATGATCGGGAAATCCAAATAACCAAATTGATTAAAGCCAAAGGGTTAGCTCAATTGATGAAAGAAGGAAACGAAGAATCTCTTGGTCTTAAAGAAGGGGCATGTCCTATGGTCTCAGTAATCATTAGACTTGCAACAATGTGATTGGTATAAGGAGAATTATATTAATTGAAGAACCTCACATGTCCTAGCCATCTTCCAGGCCATAAGAAAAGAACATTGAAGTTAAAGGCGTCCAAATATTGTTTCCTAGACATTGTTTCATGGAAGTTGGACATTGTTTCATGGAAATCAGACCAGGGCCTAGAATGGAAAAATTTGTATGGATTAATTCTCATATGTGTTCACCCTGCGAAAGCAAGACAGTTGACATATGAGTTCCATAAAGGAGTATACCTTGGCCATCACTTTATTTCTACCACTGCCCATAAGATATTGAGAGCATGAAACTATTGGGTCACTATTTTCCAGTATGTGCACAAATATGTTAGAAGTTGTCAATCTTGTCAACACTTTACCGGAAAACAGAAGCTCGCAACCTTACCATTACAACCAGTTCTAGTAAAAGCACCATTTCAGCAGTGGGGCCTAGATTTCATCGACAAATTCAAAGAGAACTTGAGAAATGGTCATAAATGGATACTGGTGGCTACAAACTACTTTACGGGATGGTTTGAGGCTATTTAAACCAAAAAGGCTACATCGAAGGTTGTTATGGACATTCTTGAGGGCAGTATTACTGCTCGATTGGGAGTACCGGCCAAGATTATTGCAGATAATTCCCAAGCCTTCAGTTTCGGTGACTTATCTACTTTCTGTTTAGATTATGGCATTGTACTATCTCATTCCTCCGACTACTATCCGCAAGGAAATGGATTGGTCAAGTTAGGAAACAAAAATCATATGAACATTATAAAGAAGATTGTTGGAGACAATAGGAAAAGTTGGGACAGTAAGTTAAAATACACAGTATGGGCTGACAAGATCACACACAAAGAATCAGCTAGAAAGAGCCCCTTTGAGATTGTGTATGGGCTTGATGTAGTCTAGCGCAAGATTGATCATTTGATAAAGCTTGATCAAACCCGAAGAAGGGCTTTTGATCATATGGTGCAGAGTCAGGAAACAATTAAAGGAAATTTGATAAGACTCGCCAACGCAATTTCAAGAAAGGTGATCTCGTCCTCCTGTGGAACAAAAGAAATGAACAACCAAGTAAGCATGATAAGTTTGAAAGTCTTTGGTTAGGTCCATATCAAATTGATGACATTGTAGATACAAATTATTTTTGCCAGAGCCATTTGAGTGGAGAAAAGTTGTCATTACCCATTAATGGGAAAACATTAAAGAAATTTTACATAGGTGATATATGATGTGTCAAAGACATCCTTTCCTTTATTTATAGTAGATTTAGCTTCATTTCAGTTTAGCATTTATTGTTACCTATGTATTGCACTTGTCGTTATTTCATTCTGCTTTATATTGCATTTCATTTTGAACAAGGCAGGATGGAAGTGTCTGCCTCTGTTGCATTTAATGTCTTTGTTGTTAGATGTGTGTGTTGTTGATGTATTTGTAACTTCGGAATAAATTTCATATATGTATATTGTATTCCTATAGAGATGTTATTATTCCTCTATACAGAAGTGTCGTCATTTATATTGTAAGTGTCGTAACTTATACTTGATGGGTTATTAGACCACCTTGTTGGGGTCGACCCTATATAAGTCATATGGGTTAAAGGGTTATTAGACCACCCTATTGGGGGTCAACCTTGTCAGCATTATGTTATGTGGTTAAGTTAAGGCCGACCTAGTAAAGGTCATTAGGCAAGACAAGTCAAGTATAAATAGAGTGCCGGAGGCACTCTATTTGATCATTCACTTTCTCACTCATACTCTCATCGGAGAGTGACGCACTTGTGGAGGAGGAGAAGCTGCTGCTAGGAGAAGACTATCTCTTATGCTTGGGTTGTATCATTTCTCTATCTATCTCTGAGGAAGTTGTGGGGTTTTTCACCATTATGGTTATCCCCAGTGAAACTCTATGTGTCTATTGTCTCTTGTGTGCTTGCATTATTATGTCCATGATTGATATGTTGTAGATATGTTGTACATGTTGTTCTCTCAGTTAAGATCCTAGATTAGATTGAATTAAATTCTGAAAAACTAACATGGTATCATAGCTAGCCTGAAAGAAGGCATGGTCTGGCATTTATGACACTTGTTGCACTTGCGAAGCTAGAGCTTGATATAAAAAAAACCACTCATCGTAAAACTTTCGCTATAAATCCATTTTGGAGACATTTCAAGATCTGAAACATTTACAGGTCGAAGATAACATCCCAATGTACCTTGTGTCTGAAGCACAACTTCTAATTCATTGTACTTTGTGTTTTATGATCTGTACAATCTAGGGTTTCTGCCTCTTCTAGATCTCAGTCATAAACAAGTGACCTAGGAAAAAAGGTCACAACTTGGGCTACAAAGCTCCAAATGAAATTTCGTAAAAAGTGACAGGTAGGGCACGGATTGTAGCTTCTCCAGTAAGGTTTTCAGAGGCCGAAATTGAACCCTTGATACGTGGCACTCCGTACAAGTTCACTATCCTGTTTTATCCCATAAACAGGTCACGTTGCGACACTTGGCATAACTCTCTCTCAGAGAATCCATTTCAGGTCAGACCTGTGGGGTTGTAAAGTTAATAGGTCAGGCTACCACAAGTAGAGTTTTCAGACCCTATAGATCTGAAATTTCAAAGTTACACTAGAAACAATCAGGTGCATATTTTTGTCAAAACATAATTGGATTTTGAGCACCTTCATTCATGGCTCCGGGAATTTAGTGTTTCAAAGAATGTTGGAATTTTTTGTATCGAAGACCACGGCTAGATACTCCTCATCAAAATCAAAATTTAGAGACCAAGATCAAATTTTTTGGTTGTGTAGAAAGTCGGGCTTGATCAAACCCTAGTTCGGGACTTTGATCGGAAAGGTGAAAAATTAGGGCTTCTGCAAAAATGGGAATTTTTGAAATCTGTGACCATAGCTGGAAGCTCCTTGGAAAAATCGAAGTTTAGAGCTTTGCATCAAACTATTTGGTTGGGTGAAGCTCTGGGAAACTCAAACCCTAATTCAGGGTCCTCCCTAGTGAATCTGGAAGATTGAAAAGCAAATTTGAGGGGTGAAACTTTGCAATTTTCAAATTCTGAGTATACTAGGTTGATCAGCTCATCAAGACGCATCTTTCTATCCTTTCAGAATTTTGAAATTCAAAGTTTGAATTTTTAGGGTTTCCCTGACAAACCCTAATCAAGCTCCAGATCCAGTTTCTACAAATCAAGTGGATTGGGTTAATCCTAGAAGAGAATGGATTGGTCACCTGCATAAGTGAAGAAGTTCATGTTTCAAAGGGAGATGAGGCTAAGGCCTTACATAAGAAGATTACAAGCAATCTCGACAGGTATGACTTATCCAGGTATGTTTCGAGATCTGTTCTTGATTAAGTTTATGGTATGTTTGTCTTCATTAAGGTTAGTACAATCTTGATTAACTTTAGACTTGTCGTATCACCTTAATAAATTATGAATGTAGATATTCATTGATTAGGGTTTTGACACTTATGATTGTACTAATGCATTGTGGTGTTGTATGAGGTTGATGTTGTCTGCTAACATGAAAGGTACATCAAGAAAGACAAATCATGTTCTAGTTCAAGAACATATGACCATGTTGACATGAAGACAAAGATTCATCCATTTTCATGGATCACATAGAAGATCTACTTACGAGGTATGTATAACTTGGTTCTATAATGATTAACCTATGAGATATGCAGGTTACTAGCACAAGTCGTTGAAGAGAACAAGAAGACATTGCTAGACATAACTAGCAAATATGCAGGTTAACCTATGAGATATGCAGGTTACTAGCACAAGTCGTTGAAGAGAACAAGAAGACATTGCTAGACATAACTAGCAAATATGATAACCAGGTATGTTTTTCCTATATCAAGTTAGAATCCTACCTTGTGTTAGGATCTTATACTGTTGTATGGTTGATAATGATTATTCAGGAAGTTAGAATGTAAGTAATCAAGCGTTTATGCATATTATGTCTCTTACCTCGATTGATGATATAACTAACCAGAAAAGTCCTTTGGTCAAATAAGAATATGCATGAGTAAAATAAGTATTTCCTGAAACCTTGAATACTAATGTTTATTATCTATGTTTGAAATGTTCATGACTATACATGTTTAAGATTATTGTGGTCTAATAGTATTGAGATTATACTAATGAATGTATGTATGAGACCTCGAGGATAACACAATGATGATACTAGTAAGTATGCATAAGTGATCAAGGATGGATATAAGTTCAAGGACAGGTAATCGAGGAAGCAAAGATCAAGAAGGAGCACACTCCAGTAGTTCATGCAAGAAAGCAAATATTGAGAGGGAGTCCACCCTACAAACCAAACAAAGATAAGTATTTGAATTGTCATTTCTTGCATATTTGTTTGTTTAAATAATATTGTTCAATAATGCATATGCTTATGTTCCTAGACTTAGGGTATGTATTATGCATATTAGAATAATTGCATTAATGAACAATATACTACTAATATGCATGTGATGGGTAAGTGGCCTATGGCACTGTACAACATTCCATTGCTACTTATCTAGAATGAAACCTCTTTGCTAACATGTTGGGAGTTGTGCACACTCTTAACAATGTTCTGGTAGAGATTGGAAGGCATCTAAAGTTATGAGATATGGATAAATGTTGTATTGAAGCATTGGCTAAAATAATTGCATAACTGTATGACATATTTCTTTATGTGTAAGAATTTGTTCTGAAAACTATGAGATGTTTCTAATCATGCAATTTAACTTGCTTTGTAGGAAAGATCATATACCATCACCTACAAAAGAAGGACTACAACATTTATTCCAACAATGAAGTTCAAACTATCTATTGAAGATATTGAAGAATCTGAAGCTCCCATGATACGGGATACAGTAAAAGGATGCCATGGTCGAGAAGTACCAATCGATCATGTTTGGGATGTGGTCCCAAGACCTAAAGAGAAGTTTGTTGTGACTTCCAAGTGGATCTATAAGATCAAGCATGCTGCAGATGGTAGCATAGAGAAATACAAAGCGAGGTTTGTAGCTCGTGGATTCTCCTAGAAATAAGGGATTGATTATGAAGAGACCTTTGCTCCTATGGCCAGATACACTTCCATTAGATCAGTACTTGCTCTGGCTGCAGTAATGAAATGGAAGGTACACCAGATGGATGTCAAGACAGATTTCTTGAATGGTGTAGTTAAAGAGGAAGTGTATGTGGAGCAGCCACTCGAGTTTGAGACACATGACCGAAAGTCACATGTGTGCAAACTAAAGAAAGCCCTGTATGGTTTGAAACAGGCACCCAGGACCTAGTATGGCAGGATATATGGCTTCCTATCCAGTTTGGGCTTTACCAAGAGTAAAACGGATTCCAACCTTTACTACAAGGTTGAGGAAGGCAATCCAGTGATACTACTATTGTATGTGGATGACCTGTTTGTAACAGGTGAGGATAGATTGATTGCCAACACGAAGAGGAAGCTTGCTGTCGAGTTCGAGATGAAGGACTTGGGTATGATGCACTACTTTCTTGGTATGGAGGTGTGGCAGAGTGCAGATGGAATCTTCCTTGGACAAGGTAAGTATGCAGTAGAGATCCTGAAGAGGTTCAGGATGATGGACTGCAAGTCCATGGCCACACCTATGGCATCGAACCTGAAGCTTCTGTGTGATGCTTCATCTAAGCCAGTTGATGCTACGATGTATCGTAAGATGATTGGATCCTTGATGTAACTGATGAATACAAGATCAGATATCTGCTTTGCGGTGAACACCTTGAGCCAGTACTTAACAGATCCGAGACATGTTCACCTGATAGCTGCAAAGCATATTCTGAGGTCCCTGAAGGGTACAGTTGACTATGGGCTCAAATATGAGGCGAATCAAAAGTTTAACCTGGAGGATTATGTTGATTTGGATTGGGTAGGCAGTGCCATTGATCGGAAGAGCACTTCGGGGTGCTGCTTCAGTATGGGATCCGGTATGATCTCGTGGTTTAACAGGAAGCAATCCTGTGTGGCACTAAGTACAGCCGAAGTAGAGTATGTTGCAACTTGTTCGGCTAGCTGTGAGGCAATATGGCTTAGGAAGCTACTGTCTGATTTGTTTGATCTCCAGCTGAGTGCTACTTGTATATATTGCGACAACCAGAGTTGTGTGAAGTTGTCAGAGAACCCAGTGTTCCATGACAAGTCGAAGCACATTGGGATCAAGTATCACTATATCAGGGATATGGTGCAGAGAGGAGCAGTGAAGCTCCTGTATGTTGCGACGAACGAGCAGATAGCCGATGTGTTGACCAAGCCGCTTTCCAGAGTGAAGTTTGAATACTTCAGAGGGAGACTTGGTGTACTTTAGATCGAGATACCTTCCAAGAGGAAGTGATGAGTCCGGAGACACAAATGCACATGAGCCGTTTCGACATGGTGGTAGGTTGGTCCTCCCATGGTCGTTGATGTAAGTGTTGGGTCATTCTCACATAGTGGTAGGTTAGTCCTCCTATGGTGCAGATGTAAGGCCTGGGCCATTCTCACATGGTGGTAGGTTAGTCCTCCCATGGTTGTTGATGTAATTGCCGGTATTTTCCGACATGGTGGTAGGTTAGTCCTCCCATGGTCATTGATGTAATTGTTGATATTTTTCGACGTGGTGGTAGGTTAGTCCTCCCATGGTCGTTGATGTAATTGTTGAAGCCGTTCCGACATGGTGGTAGGTTGGTCCTCCCATGGTCGTTGATGTAAGTGTTGTGAGCCTTTCACAGATTGTAGTAGGTCGGTCCTCCCATGCTGGTGAGTGTAAGTGTTGTGTGTGTGCATCTGGGTTGTGCTCCGTGGACAATGACGATGATCTGAAGACGATGATGTGACAGTATGGTACACAGGTTTTGCAGAGGCATATAATCAGTTATGAGATGCTCTTGCAGGTTTTGCAGAGACAGTGTAATCAGTCTTGGAAGATCTTGCAGGTTTTGCAGAGGCAGTGTAATCAATCCTAAGGTGTACCTACTTAATGGCTTGCTTGCTGAGATGACATGATTGTTAAATTTCATACATTCATAGCATAAAACATAAATGCATTACCAAGATCACTAGAAGTAAGACAAAGCACAAAACAACAACACAGAGTTTTACCCTAGGAAACCCAATAGGGAGAAAACCCAACAACCTTCGCAGAGAGATGATAATTCTGAGATCAGAGTACAAATGAACAAAGAGAGAGAAAGTGAAAGTATCTTTCACAAGTAACCAACCCAAATAAACATCCTTCTAGTGATGCAAAAATCTGCTCCTCCAAGTGATGCGCACTTCACAAGTGTGAGAATGATCATAATGAAGTGCACAAGCCTCATATTTATACATGTGCGAAACTAGAAAATTCCCTTATGGGGTCGACTTGTCTTTGGGGGCAATAAATATTTTATTTTTAATCTTTTTATTAATTTATTTTGCACCCCAAGACTTACATTGATTCTTTCATGTGTTTACATAATTGTTTACATAAGGTTCTTCTCCCTTGAGAGGTATAACCAAATACAATGATGGTACAATAAAATATAATAAATAATATCTTCCAGAGTTGTACAAAATCCAACACTCCCTCTCAACGAGGAAGGTATTCTTTAGTCTTCATCTGCATCACGATCATCTGGGTTTCATCTTGTACTCAACTCTGTCTCTATCATCTTTATGCATACTGAAGGTTGTCCACACAATCTCTGTGCATCATCATCACCAGTCATTCGGTGAGTCCAGGAGAATCACTCAATCCTGGATATCTGAGATATATAGCTATACCATCTCTGCTATACAATTTGCTACCTGTCTATCTCATCTGCCAATGGGGTCCTCCCATATCTAGCTGAGATCTCAGACGAGCAAAAGGGCACAGCCATCTACTGACTGTCCTACTCTTCTACCTATGAGATTTCTCCCATATCTGGCTGAGTATCTGGACTGTAGAGGCACATGTGCAACCACACAACCAACTGCTGACTGTCCTACTCATCTACCTATGAGATTTCTCTCATAACTGGTTGAGTAACTGGACTGCAGAGGCACCAATGTGAACCCGACCAACTGCTAACTATCCTACTCATCTACCTATGGGATTTCTGGCTGAGTAACTGGACTGCAGAAGGTACCTGGGTGAGCCCGGCCAACTGCTGACTGTCCTACTCATCTGCCTATGGGATTTCTCCCATATATGGCTAAGTAACTGGACTGCAGAAGGTACCTAGGTGAGCCCGGCCAACTGTTGACTGTCCTACTCATCTACCTATGAGATTTCTCCCATATCTGGCTGAGTAACTGGACTGCAGAGACACCTGGGCAAAGCAGGGCAAGCATCCCATCTTTCCCTCTCAAGGAGGGAAACATTCTCTTCGAGTCCAAGTCTTCCGCGAAAGTATTCGAACTTCACTCTGGGAAGTGCCTTGGTGAGAACATCTGCAGTCTGGTTGTCTATCGGCACATATTGTAACTCGACTGCACCTTTTTGCACCATATCACGAATGAAGTGATATCGAATCTCGATATGCTTCGACCTGTCGTGAAATACAGGATTCACTGACATCTGCACACAGCCCTGGTTATCACAATGAATCACGGTCGGCTCTCGAATCTGGCCGAACAATCTTGCCAGGAGTTTACGAAGCCAAACTGCTTCTCGAGATGCTGTGCTAGCAGCCATGTACTCGACCTCTGCAGTACTGAGTGTTACTGAGTTCCGCTTCCTGCTGCACCAGGAAATAACTGCAGAACCCAAACTAAAGCAACATCCAGAAGTACTCTTCCGATCTGCAACACATCCGGCCCAATCTGAGTCTATAAACCCCTGCAATATCAGGTCACCATCTGAAGCATATTTCAATCCATATCCCACAGTGCCAAGTAAGTATCTGAGCACATGTTTTACAGCAATCCAGTGAATCTGCCTCGGTTCACACATGAAATGACTGAGGGCATTCACAACAAAACATATAACTGGTCTAGTGTTGGTCAGATACATCAATGACCCGATCAGCTGGCAATAAATGGTGGGATCAAACAAATCAGACTCTGAAGTAAAATCTCTCAACTTCTTCCAATTTGCATCCATCGAAGTAGCCATGGACTTGCAGTCCAACATTCTGAATCTCTTCAATATATCGATGGTGCATTTTCCTTGTCCTAGGAAAATCTCTTTCTGCCTCTGTCATACTTCTAATCCCAAGAGGTAATGCATCAAACCAAGGTCTTTCATTTCAAACTCAAAGGCGAGATTCTTTTGACACCATACAATGAGTTTCTCATTTCCAGTGACAAACAAGTCATCAACATATAATACCAATATTAGTGGCTCGTCATCTACAACCTTGTAGTAAAGGTTGGGGTCTGCATTACTCTTGGAAAATTCCAAGTTCACCAGGAATCTGTCTATTTGTCCATACCAAGCACGGGGTGCTTGCTTGAGGCTATACAATGCCTTCTTCAGCCTGCATACATGAGACTCCTTTCCTTGGACAATAAACCCATCTGGTTGTTCGAGGTAAACTTCTTCCTCAATAACACCATTGGGAAAAACTGTCTTCACATCCATCTGATGCAACTTCCATCCCATAGCTGAAGCAATCGCGATAATGGTTCCAATGGAAGTATATTGGGCCACAGGAGCAAAAGTCTCATCATAATCAACTCCCTCTTTCTGAGAGAATCTTCTGGCAACAAATCTTGCCTTGTGTTTCCCATATGCTCCATGCTAAGTCTGTTGTGCCCATCTAGGTATTTTCCGACCTACTGCAACATTTCTGGGGTTATCAACTGGATCAATGGAATCTATAGGTTCATCCTTTTCTGCTAACTCCCTCTTGAACTAGAGGGGGAGATGATCGCATCTTCTTCAGTTCTATCATATCATCATCGATCTTTATGTTTGATCCTCTGCCTTTCCCGAAAGCTAATTCTTCTTCAAATGTCACATACCTACTGACTTCAATCTGTCTGGACCCTTGGATGTAGATTCTGTAAGTCTTTGAAGACTCACTGTATCCCACAACGGTTCCAACTTGGGCACATGTACAAAGACAGGACAGCCAAATATCTGAAGGTGGCTCACTTCTGGTTTCACTTCTGTGAAAGCTTCCTCCGAGGTCATCCTTCTAGGCTGAGAGTCATATTCCAGGAAACTTCTTGCTGAACATCGACGAGATTCATATGTCCATTGGAACATGTCTTCTCTTGTAGGCCAAATTACATGGTCTTTTCCCTACAAGTCAAATCCCGACTGATGATCAGTGACATTTTATAATCAAATGAGAAAACAAATAGTCTACACATGTATCTTAGCTAATATTTTATCACAACAATCATAAGCATGTCTACCAAACATATATGGGAACTATCTAGATGTCTGCTATCTCCACTAGAACATGCCATCAAGAGTGTGCACTACCCTAAGCATGCATAAAGGAGGTATCATCTAGACTAGCTTCATGAGTGTTGTGTAGCTCATATGCATAATATAACAATGCAAATTATATCAACTGCTCAATACATTAGATCTGTATATAGAAAGCACATAAGACAAAAATAGATCTATGTAAGCAAAAAAACAAAATACTTATCTCTTATTGTTTTGGTGTGTGGGCCCCCACTGCCTTCTTGTGGGAACCATGTGAGATCTATGTTCTTGCATTCTAGATCTTCTAGAAGAGGAACTCCAAACGATCATCATCCCTTTGCTTCTTGCGATGATGATCCTCTTCTACATCAGCAGTTGAGGCTTCATGCTTCCTTTTGATTTGACTTCGACAGCTACTGGCGTAATGTCCATACTTTCTGCACCTATAGCATTGAACTTGAGATATGTCCTTCTTCTCCTTTTGATCTAGGCGAGGACTTGGTCTCCGATCTTGGTGCTTGTATTTATGGGACTTCCTACCTTTTCCCTTACCCTTCATGGCATGAGAAACAAAAGCTTGGTTCTCCTTAGGTTGAGTACCATGGCCTTGGAGTCTTTGACGTGTTGCGATCCTTGTCTCCTCCTGAGAACAATCTGCCCAAAGCTTGTCAAACTTTGGTAGTTTAGATCTACCACTTATGCTTTGGATAAAGGACTCCCATGATGGTGGAAGACCATTTAAGGTGTGAAGGACAAGCTCCTTATCACCAATAGAATCTCCACTGGTGTTGATCTTGTCTCTGAGTTCTGTGATCCTCATAAAGTATGAGGCAATGGATTCTGACTTTGCTATCTTCATATTTGAGAGTTGGTTTCTCAAAGTCATGGACACATTTAGACTAGTGTGTTCAAACAACTTCATAATGGTCTTGAACATCTTCCTAGCATTCTTCTTGCCTGAGATCTGAGGAACCAAATGATCTCTCATAGAATCCACAAGAATCCTTCTTGCTTTAGCATCATTCTTCCTCCATCGATATTTATCTTCTTCGCCTTCTAGTTCAGGGACCTTCTCATTTACATATAGTAGAAGATCATTTTCCTCTAGGAGTAGAAGAACCCTAGACTTCCAGGAGATAAATTTTGTGGCTCCTTCCAACCGATCTTCAACCTTCATCCCAATCATCTTGATTTGCGGATCTGGATCAAAAACCCTAGCAGGAGCTAGGTCAAAAATAAAAGTTCTCGGAATTTAATTTTGTCTTCACCAATGAATTAGACTAGCCAAAAATGAAATTCCTATGGCTCTTTTTCTTCAAAATAATGGGTGAAGACTTCACAAGATGAAACCCTAATTCCAGCTGGGTTCCAACAATGCTTCGGCAGTGGCTTCTTCTAGAATGGCTCTGATACCATGTTAAATTTCATACATTCATAGCATAAAACATAAATGCATTACCAAGATCACTAGAAGTAAGACAAAGCACAAAACAACACCACAGAGTTTTACCCTGGGAAACCCAATAGGGAGAAAACCCAGCAACCTTCGCAGAGAGATGATAATTCTGAGATCAGAGTACAAATGAACAAAGAGAGAGAAAGTGAAAGTATCTTTCACAAGTAACCAACCCAAATAAACCTCCTCCTTCTAGTGATGCGAAAATCTGCTCCTCCAAGTCATGCGCACTTCACAAGTGTGAGAATGATCATAATGAGGTGCACAAGCCTCATATTTATACATGTGCAAAACTCGAAAATTCCCTTATGGGGCCGACTTGTCTTTGGGAGCAATAAATATTTTATTTTTAATCCTTTTATTAATTTATTTTGCACTCCAAGACTTACATTGATTCTTTCATGTGTTTACATAATTGTTTACATAAGGTTCTTCTCCCTTAGGTGGTATAACCAAGTACAATGATGGTACAATAAAATATAATAAATAATATCTTCCGAAGTTGTACAAAATCCAACAATGATCAGTATGATCATGAGTATTAGGATGATACTCCGTGGCCGTGGACAGGTTGTGCAGCTTCATGTAAAAGATCCTGGGAGATCCGATAGGTTGAGCAGTGAACTTATAAAAGTCCTAGGATGCTCTTTCGAGGTTTTATTAACGCAAGTAATAAGTCTTGAGGATTCCACAGTATGGCCAGTGATGATGAAGACCTGTAGGTGGTGGGCCTACATCCAGTATGAAAAAGCACTGGCTCTGTAGAACTTCCTATGACGAGTAGATTGGAGATTGATTGAGATAGCAGCAGCCGTCACAATGACGATGATTCGATGATGATGATTCAATGACGATGATCCAGAGAAGAAGACTTGTGCTAGCAAATCTGTGTCGAGAAATACCTTCCTAGTTAAGAGGGAGTGTTGATGTATTTGTAACTTCGGAATGTATTTCATTTATGTATATTGTATTCCTATAGAGATATTATTCCTCTATACGAAAGTGTAGTCATTTATATTGCAAGTGTCATAACTTATACTTGATGGGTTATTAGACCACCTTGTTGGGGTCGACCCTATATAAGTCATGTGGGTTAAAGGGTTATTAAACCACCCTATTGGGGGTCGGCCCTGTCAGCATTATGTTATGTGGTTAAGTTAAGGCCAACCTAGTAAAGCTTATTAGGCAAGACAAGTCAAGTATAAATAGAGTGCCGGAGGCACTCTATTTGATCATTCACTTTCTCACTCATACTCTCATTGGAGAGTGGTGCACTTGTGGAGGAGGCGAAGCTGCTGCTAGGAGAAGACTATCTCTTATGCTTGGATTGTATCATTGCTCTATCTATCTTTGAGGAAGTTGTGGGGTTTTTCACCTTTATGGTTATCCCAAGTGAAACTCTGTGTGTCTATTGTCTCTTGTGTGCTTTCATTATTATGTCCATGATTGATATGTTGTAGATATGATGTACATGTTGTTCTCTCAGTTAAGATCCTAGATCAGATTGAAGTAAATTCTGAAAAACTAACATGTGTAGGTCTACAGGTACCCAAAAGATTCTAAGAGGTTCTCATACACTCTCGAGAAGAGTGCATGTCTCGTAGTTGAAGCCACCTGCTATGCCTTGAGAGTGTTTTAAGCATTCCGTCCAAATGTACAAGTGTGAGGAGTTTATTTTTCTTTTGTAAAGGCCTAGTTTTTGGGACTAAATACCCCTAATCAAGTCATGGTAGGTCTCCTTGGTTTCCACCTCAAGGAGGTGTTGGCCTTGTGGCTCTACTAACTACCCTATAGGTGGATGTCCAATGCCCTTGAGGAAAATCATTGGGACACATGGCCACATTCATATTTTGCTTTGTAGGGTGATTGCATGTGTAAAGGTTGTCATACCCCATTTAGCACACTTCATTTTTCCCACTTAGACCTATTGTTTTGATGCAAAACCCCTCCTCCTGGTCTCCATACCCATGACGTCATTCCTTAAAGAAGAAGCCTACATTGTTAAAAGGAAGAGCAATGAGGTACAAGCATATGTTGGGGTTAGTTAGGGCACGATGCCCTCTTTTTGGCTCACCTCGCACTTGGTGGAGCCTAATTGCACATTTTTAATCTTATTTTATGTCGTGGTATGGTTTAGTCCCCAGTTTGTGGGTGCACTAACCTTAAATTTTACAATTTGTCAAAAACATTGTAGGCTCAAATTTATAAAAGGTTGAAGGTTGTCTCATAAAAATAAGACAACCTCACCTCATTTGTAAAACATGGGACAAGGGTTCAAACATGTTATATTTTCTTTTTCTCTTGGTTTATTGGAGCACTTGAAGCTATGTGCACCTCTCTCTTTTATGTCTTTTTTGCTTGAAAGATGAATTGATGATGTTCTAGGGTTTGATTTTGCACATGCCAAGTTGATGCTAGACTAGTTGTAATAACATATGCTCAAGGGTGACCCAAGACGCACTATCTTGCTCATTCTTCATTAATGTTGGTAAGTTTATCTCATAACCCTAGTTTAACGTTGCTCTTGAAGTGCTTTGGACTGAGTTAGGGTTTGTTTTCTAGCATTTTATCAACTTGCTTGAGGAGACATTCCTACCAAGGAGCTCTCTCCATTGTTTTGTTGGGCCTTGGACTTCTCTATTTGCCCTAATTAGAGTTTCGCTACCAAACCCTTGAGGTTGTTAGCTTAGCCCTAATCGAAAGTATTGAATACAATATTAAGAGGTGGGACGTTAGCCTCAATTTCTCATAGCCCTAGGGTTTGAGAAAAGAATCTAATACCTTATCTATCAATCATCTTTTTATCAAATTTTACATGTTATATTGTATGTGTAAAAATATTTTCCTACTGTAAAACCCTAAAAATCTAAATAAATTCAAAAACCCAAAAATAGACATGATTTGTTATTTTTGGTCCACCCTAAAATTTCACACTAAGGTTTTATCCACAAACCCTAGAGGGTATCCTCTTTTGAGGAAGTGCATTAGGATACATGAAACCCTCGTAATTGGTGAATTAGAGTGTGGTAGTTTTGGCTTGTCCTACAACTTCGCCCTAGTCCAATTGTCCTTTTTTCCTTGAGTGCACATTATTTGGAGTGGCTTCCTTGGGAAGTGTGACACTGTCTTGGGGGGACGAGAAATTGCCTTGGAAGGCATAATATTATTTGGAATTTGTGATAAGGTGAATAACTCCATTTATATATGATTCTTGTGTCTTGATTTGATATTGTTAGACTCCAACAGTCATAGCTATTAAGGTTTCGTGGTTTGTTGGTGGTTGCAAGTATCTTTCATTGATTAGGGTCTCCCCGTATGTTTTGGAGTTACCCGAAGTGTTGAGCGGTTAAATTGTGGTGCCATTGGGTATAACTATCTCCCAAGCTTACCGTCATAGCACTATGCCTACATAGCCTTGATTGGCAAAGAAGCGCTAGTTTGAACAATAACACCTCACATTAAGCAAGAACCATGTTTTCATTGACTTCACAAGATGTACAACTAAGCCATCAAACACCCTGAAACCCATTTATTATTCGACCTTATCCCCTTCTGCTTAGCAATGTATAACCAAAATGGGACTGAACAACCATCTAAAAAGACACAAAGCACTTGAAAACTATAATTTCTATAGGTTGCAAGTATCAACACGGTACCATTTATCAACACTGCGATAAGGGCATCACGTCTCTCAAGGCATCCTCTGCCATAGAAAATGTTTATACTTAAAGGGGGGCTTTCACGGGAACAAACCAAAGCAGGTCATTATTACCCATGAAGACCACTTAAAAGAGATGCAACTGGTTGTGAACGCATCAAACAATAGAACAATGGAGAAATTAAACAAATCCGCAAGCAATATCTCAAATATTTTCGAGTAACATGGGCCCATGAAGACCACTTAAAAGAGATGCAACTGGTTGTGAACGCATCAAACAATAGAACAATGGAAATTAAACAAATCCGCAAGCAATATCTCAAATATTTTCAAGTAACATGGGCCCATTTTACCTGCTATATTTTGGCTCGTTTTACAGAATTATAATCCATATAGTATAATACCATTTCCAACATCGTTTAGCTTTTAACCTTCCACCTAGAAAACCACAAATGTATAACCGCTAAATTTCCCAGCAATTTTCAAGAGAGGATAATAACAAACATTTTAACAAATCAATACTAACCACAAATTCTTATTATTACAATACCCCAGGTTCAGCGCTGACATCACTTAGAGAGGCAGGAAAGAAAATACTATATTCACTAGTCTAAACACACCATCTGAAAATGATAATATTTAATTTACAAATGTTTGTTGCTGAAAATAGTCGAAAAGAATTAACCGACGCTCATTTAGATTGTTCCGTACTTCGTTGGAAAAACTAATTTCCACAAAATTCCTTCAAAACCCTTCATTTTCCAGCCAACCTTTCTAGAGGCATTTCATTCAGACTTCATCGGATCTGGGCTTTCCCATTTATGGAAAGAAAGAGATAACCTTTAGGATTATTTTGAGTTATTACTTGGTTCCAAACGACAAGAAGAACTAATTAGAAAAAATACTGTCAATTACGAAGGAAACCTTCCAATCTGTTTTGTTTGATCTGAACATCTTCATTATTCTTGAACGTTTCCGCTTCAATAAGGATGTTTATGAACAAACAATACGATACCAATGACCCCAAGATAAACAAATTCATGTATACCTTTGAATTGGCAAAAATTCCCCTCCTTTATAGGTTCCCAATATTCTGAAACCCATTGAATTTGATACATCATCTATCCCTTTCAGTTTACAAATTCTTTTGGTGATGATCGATTCTAAACAGTAATGCACCAAAACTCAAATCTGAATCAAACATAGCTCCATCTTAAATATGAATTTAAAATTCCGATAAACTGGATGTAATTTGATTAACCGACTTTTACATATGAATTCTGAGCAGGTAAATACAACTTACAAAATGTATATCATT
This sequence comes from Larix kaempferi, assembly GCA_027924585.1. NCBI lineage: Eukaryota > Viridiplantae > Streptophyta > Pinopsida > Pinales > Pinaceae > Larix > Larix kaempferi. The sequence goes on from BSBM01000515.1 coordinate 21,562,604, forward strand.
ACATTTATATCATCATCATTAAATGACTAGTATTATTTTAAAATTTGTATTCGTGGAAAATAGTGAACTTGATAGAACAGGAAACTGATCATTTTCCTAGTGAAATTTTACAAAAATCAAATATTTTTTTGTTCTCCTAGACGTAATGCAAATAATCCCCATGCCCAATGCTTTAAATGCATCCAGCAGCATGACAAAAAACAGCCAAGAATGCCAACCTAACTATATATATAGCAAAACCTACCATCTGCTACTATAAGCAGAACGATCAGGTATGTTCTCCACAAGCTAGCCTCCCTGTTACAAAAGCAGAAAAAACTATTGATCATTATTTCTGAACCCCATTAAACACTGTTCTTTTTCATTTAGGTATCGTATAAAAACCAACACACAACAACCTCAACCATTCAACCTCTTCAGTAAAGATATGGAGTTTAGTCAAATAGAAAAAGTAATCGAACAACAAACAGCGTGTACATCCAAGGAACCTTACGGGTAAGCATATAAAGCATTTATACATTAACTATTGTTAAGCTAAAGCCAGTTTATGGTCATAGTAACATTAATGCACAAATTGCAAAATGCAAACATATCCAGCTGGATTTATGTTGAAATTTGTGTACGATGTATATTCTATGTCCAAATTCAACTTTGTACAAAGTATCACAGGGGAAGACTTTCAACTAGGGGTACTCCAAATGAAAAAGGACAAAATCAGATATTTTAACATTATATTACAAAACAAGTAGGTAAAAGCCATGTCAAAAGGCTTTTTCCATTTTCCATAATATGGCAGTATTCCATCACGTTTCATCAGGTAAGTGTGCCTTCTCCTCAATCTCGGAGAGTAAAATCAACACTTTCAGAGACAATGCAGGGCCATGCCAACTGCCTTCTGTGCTGTAGGCTTATCACATATAAAGTGGTCGTTTACAAATATTGAAATATGATAACATAAAGACCTAAGACTATAACATCATTACAAATTTATGAGTTTACATCCAGAATAGCTTAAGTACATAGATTGTAATGCATACTAAGATGATGTGGCTAGGTATACAGCATGTCCACCACCTTACAAAGCTTCATCCTCAAAGGCGAAAGACCAAAATAGTAGGGACCCAAACACATTATGTTGATGAAACAATTGAAAATATAAATTTTTGCCACAATATAAGCCTGAAATATTCAATATAATAGCCAACGTTGAAAAGATTGGCTCAGCTAATGATTCAGTGCAGCAGGAGTGTAAGAGTTTGACACAAACTCAACAAAAACTTGATCAGAGAAATCAGCAAAACGAAGGTTTTTCATTCCTTTTTGGCATTTATATTTGACAATTGCCGTTGGCTAGTTTTCCCATCTACACACAAGTTGGATGCATGAGGCAGCGAATAACCAACAAGTTACTTGCAGTTGAGGGTCTAACCCCCTAGTTCTCACAGTTCTAAGTTAATACTGGCAAGTTTGCTCACCATCAGAGTTTGACTCAAGACTGATAACTCAGCTGAACAGTAGCGCCAAGCAGAGATTGACTTGGAGTATTCAGAAGAATGAAAGCTCAAAAATGTAGAAACATGACACTCCATCTGAAAAAAGCATCAGATTGACAAAATTTGATAGTGTAACCTACTTTTGGGCTTTCAAAATGATGTTTAGGATGCTGTCACAAAAGAAAGCCTGGGCCCACTTTATGTTAAAGTCGTTGTTGGAAAGGAGGGCAAGGCAATCTGGTATGTTCAGAAAACTCTTTGGACTCATATCAAGACATAATTATCTAGTGCACATGAGCCACTGCGCATACCACCACTCATTATAGGGCAAAGGCTTACCATGTGCTACATGCTTTAATAAATACACCTGAGCTTAATTTATTCATCAGCTCTGATACCAGTGAATTTTAAGGTTACACAACCCATTCAACAGAATGCCTACTGCCAGAGCAGTGTTTGTGAATTTACTTAATACACAGTAAACTTTCTTTTGGAGAAGATGGAGAAGATATGGATTGTACCAATGCACAATAATCCTTTATGGACAATCTCATTCAGCAATCGACTTAGTCAAACTCTTTCAATGATGCATTTAGCGTGCCTCTGTATTCAGCCTCTATTGAAGATGAAGCAATTGTGTTGCCTCTTAATGCTCCAACTCACAATACATGAACCAACACAAAACATAAAACCAGATGTGGACTTCCTACCATTCACACATCCATCCCAGTTAAAATCAACGAAAGCTACTAACTCCATATTATTATTGTGCTGGAAGAATTCAAGTCCCCAACTAAATGTTTCTTTCACATATCTCAAAATCTTTCAGCACTCTACATTGACTTTCTTTCAGATCTGACATGTATCTACATACTATGCCAACTTCGCAACAAATATCAAGACTAGTAATGATTAAGTAGATCAAACTTCCAACTAGTTTCCTTTAAAGAGTTGCACACACAACTTTCCCCAATTCATCCTTACTCAGTGTCACTCCAGGATCCATTAGGGTGTCACAGACATTATAATTTTCCATTCTAAATCTCTTGATCAAGTTGTTCACATACTTTGACTAAGACAGAAAAATTCCTTCCGGCTTCTGTGAAACTTCCATACCAAGATAATAATGCAACATGCCAAGGCCTATCATCTCAAAAGAGGCCAAGCTCTTTCATTATTGCTTCAATATTAGTTTCACTATTACCTGTCAAAATCAAGTCATCAAGATACAAGATGATTATTAGCAAACCTCCACTAGAAGTGGTCCTCCCATACAAATTAGGGTCTGCATCACATCTTTTGTTTCTAGCTTCTCTAAATTGTTCATTGTTCTATGCTTCCCAAGTTCTATGTACTTGCTTCAAACCATACAAGGTTCCACGAAACCATATGGTTGCTCACAACACTTCTTCACCAATCACTCATTCAAAAAAGCACTTTACATATCAATCCGATGAACAATCCATCTATAATATGATGTCGCAGTCAGCATTGTTCCTATGGTTGTTCCTATGTTTGCCAAATTCGCTACAGGTGAAAAAGCTGCCTCAAAGTTGATGCCTTCTCTCTATGCATAACCTTTGGCTACCAACCCTACTTTATATTTATCAACAGTACCATCAAATATGTATTTAGTCTTGGAAAGACACCTACAGCCAACTCCTTTTGTCAACTGACAATTCCATCAAACTCCAACTTCAGTGCCTCTTAAAAAATCCAATCTCTAATTGCATAGTATAGTGTCATTCAACTTTCTCAATCGACTCTTCATAGATCTATGGTTCATCAATGCTAAAAACTTCAATCATGAGTTCATAATTGACTAACGCTAATTTCTCTAAATGTTCACTTCTTCTTAACTGCTCTGCATGGTTCTACATGCTTTCTAACCGCTTTGTCTTCTACCCCCACACAATCAAAAGTATCAAGTTGTGGAAAAATCTTGAAGCGCCTTTATCAACCATTTAATTGTCTTCTGCACCATCGTAGACTCTTCAGTGTCTGATTTTTATTTAGTTTGATCAAGCTCTTCAATAGCATATACCTAAATTGTAACATGCACATCACAAAAATTCTCTAAGTCTATTTCTATAGTGCAAACTTCATCAAACAATACACTATGTTTTGTTACAAGTTTCTGATCCTCAATATTCCCCAGTTGATATGCCCTTGATTGTTCAATACCTCAACAACATGCACTTACACCACCTATTAGACAATTTTGAGTTGTGTTGCTCCTTCTGAATGTGCAATAAGTTAATAACAAACACTTTTGAATATGTGCAAAATGTTTCACCATCGGCTTGTGTCCACTCCATGATTCCTCAAGTGTAACAGTTATTTGAACTCCTATTGATCAAATTTACTGCACAATTATAGGCTTCTACCCAAAATATCCATTCAAATTTATTGAACTTCATCTTGCATCACGCCATATCTTGAATAACACAATTCTTGTGCTCTAGAACTCCATTTCAATTCTAGAGTATACAAGATTGTGAATTGCCTATTATTACCATGCTCTTTGCAAACAACTCAAAATCATTCAATCTGTACTTGCCACCACTATCAGATATCAATGTCTTCAAAAATCCCCCAATATTTTTCTCTCTACCACTACTTAAAGGTCTCAAAAGCTTTAGATTTCTAATCAAGGATGTAAATCCAGACTTTCTTGTCGTAGTCATTTGATGAAGGTGATATAGTATCAATGTTAATGGAACTGACTAGACTAGACAAGACCAAAACTAACCAATTCGAACCTATTTACCCCTTGTATGACGGGGTCTAAACCGGTCACTTCAAGTCAGTTCTTATCTGGATTGACCCTTGTCCAACCTTCATATGATCGTCATCCCACTGGTTCCTACTAGTTCTTCAACCCGATTTTTCAGCCGGTTTCAGTCTCGATTTGACCCTAGACCAATTCTAATCCTAGTTCTGATTCTAATAACTTTGTATAGTATAACATGCCTCCCATAGACAATCTAATCAAGGGTCCACATAGTCATGCATGTACAAGCTCTGATACTGCCTTTACACACCACACCTTTCCTTTAGGGAAACCATGCATGTCTACTTGACGATACAAGCTTCACAAAGTTTTGTAGGTTTCGGTGTTTGTGGTAACCCATGCACCATGTTTAACTTATGCAACAATAACAAACTAGAGAAGTTTAATGACCATACATTAAATGCAAAAGTTTGCTAGAATCAATTGTTGTTGTAGACATGCACACTCTGAAAAAACTTTGGCATTTAGTCAATACAAACCATCGTCCCCATAGCCTCTTGCTATGATAGCATATCCCTTCAAAATGCTTTTGATGAGACACATATCTCCCTCAAATTCAAGTTGTACATCTGGTTCACTCACAAAAGCTTCTTCTTCTATTCAAGATGTACTGAGCATCTTTGAAGTAGTGCGCCTCTATTGTATGTAATAGCGCATCTATATCACCTTCACCAACAATCTCCAAGGTCTTGTGATCTCCAAACATGATGTCTACCATATGAAAAGGTCCAAGTTTTTCAAACTAGTCTCGCCAACCAATCATAAATCCGGTTGCATTAGAGTCAACGTACCAAACATCTCTAACAATCTTTGTCACAACACGTGAAGTGATCAATGTACCTTTCTCTCTATATTTATCAAATTTATTCTCATCATGTTAGATGAGTGCTTCTTATGGTTGTGTTTGTATTGGAAACAATCACGCACGTAATGTCCTTCATTATAGTAGTAACAAATGGCATTCTTCATCCAATATCTCTACACTCTACAAAATCCCTTTACTAGAATTTGTCTTATGATGCTTCCTACCTTACCACTTCTTCTTCATTGTCTTCACAATAAGCACTTGATCAAAACTTTTGTTGTTGAATTTACTTAGAGGTTGCTCTTCCTGAAGTAACATCCCTCCAAGTTCATCGAGTGAAACATTCTTACTTGTAACATTCAAACTGGTCAAAAAAGGTTGAAACATTTTTGTCAACCAATTGAGAGTCAAAGCTACCAAGTGTTTAGGATCCAATGTCACATCCTGTATGTAGGTCATATAATCAGGAACATTTTGTGTGTTACTAACCTTCAAAGCATATAACTCTTTGCACAAGTAGAGTACTCCTGCTTTATTAGACCTCTAGCCTCTCACACATTCTACAAGTAGTCCAAATCTTCTGTGAACTCTTCAAAGTTTTCATTTTATGTATGATATGGTTGACCATTGTAGAATTAATAATATATTGTGCATCTTCATCACATCCCACAGAATTTGCCAGTTCAACAGTATCAATGGGGGCAAATTACTTGCCTTCCAGAATCTTCAACAATTTATGCTTCATAATAATATTCTCGATGTGAAATTCTCAAGGGTTTCTTCTCTTCTCTCTGCTCTTTCTCTTCACTTCTTCCTCTCCAAAATCTCTTTGTGAAAGTGAACAATGAATTAGGTTTGATGTCTTTCCTCTAGTTTTGTTTGAGGTAACCACCATCCACCAAATCCATGGCTAGGATTTAATCTTGATTTAATGAGATATAGGGCACACATTAATTGCTCATTAATGTCTTATTAATATAAATGAAAACACTTTTTCATTCACATACGTAAGTGACCCTTTTAATTAAATCTTCACTTAAGTCTCATAAAGTCAATTTAAAATTATAACCTCAAACTCACTTTATAAAGTGACTTTATAAAAATAAAGTACATCACACTTTATAAAGTACTTGGGACCACTTTTTAATGTTCTTGTCCACCCCAAGGCATCACAAGGTGAACAACATTTCCTTGGTACTTTTTCAACAATGGGGACCTGTAGGGTGCCTAAATCATCTGCTACGTTGTTGATTAGTAGAGGTAATGCACCAACGAGGTATGGGGGATCTCATTTGTCTCCTGGGAGGGGATCCGGTCTGGCCATCTCGCTGAAATCTCCTGGGACGAGGAAGGTCCCACGCGTCCGCACTAATCTAGAGTCCGGGATTGCGTTGGTGTTGGTATGTCTCTTAGTGCCCCTTCCTGAGGGTAGCACTAGGAAGGAGGTGATTCACCAAATAAGATCTGGTCTCATAGGAGGCTAAAGAGTATGGGCTCGGAACTTGAGGACCTCCTGTATGTATAAGGCTAAAATTGCTAATCCGGATACCTGAAGAAGCCCATGAGGGTTTGAGTCCCCCTGAATAAGCAATGAAACCGCCCCCTAATCTCACAGTAAATGGGGGACCGAAAGATGAAGTGCTCCTCAGTCTCAACCTCCTGTAGTTGGCATAGCTGACAGATCCTGTTTGGTCGGGCAATCTGGCGATTTGTCTCTACCCAAAGCCTATGGGAGCCTACTCTGAACTGGCCTAGAAAGATGTAAAGAGCATGTACCCAGTGTCAAAATGTATATTGTGGTCGAGCGATGAAACCACCCCTAAGCTCCAAGAAATGCTCAGCACAAAAGGCCATCTTTGGGCATAACCCACGGTTAACCCAAGTGATCTAGATAAACTACCTATAAATGTCATCTCTGATGATCTTGTTATGCACTTGTCTGGTCGATAGGAAATGGTCGATTGCATCCAAGGAATACCGAAATAGAGGGAGGCGATCAATCTCAATGTCCACAGACCCTAAAATATCTTACACCCCTATAAACCAACCTCGAGCCCAACCCAATGGGATAGAGAGGACAATGGTCTAAGAAGAGCAGTAAGCCAAATAAGGGTACGAGTCTTTCCCCTTCGCTAAGTCGACAAAGCCCTGGATGCAATGTAGAAAAGAGACCAGTTCGAACATTGTCTCAAGTCAAAAGGGTCAATCCCCAAACTATGCTAGGATGATGTGATGAGGAACTATATGCTTGCATCTAATGATGCGTCGAAGGAGAAGGGTTTGGACTCTCTCAACTAAGGCCCAATCAAACTCTCGTGAGGAAGGCCCCCAGATCTCTGAGCCATAGAGAATAGTGGGTCGGATAAGGGATTCCATAAGAGACATCTTGGATGAGATGTCCTAAAAATGGTGACGGAAACACTGTCTCTCAAGAAGGGCTAGAGACCCATAACCCTTGGCAATCCGAAGTTGGAGGGTCAGTCGTGAACTGAAATGGGGTCCTAAAAACTATACTCCCAAGTACGTGTAGTCATTGGTGATCTCGATTTCCTTCCCTCTAAAGAAGAAATGAAGGTTGACCATCAACTACCGAAGGGCACAGAAGAGAGCTATGGCATCCAATTGTCTCTATAATCCCACTAGAGATGAGGCTAGGTTGACCACATCATCGATGGAAAGCAAGATAGATATCAAAACCTGGTGGAGAAGACACTGATAACTGTCCTGGATATGCTCATGGAGAAAGGCCTCTAGCTCATCAATATAAATCCCAAACAATGTGTGGGATAGGAAGATGGTACTCTTGATGAAATCTGACATCCCATGAACTGTGCGGAGGTGACCAAGAACTGACTCATAAAGACGCATGATGGCAGTCAATAAGGTATGGCAGATACCAATGTCTCTGAGCCTCTGGAATAGGGCTTCTCTCGAGACGGAATCGAAAGTCTTCCAAAAATCTACAAAGCAGCAGTAGACTTTCCAAGACTGATGTCGTGCCTCCTCATTGATGGCCCGGAGGGTAAAGGTGTGATCAATGGTTTGATGAGTGGGTTAAAATCCTACATGTCCCTTAGCTCTGAGGTGTTTATGCTCAAGCTCACTAGAGAGTTTCCTATGGAGAGTCGTAGCATAGAGCTTTGAGAATGTATGGACTGTGGCCCACCATGATCGTCCTGTGATTGTTGGGATCCGAGCAAGGGTCTGATTTGTGTATCGGGTGAATGATGTGATGTGCCCAAGCCGAAGGAAAACCTGTATAAACCACATGGTTGAAGAGATCATCGAAATGAGAAACCAAAGCACAAAGGTCGTGCTTAAAGAACTCTGCCTAGAAACCTTCCTCATATGTTGCTTTGTTGTTGTTCATCACCCAAACAGCCTCTCTAATGTCACTATCTGAAAATAGGAAGCATGAGGAGGGTGGAGAGGTAACCTAAATCTGGGCCTATCCAGGAATAGCATAGAGAGTGGATATTTGGGAAAACATGGAGCTAGGGTCAAGGTCGGATGGGGGCGGGAGCGACAGGGGAGGATGGTACACCAAAAGTTTTTAGGGGAGTAGGGGAAATGGATAAGTCATATCTCTCTTAGAGACACAGAGGTATTTCTTGCAACAAAGGAGACAACGATACGAAGCTTTGAGGTTGGAGATAGGAGGGGTGAGCATGGGTGAATGCATGTCGAAAGTTGGCGATGAAGGACCTTGCATTCTTCGTTGTACCATCGACTCATAGGGCAAGATTTGTTTTTCAGTGAGGTGGAAGTGGACAAGTGGAGTGAGGGTAGGATTTGAGGGTTGCATCCCAAATGTTGAATGAGAGGTAATCATACTTGATAGAGGCAGAATAAAGTAAGGACAACCGGGTCTCAGATGGGAGCATCTATTAGAGGTGGGTAGAAAAGGTGTCTAAGTCCCCCTCGTCGAAGAAGAAAATAGTGCGAGGTGGGCCCTGGGGGGTGTGGGATGTGGGGGGAGCAAGGGTGTCAGCTCAAAGAGAAAAGGAGAGAAGAGACTAGTCTGTGAGGGGATGGGAGAAACAAAGAAGTGATGAATAAAGGAGAGTAAGTTATGGCTAGATAGGACGTAGTCCACAACACTTGCACCCCCTCCACGGGGCCAACACGTGAAGAAGCGAGATTCTGGGAAACCTAGGAGCTCGTTCAGAATCAACAACTCCTGAGATTCCCCTAAGCATAAAACATGTCGACCATAAGCTGTGAGAGGCCCCAATGCACTATCGAACATCTAGTGAAGCCCCAATGATTCTAGATCGATGTCCTGTTTGCAGAACATGTCCTCTAGCCGATCATGGACAAGAATCAAGAGGGATTTGGTGCAGGATTTGAAATCACCCAAGAGAATTACCTCCCCAAAAGGGATGATACCGACATAAATCAAAAAAGGGGTCCTCGTTAATCCCATTATGAATGGCATATGATGAAGATGTTGGAGGAAATAACAAACTGCAATGTAGATGTCCTTGGGAGAGAGGAAACACCACAAACCCGAACCCAAAGAAACTTCACAAACTCATCTATGGCCACAAAAGAGACCCTGCACTGGATGGATTCTTTAATGAAGCAAGCAACTCCATCTGAGCCTCTGACACCCCCCGAACTCCTCATCTCTTATCTGCATGCTAAAAATTGATGGTATCCAGTAATGTCCAAGAGAGGCCGAACAAGGATCTCATGTGTCTCGATAATGAATAGGATATATGATGACCCAAGAGCATCATACAGTAGACCCGGCAATGACCAAAAAGACCCATTGTCGTTCCAACAGTTGATGGCTATGCATGCGCCCTGTCATCTCTCCCAACAAGGCCATCATTTGGAAGCCCTAGCTCGAGGTACCCATCCAGGTGGAAAAGAGACTGTGATGACTGGTCTGAGGTACCTAATGACTTCCCATTTCCCTACCTAGCATGCAGTTGTAACCTACTCCCTCGAACATTTGAGCTTTGGAACCTATGATATTTATTTCCTTGAGCCTGTTGTCTTGCTACAGCAAGGTTTCTTTCAACATTGGAAGCAACTCCACTTGCAGCAAATGGAGCACTAGCAATAGCAGAGGTAGATGAGCTTGGAGGAGGTGGGGGGCACACCAACAGGGACATTCCTCCCTTTCCTTTGATCTTTACTAGTTGTCTTTGATGATTGAGCCATGAAAACTATGGAATTAATGAAAAAAACAACAGCCTGTAAATTCTTCCTACAAATCTACCTCCAGATCCACCTGCAAATCCTTCAAATGCACCTTCAAACCTATTACCAACAAAGTTCAAACCTATTACAACTCTCTCTCGACAAAAGATGTGAAAAATGAATGTTAAATGACCTTTTAAGAGGCTCGCGGGTTCTTTTTTGCACCACACGTGTCAGACACGCGGGACACATTAGGGCATGTGTTGCACACATGTTTTGGCACGTTTCTTGTCACAGGACACATGCCAAACACATGTTGAACACATTCTTATGAATCTATGTTTGACACATGGAATACTGACATGGGGAGATGGGGGTGTGTCTTGTTATAGAGTGATGGATTCATATCTCGAAGATCATGACTATATCAGCCCTATCCAACGTTGGATAGAACAAGAATGTGGTAGTGCACACCAACATTGGTGTGATCCTTTCCTCTGTCTTTAGGAACTCACTTGTGTGTTCCTTTCTTTCATCTTTAGGAGCCCACCTCATACAATGACGAAGATTCTAACCTATGCTTGCAAAATGATTGATGTAGCCTTGTTCTAGTTTGTTGCCAAACACAAAGGGGAGATCTCATGTTGTTGATGAGAAGATACGGTGGTTGCATTGGCTCTTTGAATTCTCTTAGCATTGTATCTCCCTATTGCAGAATAGGCTAGGAAGAATAAGTTCAATGTTCATGACCAAAAGGTTTCATTTATATGTTCTCTTTGGCACTTTGGATCATGCCTTCATTTGTAGCGCCCCTTGAGAATGAGTAGTTATATGAACATTCTCAAATCTTTTGTAATAAAATGGGATTGAAGACATTGTTGTGGCATGTGACACGAATGTGAAATTTTTTATCCATCTTGTCAGACACAACCAACCCGTTTTATCCACCTACTTCCTTGCCTTAACCAACAATGTGGTTCTAAGCTTCTATGAACCAGGAGACACATAACCAATTGGAGCTCGTTCCATTAGAGTTCAACACATCTCAATGAACAATGGTGACCGTGCAACATTGAATGAAATGAAATTGAGGTAGAAATAGAATGCAATGGAGAGGTCCACCTCTTCTCGCGCCTCTTGTTAGAAAATCCTATCCATTGGACCACTTGAAGTTGGCCTCTTTCTTGTTGGATAAGCATCAACCTCACTCCTAGTGCTAAAGGAGGGCTTCCTCAAGAATGGAAGAGGATCCTCATTCTGTTGTGTCTTGCTTGTTGCAGCCACCTTCCCTAACCCAACATGGTTCTCTCTTTCCATCTCCCTCCTTTGGTTAACACTCGTCGCTTTGCATGAAGAAATCCCACAAGGGAGGGCCAACAAATGGCCCTTAACCCGGTAATATGTGCTCTTGAAAGCATGCTTGCAGAAATTGCAAGTCCAACACACATTGCCTCCCCCACCAAGCTTTGCTCCAATGCCTTCTTTCCTTGTCACATACTTCCACAAAGGGTATTTACTCTCTTGTGCTTGTTGTCTTGCCAAAACATGGTTAAAATGAGCATGAGCTTCACTAGAAGCAGTTGGAGCACTAATAGGAGCAGAAGAGGATATGCTTGGAGGAGGAATAGGACGAGAGGGATTAGATGGGGCATTCCTCCCTTTCCTTTGCCCTTTAGTTGCTGCCTTAGCTGGTTGAGACATTTTCCTTCTTCCTCGATGGTGAAATCAACTTGGAACTCCTTCACCTGCAAAAAAAACAACTCTTAGCTCTCCCTTACTCTCCCTTCAATTCGCAAATGACCAAAAATAAAACAAAAAACGGGTTTTATTGACCCACGAGTTCACTTTTTCCGCGCGACCGTGTCCTGGAATCGGGACACGGTTTGTGCAGAGGCAGGACACAACCCTCCCACGTGGGGGACACGTGTTTTTCCATGTCCCGATTTCGGGACACGAAAAAACACATGTCCCCTAAGTTGGGGGGTCGTGTCTGCGCCCAACACGTCCCCACGAGACACTTGGCCCTAATCCGACGTGTCCAGTGACTTAGCATTTCGTGAAGTTGAGGTAAATTTTTGTTTTGTACTTTGATGAGATTATCATTCAAGACTAACATTGGCAGGTCTTATCTGGCGACTCCACTGAAGAAATATACAACAACGAGGTAAACTTCAAGGCAGTGCTCTCAGCCATCGACGACGTTGGCAACTCCACGTATTTTTGGCATCAATAAAAAGACAATATGGTGTTCTATGATGAACCATGGATGGACAATTGGTTTGATCCATTGGATTTCTCAGGGATCCCAACATATCCTAATCAACTCCATGGCTATGACTAGAAGAAGGATGATTGGGAGAAGCAATGTTGCATATATCGTTTTGGGGAAAGTATCGGCAAGGGTCCGTGATATAACTTATCAATGGTATTGGCGGAAAATATCGGAAAATCTTGAAAAATGTCACAAGACCTCAAAAAAATACAAAAATACTCATTTTTTCAATTTTGTAAATATCTAAAGCAACAACAACATCAAATAGACATATTGCTACATAAATATGATGATACAACTAATAAATAAGATGCATAAGATGTTAAGTGGCCACATATCATTACTAAACTAAAACATGTTCCTAATAGGATGATACAAAATCACATCAAATGCTTAAAATAAATGTATCTCATGAGATGAATCACCATGAGGCATCTAGATATTAAATAGTACATAATACAATGAAAATGATAGATCATAGGAATTTGAATCATCAATTCCCTCTACCCCTTTTACGGGTAAAGGGCACCACTCTTCCTCTAGAAGGAGTAGGTAGTTGTGGAGGTACTCAAGGTGAGCTTGGAGTGGAAGCTCCAGCTGAGTCTATATATTCATTACACCACCATAGCAAAATCATCAAACGTTAGGTACCACTAACTACAAAATAATGGAGAAGGGTTTGAGTGTAGGTCTAGAGCCACAATTCTAAACACAGATCACTGATCATAAAAAGAGTCATGGAAGGATACTTGCCAAATTTCTTAGGGTTTGTTCCTCTTATTCAATGGTTTTGTGTGTCAATTTAGCATTCGTGGTTATCTATTTCGATACTGCATACACTACATCATGCTGCCATCGTTGTAATATTCCTTGCATCTCTCCATTACAGTAGTCACAGTTTCCAATCAAGCCACCTTTCGGTTGAATTACACAGAAAGCATAGTATTCAAAGATTAAATTAAACAAAAATCCAAATGACTTCCCTCAAATTTGTGGGTAGTTGTCTCTATTAAGTTATTAACCATCGTCGAGTGTACCTCTCTAGCTCTCTCACACTTTTGAAATCAGACAATGAACCCCAAAAATCCAACCTGCGGACTTAAAACACAATTCCGGGCGACTTTTTTGCAATTTCGATTAGCAATCTAATATATACCTTTAACTCGCGATTTTTTCGAATATATCGGAAATATCGTGATTCTGTTGCGATCACGAGAATGAGGGACTTGCCTCATACTTGCTAGGTGTTCTTGTGTATGCTAGGGACTTTTCTTTTCCCGAGTTGTAGCCATAGCCAAATTTATCAAGAGGTGATCTTTGACAATCCAAGATCTCGTCCAAGATGACAAAACTGTTATTGAACTTGACATAGGCACTTGTCTTTTCATTCTTCTTCCTGAGATCAACCACTTCCATTTCAAGATTTTCACAAGTCTTCTCTTTTTCATCCAACTAGTTCTTCAAAAAATCTTTTATCCTTTTGGCTTCCTCAAGTTGAATCTTCAAATCAACATTAGCTTTCATTGTTTCTTCAATCCCTTCTGAATCTCCACTAAGATCACCTTGTTTTTTTGCTTGACTGATCAGTTTGGCGTTTAATCTTTCAACTTCATCTTCTTTGTCTTTTAGCTCATCTTGTAACTCTTTGTTCTTTTGTTTCAGTTTCTTGAGCAATACCATTGTCTCCTTTTGGTATTTTTCGAAGGACCTCAAAATTTTCTTTTTGAGCCTCAGATTGTATTTGAGATCAATATCCATTAGGATATATGTAAGTGCATGATTGGCTTTCAACAAGTCTTCCTTATCATCTTCTGTAAGTAGACTTTCAACATCATCACATTCAAAGCTACTACAATCAAAAGGATCCTTACCTTCCACAATGTTTGATGCTTGCACTTCCTTTTCTTCTTGCTTCACATCTTCAGAGGACTTGACTTTGGTCTCCATCTTTGTGTCTTGGTTTCCTCTTTGGTACTTGTTATCCACTAAATTGCACTTAGTGGATTCCGAGTGAATCGTTGAAGTTGTGAACATATTCAATGTTCATTATCAGTGTTCCGAGATCCATCAGGCCAAAATTCTTTGGCCCTTTGTAAATTTTGCATGTCCAGACCCCTACGGGGGAATTGTAATTAGTTGGTCTATGCATGGATTTTTTATGAAAGGTTTGGCCTTCCTTAGGGTTTGTTATCAGGGAGATACTCTAGAGTGTTTTTTCCTTAAGGATTATGCATTACTATTCAATGATATATAATTCTCGAGTTTTTCACTCATACCTCCAAAGCTGGAGTGTTTCCATGATGATGAATTTTGAGGGGTTATTAAAACCTACAGGAATGTATTTTTGTAACATGTTAGCCATCAGTATTGAGTCATATGGACATGCACTAGGTCCCCTAGGATTTTTGAGACATTCTGTGAAAATTAATTTTTCTCAGTTTATGAGATTATTTTAATAATTTAATTAAAAAATGAGAAAAGTGATAAAAGAAGGGTTAGGAGGTGAAATTTGGCATGGGGGTGCTCATTTTCTAACCCGGAGCACCCTTAAAACCCCTAAACCCACTTTTCCTAAGTTTTGAGTGAATAGTATTCACTTAAATCATTTTTTCTCCAAAATAATAAAAATGAATTATTTAATTCAAGAATAATGGATTTGGAGAAAATCCAAACACCTAAAATAATGGTGGGTGGTCTGGTGAGTTGGCACAGACATAATAAAGGCAAAATCTCAATCCCACGGATCAAGGAAATTTGTTGGAATCAAATCTCCTTTGATTGGCAATCAAATCAGGAAGAATATTGAACAAATAAATGATGACTTGATTGAAGATTGGAGATCCACCATAGGGGGGGGCGAATTTGTGGTTGGAGAGGTGTCAAGTGGAGGTTAAAAAGTGTCAAATAGTTGGAGAAATGCATCATTAAACTCCCCAAACCCCTCACATGTGTCAACAAGCCTTTTCCAAGTGTATCAATGCATTTCTCCAAGTGTCAAAGAGGATCTATCTTGGGAAGTGCATCTCCCCCTCTCTCATTTTTCTATATAAGCAAGGCTATGCTCCATCTTTCACAGTAGTGTGGATGAATAGAACCTCTACCAATTTGTAACTGTTGATCATTGAATATATTGTTGAAGACTTTGGAGGCCCATCTTGTGCAAGTGTATTGAGCTTATTGAGGTGATATTGTGTTTATTTACTTTCATGCTTTAGTAGATCTAGCATATTGATATTGATTAAACATTTGCAGTTGTCAATTTGTTTAATTGTGGATGAGTTTTAGAGGTAGAGAAGTAGCCAACTGTATTCGGTTGTACTTAGGCTCTTCTTCGTTTCTTTGATTTCTAACACACTAGATCTATTAATTCGTGTGGTGAGTTTGTTTTGTAAGCTACAGATCACAAAGCCTATAAGGACTAGAACTCGGTTGAAGATTCTATACTTTGGACAATTTTTTACTTACATTTTGTTACAGGTTTCTCCAAGAAGCAACTCCAACATGCAAGTTTTGGCTTGGAAAGATCCATTCTCCTCCTTTCAAATCAAAATACATTTTTTCCTTTTAAGTTTCTTTTGGAACAAGCAAGTACTTTTAAAAGATATAAATCATTCTAAAGTTTGTTTCAATTTTTAGATCTAGAAAGTTGCATCTATTTCATATCAAACGGTTAAGTCTAGATCTTACTTTCATGCTTGTATGTTCTCAATTTTTCCCATAAATTTTGCAAGTGGAAAGTTGTAATTTTTTATGTAAATTTGTGCATTCTAATCACTTTTTTGCAGACATTTAGCTTGCTGGTTTTTAGCAGGTCTGCAAATAAAATCAAAGTCTTGGAGTGATCAAGAGCCCTAAAAGTGCAAAAAACCTTTCGGTGGACACCCATAAACTTCTTCTTTCAAGTTCTAGCATTGTAAGCTCTTAGATCCAATTTTAATGGACTAAGAAGCACTTTACTTTCAGCACTTTGTAAATTTATTAAACGAGAGCAGTGGGGTACCCAGCACTCACATCCCATCCCCCCTGGGGGGATTTGCATTTTTTCAATTTTTGTAGATAAATTTTTCTAACTCACAATTTTTCACTCACTTTTTTAGTGCAGGGTGTATACTTTTAACTTGTGTTTCACATTTTAATCACTTCATTTTTTCATTTTTAACTTAGAAATAAAACCAACTTCGTCGCCACGAAGTATGCTCTCACCTCCACCCAAAGGCATTTGCTGATTAGTGGAGGTTGATTAGAAAAGTGACGCATAAGTTTGGTCATTCATATCTTTACTTCAAGCATTTTATTTTCACTTTCACATTTTAACTGTTAATAAAAGAACCCAAAGTCTCTTGAACTTCACTGAAAAGCAAGTCAAGAGCGCTCTCTGTCGGAAAGTACAATGGTTACTAGTTCAAAATTGGAATAAATCATTTCTCTACCACTACGTAGGCTCTACCCTTTTGGGTTACTCAAAAATAGTTGGAAGCACTCTTTAATTTTCACACTTAACTTAATAAGTCACCTAATAAAATTAACTACCCACAAGATAGTGAAAATTCGACACTTCGAAACTAGATTTTGTGTGGGCAAATTCTGCCTGGGGGCATTGGATCACTGTACTCTGACCTTGGGGCACCGTTAGACTACATCCTTGTTTGGTGTAGTGTTGAACACGCGCTCAAGGCTTTGGCAGCCAACATGTCCTTGTACAGAGCCACCAATCTCTAGATTTCCGGACATTCCTCACTGTACCTTACGGTATCTCGAGAATTTCCCTTCTTTTCCCTAATCAAGATTCATTTTAATAATCTAAAATCAACCAAGAGACAATTGCACAACATTTACTTTTCCAGTATTATCAATTTTACACTGTGTTTGACTCCATAAGGCACTGGTCCTTGCACTATTCATTTGCTTATTATCAATATCAAGTTATTATGCATCTTTATAATTACAGTGATCTTTTCGAACTTATGTTGGTGAAAGCTTTCTTAAACTCTTGTGGCAATTACATCTTGAACCTTTAATCAAAAACTCCCAAAAACATTAATAAACAACCCATCACTTAACTGGAAGACCCTAACAAGCTTAGTAACTTTCCATAGGGACTACCCCCCTTGGCTTTCGTTGGGAATTTTGCCTAAACGGAGGAGTCAAGAACCAAGTGACATACTTGACTCGAGACTTGCCACCAAGGGCACACCGAGCGACATCAAAGGTTTCTGCTGCGACAAAGACGGTGTGTAATCCGACGGCAATAGTACTCACTTTCCAGCTTAAACCATAGGTCTTTAACTGAAGTGAATTCTCGTACATTCTCTTTGACAGAGCTTGAGAGTCCATCCATAAGAAATTTCAAGGCAATAGTGTTGTTCTTCTTGACATCTTTTTGTGCAACTGTCTTGGTCTTCTTGTTGGACGGAATGGGTGGATTGATCACAATCTCCCAGACACCAAACTTCTTCAGATAAGCTTTCATCTTGCTTCTCCATCCAAAGTAATCTGTCACGTCAAATACTAGAACCTCATCGTTGGAACTCTGTTTATCCTTCCATTGTGTGTCCACAAATCTCCTTCAAGCTAGTAAGGCTTGTGTTGAAGGCCCGCTCTGATACCAATTGTTGGACACAATGGCACACTGAAAGGGGGGGTGAATCAATGTGCTAGCACTCTTATCAAATTTCACTTCTCAAAACATAAGCAGAGTTCATCATTCACATTAAGCTAGTTAGTACATCAACATTCATCAATTAAACATATCATCAACATTAATCATAAGAGACACATCACAAGACAAATGTGGTAAACTTTATTTATAATTTGATATGAATTACAATGAAGACTTCAATCTTCCGATTACATCAACACCAACTCCTATAACAGGGCCCACCCTAGTTTTCTTAGCACCAACTAAGAAGTGGTGAGGTGTCCAAACCTCAGATGCAAGACTAGCTTGCAATTACATACCGATCACTCTCAACAACTCAAATCACTACCAATCAATTGTTGTCGTGTTAAGGTCTGTCACTTTCATAAAATCAACTATCATTGCTATAACTGTGTAATCATAAATGAGTTGAGCATCTCACTGAGTAAACATCATATCACAGTGTAATCTTCACTGAGCATACAATTCATCACTGTCCACCATCATATCACTGCCTAATGTCTGAGTGTAGGTATCATCATCGTTTTTGTAATATTGAGGATAATCATTGTGTATATATCATATCACTCTCAATCATATGACAAGTATATCACTGTGTTATGTGTGTATTTTGTGTGGACTGTGTAGAAGTCATCATCTTCAAATTTGTGGACACCTCCGAGACTGTTTAACTCAGAATTCCATATTTAACACCAATCATTTCCAGCTGCCTCAGACTTCAGTTGGTCACACGAAAATCAGAGGAAGGAGTCCAAAAATTTCAGTCCTTAATTTCAGCTTGAAAATTACACAGTTAGACAGTCTGAAATTTGCAGAGGTTAGACAGTCTGAAATTACACAGAGGTTAGACAGTCCGAAATTACAGTTAGTTAGTTGTTGCTCTTCCTTTGACCACCAAACATTTCTCAAGCTGTGGCTACCTTCTACAAGTTGCTACTTCTTCACTAGATGCCCGAAAAATTCCTCAGTGAGGTCCGAAAAAATCAAAGCTATTTTCTCAAGTTTAAATGAAGTTTTCAAAGTGTATTTATATAGGTTCAAAAATAACTTCAAACTGAGCCGACTTACAACAATTAATAATTTAATAAGTAATTTTTATTGTTTCATTAATTAAGGGGCCGACCTTCCCTACTTCAAGGATTTGGAATAAACTTTCATCACTTCCCACAATACGTAAAGGTACTAAAGAGCTTCTTCACCTTGATGGGCTTCTTCCTTATTTCAATGAGTTCTTCATGCATCAAGGACCAAGTCAAAAGACCAAGGGGAGATCACCAAGGAAACGAGGACTTTTTCAAAGACATCATCATTATTATTATGGCTTCAAAGACTTCAAGGAGTGCAACATCATCGTGTTCAAGGTCTCCATATCAAAAACATATCCATGGGCTCCACTATATCTTCATCACCACAAGAATACCAAAAACCCCAAAGATAAGGGTAATAACACCACATGACTCCACAAATTTGTGGGATATCAAATCATGCTTCAAATTCCAAGTGAGGGCTTCTTCAATACATCAAAGGTTCCATACATCATTGTCAAGGTCCTCCATACAGCTTGTGGGAAAAAGTTCAACAAGCAACCAAGTGTGTGGGCTTCATGACCCCATCAAGCCACAAATGACCATAGAATGGGTCATTTGGACCACCTAGTGCTCCAATGCACACACTAGCTGTGAATGGTCTCCAATGCCCGAACAACCAAGCCATGCTTACCATGTCATCAACCTTTGTTACTCCTTTGTCATTAATGGCTTGTCATCAATGACAACCATGCTCAACACCTACTTCATCTCCAAGTCTTGCTTGTGGACCCTAGGGGGTTTTGAAGTGGCAAATCAAGCCTTTCAACCATTACTGCAGGTAATTACAAATCTGAAGATGAAATAAGTCCCAAAACACATCAACCATTTGTCAAATCAAGTGCACCCTAGGGGGATAGGCTCCTCTTTCGTTGGCGATTCCAGGGAGGTACTTTCCTAGGCATTTTTACGGTCTATTTTGAGTATTTTTACAAGTTTAAGGTGCTGGTTTTTACTGCAGAAAATTGATTCATCTTATTGTTCAACTAGGACCAAGTATTTAATATTTATTGAATATCTTGTTAACTCAGGCATTGATCTAATAACTAAGTGGGAAGGTCTTGTAGAGATAGAGTTGTTCTTGTTGCATATCTTACACCCTACGGGTCTATTTCTACCCATATTTGGGAAGCCTCCCGCGGCTAAAATAGCAAGCCTAAAGGGAGAGGAGAGTGCACTAAGGTGACAGTGTGTGCATCTCCTGAGAAGTTGCCGATCTTAGCATCGTCCCTAGTGACCTAATCTGAAGGGTCCTAATATGTGAGGTAACAAGGGGCACTTAGCCAAGTGTTGAAATCATGCATGAGAGAGTGTGCCACATCTAGGAGCGGATAGACAAGCATCTGAGCTCTTGGGTGCCACTTGTTAGAACTCATTAGAACTAGAGGTGCACCCACCATAGAATAGGCAACATGGACGGGAAAATCATCCCTGAATCAAGGGATTGTGTCTCCAAGAGAATGTGCCCCACAGAATGAGGAAACCCCAACAAAGATCTAAAAATCAAGGATTCTAGCTCCCAAAATCAGGGGATTATGTCTCCAAGAGGTGTATCCACCATAAATCAATGAATTCCAGACATCAATCCCAAAATCAAAGGAGATTGTCTCCAAAATTCATAAGGGATTATGTTCCCAAGGGAGTGTGCCTAGCATAGTTTGAGGGGTTTATGGGTCTAAATGGAGTGCGCCCACCATTTTTTAATGAGGGGGGTGTTCCACATAGTAAATACATCCTTCAATCTATATTATACAATAATACATGATGATAAATTTGCTCCAAGGGACTCTAGCACATGTGCAACTGATTATGATGTGTTGGGATCCAGAATCTAAATGAAGTCGTCACAATCATATGTTAGATTATCCTCATACAATATGAGGGGCAACAAAGAGCATGAACGATGGCAAGGAGAGCAAATGCCCTATCTTGGACAATGCACGAAACATAATAGGTGGCAAGGAAAGAGGCTAGAAGAGGAATGCCCTAGCTTGGATGAGACCATATGGAAGTGGAAGCACTTGTTCAATGAAAGCAGTTCACTTAATGAAAAGCATTCCACTTCAAGGGAGCATTTTGGTTGCTTGATCATGAATCTACCCCCTTGTAGGAGGGACATTTTGTACAAGAATCCATTTAAAGCATATTAAAGTGGCTTTATGGGGCATTACAAATTATTCAAGTCATATTTCACATATTTGGAGGCATGTCTATGCTTGAGACCTTTGGGCAAGGATACATTGTTCAAGGCATGTTCTACATATTTGTAAACGATTCCTTGGCATGAGGGAGCAACATGTGGCATGGATGACGTGGTACAAGCCCCTAAATAAATATGACAAATGGCAAGTGGACCAATGGGATGGTGAATGAGAACCCAATTCAGAAGTAGATCTATAAGCCTAAAGAAGACCAAATAAAGCATCATTTTCACCCCATGAAGAGTGCTACGGCTCATGGGCTCTACATGAAGTGCACTAGGGTTTGAAGGACAACATTTATGGATTAAGATATCATTTTCCTTCTAACACCTAAAAGGGGCCAAACCGTAATTTGAAAGGATGGCCTATAAATAGAGGAGAGATTCATTCACAAGTGGCAATGTTGGAACTGTAGGAGACTTTTTGGGAGGAAGAAGTTAAGGCACAACTTTAATGTGAGGTTTTCGATTTCTCTTTTTCTCTTTCATGGATGACCAGGTTTTTTTTTAAGGATTGCCGTTGTTTTTGCTATTAAAATAATATTTGGAAAGGGCGTGTTTGTCACATAAGAGTATATTTGCTGTAACCTTCAATTATTGAAGGATATTTGCTTCTCTGTAAGTTTCTGGTTATAGCTGTTCACTCTATTTTTGAGACCTACCCTAGCTAAAGAGAGATTAAGTGTGACACTTTATGGTTCTCTTAATCTTGTTGTAAAATCAGATTTGAATATTGAAATAATCTTTCGAAGGGAAAGTTTGTCACATAATCTTGATGTAAAATCAGATTTGAATATTGAAATAATCTTTGGAAAGTGCAAGTTTGTCACATAAGACGAGATTACTGATTAGGGTAGAGCTTTTAAACCCTCCCTAATCCTTGATGTAACCTTCAATTATTAAAAGACAATTACTTCTATAATTTTCTGGTTAGGGCTGTTCACTCAATTTTTGAGATATGACCTACCTAAGGAGAAAGATTAAGTGTGACACGTTATGGCTCTCTTAATCTTGCTATAAAATCAGATTTGAATAATGATGTATTGTTTGCTGTTAGTTCTATAAGAAGGCTGTATGAGTTCCCCCCAAGCTTAGTTGAAGATATTTTGGGAGGAAGTAGTTAAGGCACAAGATCAATATGAGGTTTTTCATCTCTTTTTTTCTTTCATGGATGACTAGGGGTTTTTTGGAAAGGATTGCCATTGTTTTTGCTGTTGAAATAATCTTTGGAAAGGGCAAGTTTGTCACATAAGAAGAGATTAGGGTAGACCTTGTAAACCCTCCCTAATCCTTGATGTAACCTTCAATTACTGAAGAATAATTAATTCTGTAATTTTCTGGTTAGGGCTGTTCACTCTATTTTTGACATCTGCCCTAGCTAGTAGCTAAGGAGAAAGATCAAGTGTGACATGTTGTGGACCGTGGTTCTCTTGATCTTGCTGTGAAATCAGATTTGAATAATGATGTATTTTTTACTTTTAGTTCTATAAGAAGGCTGTCCTACTTTATCTACTTCATCTTGGGTTTCATATTGCGGTTGTTCTTTCTGTGTTCAATGGCTGCATGTTATTATTGGCTATAATTTCATGGCTGTGATGATCTTATACAAGGGCTCTCACTTATTGCATAATATGAAAATTTGTTTTGGATTAATTATGCTGCATCAGTGAATGGCTTAGTTATGTTTTCCCCATCATATTCATACCCTTTTTCTTTTTGATATTTTGACTCCATCACCCAATTGGATAGACACTAGTTTTGGTCCGCCATCCATTTTATTTTAAAGAACATCTTAAACATTATTTTCTAGGGTTTCCCCAATGCTAGAAAAGAACCAGCCTAACATTGTAGGTTCCACATCATGGACTACACCTGTACATTGTATGTGTTTGTGGCCTAAAGAGAGAGGAAGAGTTGTTGTGGTGACAGTGGGCGACCTTCCTAAGTGCCTCCAGGGATGCATTTCTTTCAAGGACTTGAATATATTTGAGTGCACATCTGGGAAGTAATAGATAGATTCTACAAGTGTTAAGCTTTTAGGTGCCTGGGATTTGATGGATTGCTCTCAGCCATTTTGTTTGAAGGAGAGGAATTTTTCTTGGTGCTTAATGGAACAAGTCCCCAAGGAATATAAACCATTGAATACCCTCAAAAACATCCATTTCTCCAATGTTTGTATTATCAAATTTCCCCCCGAGGGTATAATCTAACATTGTAAGTTCCACATCATGGACTACACCTTTACATTGTATGTGTTTGTGGCCCAAGATGTTGATGGGGAGGGATTTAGAAATTTCAAGATGGAAGCCTAATCTTGTGACCTACTCTCACCTGGGATGTTGAGTGTGCCACCAAGATCAACCATGACTAGGACCATGGGTGGTTTAATGGATACTAAGGGTCCTCAAGACAACCAAGTCCCATTATTGAAGTGGGGGGGACGGAGAGTTCTCGTGTATCTACTAGTGGTAAGAATTGGCTTTCCAAAACAAGATCATTATTTCACTAGCTGTGCATTTTCCCCGACTTGTTCATATTCAAAGTATGATTGGTGTAAATCTTCGACAATATAAGTTTCCTAGCAGTGCAAATATGGCCATTAAAACAAGTCTTAAGAGCATTTGGGATATGTGTTTGGGTCTAAGAGGGAGAGTTTATGGTTGTGCATAATCCCTCCTATTTGAATTTGTATTTCTGAAAGCTTCAATATGACTTTATACTTTCCCAGCTACAACAATGGTTTTAACTAAGGACTCTGATTCAAATAATCTTTACATCTGTTTTGATATTTTACCTCAAGTTTGAAATGTAGATGTAATCTTCGATGGACATCTCCTTTTAAAATATGTGCATCAGCTAAACATTGTAGTGTTCAACCCATTTTTCATCAACTCTTTGGGTCGTTGCATCTGTGAACTAAGTGAACACTTCGAGATGTTTAGAGATCCCTCTCTCACCCCACCTATGTATGGATCGACCCTTCTAAGTGATAAAGTGCAATGTTTAATTTATAACCCCTTGATTATGAATGCCCTGCACTCTAAATGTGGGCTTGATTTGCTCAACCACAAATGCAATTCAACCTCACCTCCAAAATCATACCATAGGATCTTCATTTGAAGGTATGGAAGATTTTGGAGTTGACATTTCTTCTTTCAATCATGCCTTCAACTTCCCCAAGGCCATCAAGAGTGATATGTGAAGAACCGTCATTCAGTCGAGGGTTTCAATTCTGTTCATTCATAACTGCTCCAACTCCCTATGTGAACTTTACAAACATATATTTTAGTTCCTCCTGGTAAAGTATTCATCATGTTTTTTTTTGCATTACTGCCTTCAATTCCTCCCCTATGACTCTTGGTGATCAGCATCCTCGCTTCATTATTTGCCCCAACAGATTGAACCCGGCTCTAATACCAACTTGCAGCATGCTTGAATTTAAATGTTGCACATTACTACTGCGACTATTGAACTAACAGCAAAATAACAGCAGGAAACATGATAGTAGTGAAGCTCTGAAATAAGATATATAACAACAAAAGTAGTGGAGGCAGCTGGACACCCAAGGGTGAATTGCACCAGCAAATCTGTATTAATGAAGGTAGAGTTCTCCAAAGAAACTTGATTATATTTTTGAAGTGATTTCAAAAGAGAAGGGAGAAAGCCTAAGTATACATTGTACAAAATGAGAGACAAACTTGAAATCAAAGTCGAAGATACTAATATAAGTGATAATGCCCTTATCACATAAAAGTGGCCATTTACAAATTTTAAAACATGATACCATAAAAACCTAAGACTAGAATATTATTACAAAATTATGAGATTCCATACAAAATAGCACATTGACTGAGAGAGTCTAATGCATAATAAGATGGTGTGGTTAGGTACACAGTACACATCCATTGTGCACCTTTTTGGTCTGGTACATGCATTTGTGCACAATCACTTCACTGTATCCCACTTCCAATGGGATAATTCTGTGGTCTGCATCAAAAGAGAAAAATATATGCTTTCTTCTTCTTTCTGTTGTCCTTTTCTCTATTGTTTTGCATCTTCTATTTTGTTCTGTTTTCGTGGCTTCATATGAAGATGAATTCCCAGAACTCCACGACTCATCCAGCTTCTTGCGCAAGAATTACATGAATAACGTCAACAAGCACAAAAGATCCAAGTATAGTCAATGGCAAACGCATAATATGATGACTATGTTCCAACGATTTATGGGACAGCATTAGCAATTCATAGTGAAACGACTTCAATAGACAGCCACGACAACAACAAAATATTCCAACAACGATTCCACTCAATCAGACTACCTTCAAATCGGATACCAAGATAAGCATACTACACTTAAAAAATTAAATGCATAGTGAATGGAGAGAAGCTCGATGCATAGCTAACCTTGAAGCTTATTTCTAAAGAACTTGAGGGATTGTCAAAAAATAAACTACTGTCCATATAAACACTTACCTAGTGGTAGTCCCATGTCCAATACCTTGTGGCTATTAATCAGAAACCCATTTAACATATGGGATCAACTTAACCCAAATGTAAACAAGAGGATTTATCCCCTGGGATACAAAGAAGATATGGTGACACAATGGCTACACCTCAAGCAGTTTACTGGACATACTGTTCAACAATATATTGATCAGTTCAAAAAGCCCAACAGCAAATTGGAAGTCATAGACTCAGACAAGACCTTTCCATTAAAATTTATTGGCAGGTTGTTTCCTCCTCTAAGAAAAGAAATGGAACTTAGCAATATTACTTCCTTGGATCAAGCATTAAAGTTTGCAATGAAGATCGATGCCAGGGTCCAAAAGGAGACTTCAAGTTAGCAGCCACAACAAAAGAAGTTCTCCACTCCTATATCTCCATCTTCCACTTTTGTTGTTTCCACAATCAATGGGCAGAACCAAGGACAGGAATCCACTCCTCAAGGTAATAAGCAAATGCCAATAATGTATGTATCATAGGATGTATGGCCATCCAGAAAAAGAATGCTTCAAGCAAGGGTCCGATAAGGTAAGGACTTTAGCTGTGGAGGACCAACCAAAAACCGAAAAAGGGGAAGACATTTACCAAACACCACACATAAGCCTCAGTACTCGCGACTCAAATGTTTCAGCTCCACCAAGGAATCTCTTTTCATACACAACTATCAGATAAATGGCACGTTACCTTATCTTATCATGGATAGTGGCAATCAGAAGAACCTTGTATCCAATCATTGGTCGATGCATAAAAGCACCCTACTAATGACCTCTGTTCATCTCCGGCCATGGATTCTGAAGTGTAGTGGAATGTTTAATAACTCAAGAATCTTTGGTCAGTGAAATAAAAAAGTTTCCAAATTTGGGTAAAAGTTTCAAAATCCCTACTTAGACCTATCCTATTTCAAATAGTAAAGGGGTAGATATTTCCAAGGTTAATAACCTGCCAAAAATGGGTGATGGATTAAGAGTAGACTTTCAGAAAGTTAAAATATACGGTTATCGATTGAAACAAGAAATTTCAGGCAGAGTGACCATATAATTAGGAGGAAAATAATGAAATCTTGATAAAAATTCTTACAAAAGTAGCTCAAGTCTGTTTCCAAACAAAAGGTATACCATTCAATGGATGGTTTGAAAAAGCTTGTAAAATAGCCAGAACAAAGCATATAAATGCACAAGAGAAAGACAGACTGGGTTTGCTGTACAAAATATTAACAAGGAAGAAAAAAAAGTATGAAAAAAGCAGTCAAATGTGTAATGAGCAGAAATCACAAACAAGAGCATTTAAGAAAAGATTACAGTCTAAGAAGATCAAAGTGGGGACCATTGGTTTCAAGGAAATTATATCCCATGTTAGGGAATTTGTAATGTCCTCTTCTGCTTAAGCACAGAGGACCATCCCACTAACCTATCTGATTCCCATAGGTTCGAGCGAGCACTGACATTCAGGGAATCAACTGAGGATTGATGCCTTATGCACCCTAAGAAGATCTTTCGCAGGGGTATTAGATCATCAATACGTAAACAAGGGCCACAGGAACTCTAGGCCACCTGCATGCATGGCATCCGAGCATTATTTCACGATGCATGCACTGATTGAGTCTCCAGAGCACTATATGCAAGTCAACTGCGAATTAGAAAGTAAAGTGACCTAATTAGGTCAAAAGTTAGGTTTGACAGGTGAATGTCATAAAAGAAAGGTGAAGCTAGTAAGGAAGACCTGCTTATATGATTATTGATTTGTGGATTCGAATTGGAGAGCTCAATGAGCTAAGTTGGGGTTGAGTGCAAGCACTCAACTAACTGGTGTATTTCAGCAACGAAATCTATCTTCCCTAGTCGCTATCAAGTTGGATCATCCAGATTCAGCATTACTTCATCATCAGGTACTACTATCATTTAGTTTCTGCAACATTCCAGTTTATGAGTTATTGAGGGATTCGTCCTCCTGCATGGGCACATTGTCCAAGGACCTTCCTATTCACATTACAACCTACAGGGCTCATTTCTTCTGCATGATGCTCTCATCCTCTTCAGAGCAGTGGTATTACCTTTCCCCTGGAAGAAGGGCTCTTTAGCTTGAGTCTTCAACTATTCCTCAGCATGTCCATCTTCAAAAAGATGTCCTCCTGCATGTGGGCGAATTTCTAAGAGAGAGGTACACGTTTTAGGGCTTGGAGCCATCAGTTACTCTGCATGCTGCTTCTATCTTCTTCAAAAGGGCACTATAACCCTAGCACACCTTGTCTGGAGCTTCAACTGCGGAGTATTATTTATTGAGGAGCATTCTTAGCATTGAGGAGGGCGCATTTATTCTTTGGAGTACATCCTACCTTATCTCCCTATTCCATCGGCACAATTCTCGCATGATGGGATTATATTGGTCTACATCAGCTGATCTATCTACTGGTATGTACATGCATTGATTCCTCCTATTTTATAGCATTTCTGTTTATCTGGGTTATAGATCTACATGCAAGTGCAGGCATGCAGAGATTAGTGCATACTTTCATATTCTATTGAGGCATAAGACTACTAGCCAATCACAGCACAACACAAAAAATATATATATATCAGTTTGGAATATTACAATGGTATCAAAGCATGCTCCTCACCAGTTGTGGGAGCATGCAATTGTGAACAGTAAATGAATTCAGAGGACCCACACAACATTACTTACCGGAGACAGAGGTTTAGAAACAGTGATAGAGGGGAAGAAGAATTAGAGGATATAGAACGGGGGGATAGAGAGTATCAGTTTGAAAAAAGTAAAGGCAAAGAAACAATGGCAGATGATGATAAAATAGCTTTCAATAGTCTCATTTCAGCTATAAAGGATCTCACTACTGGACAAAAAGAAATGGTGAGTGCCATCAGACAGATGGCAAAGAAAAACGGGCCCACCCACACAGTCCATTATTTCCCAACAGTGATAGGGTATCCACCAGTAGTAGTGGGGAACATTTACATAACAACATGCAGAGCCATCCCCATATATACAACAGGCCCTCCCGACCTACCATGCCTCAATTCTTAGAAAGCCCAGCCGCAATACCTCTAGCACAGGTAGAGCCAGAAGAATCCATGAGTGCCTATTTGAGAGAATACGGAGCATTAGGAGATGACTTCCAGTCAGCCATGACCTTCACTAACTTTTGCCACTTTAAAAGTAAGAATAGGCCCAGAACATACAATAGGCCTTTCAACCAGAACTTTGAGTTACAGCGCACGGTAGCTAAACTGACTATCCCTACCTTTGAGGGGACCCGAGGTGGCCCAGCGCGGAATTGGGTACAAAAAAAATGGTGAGTGCCATTAGACAGATGGCAGAGAAAAACAAGCCCACCCCACACAATCCATTATTTCCCAACAGTGATAGGGTATCCACCAGTAGTAGTGGGGAACATTTACATACCAACATGCAAAGCCATCCCCATATATACAACAAGCCCTCCCGACCTACCATGCCTCAATTCTTAGAAAGCCCAGCCACAGTACCTCTAGCACAGGTAGAGCCAGAAGAATCCATGAGTGCCTATTTGAGAGAATACAGAGCATTAGGAGATGACATCCAGTCAGCCATGACCTTCACTGACTTTTGCCACTTTAAAAGTAAGAACAGGCCCAGAACATACAATAGGCCTTTCAACCAGAACTTTGAGTTACAGCGCACGGTAGGGAAAATGACTATCCCTACCTTTGAGGGGACCCAGGGTGGCCCAGCGTGGAATTGGGTACAGAAGTTGGATACATACTTCCAGCTCAACCCCATGATTGAGACAGATGCCATTAAATTGGCTACCTTGCATTTGGACAGGGAGGCCATGAGTGGTGGTACCACGGATTGGTGACATTGGATCACAATACCATCACCTCATACACAGATTTTACACAGAGGCTCATTGAGCGATTTGACACAAAGGACCCTGAGGTGCATTTTAGAGAGCTGGCACAGCTCAGGCAGACAGGTAGTGCAGATGCATTCATTTCAGAGTTTCAGAGGGTAGCAGTCATGGTGACAGATATTTCAGAGAGCAGGTTGATTATGTTATGTACCAAGGCCCTCACTGAACCCTTACGTGGATGGGTCAAGTCCTATAGACCCACCACCCTAGCAGATGCCATCAGTCGAACTAGAGATTTACAAGATGCAGTACCCAAGAATAGATTTCCTCCCAGAACTAATTTCCCTATTAAAGATAAAGAGAGGAAACCCTTCTAGAAAGAATGGCCCAAGAAAGAATGGATGGATAATGATACCCACCAGGACCTTAGAAGAAAAAAGTTATGTTTCACTTGTCAAGAACCATGGGTACCAGGTCACAGATGTCCAGGGAAGGGAAAGGCCCACTACATAGAGGTCTATTCCTACAGTGGAGAGGATGAGGATTATCAGGATCAGGAGCAGGGAGAGACACATGAGACAGTTGATGAGGGACAGTCACCAGGAGGTGCCATTGCTACATTGTCAAGGGTCCCTCCACACTCTACGGATCAGAGGTGTCATACAAGTCCACAAAGTGGGAGTGTTGATAGATGGTGGGGCATCCCACAACTTTATTGATGTTGCATGGGTTAAAAAGAAAGGCATTCAGACTGAGAGTTTTGATGGATTTTCAGTAGTTGCAGCAAGTCACCACACCATGGAGTGTAGTCAGAGGATTCCAAAATTGAAAGTAACACTTGGGAATTATACAGTGATAGAAACATTCTATGTGGTAGATGTACCTGACACGAATGTGGTATTGGGAGTTCAACGGCTTTATTCCATAGGGAAGTATTCCACGAACTACCAGACCATGGAGATGGAGTTCATGGGAACGGAGGGCCAGAAGGTAGTATTGAGAGGAATGAATACCTACCCTCCCACAGCAGTGACATCACACAAGATGGAGGCAGTACTCCAACAGGGAGATATAGAGTGGGAAGCAGAGTGCTTGGTTACCTTCAGGAAACCACCAGATAAGGCCACGCAACATCTAGCAGATATAGAGGCCTTCCAGCAGGTGGACCTCCAAATAGGGGATTTGAGCACATTATTGAGTTAGAGGGGACTCAAGCAGTTATCACCACTCCTTACAGACACCCCAAGAGGTACAAAGATGAGATAGAGAGTACAATCAAGGAACTATTCAAACTAGGGTACATTAAACCTAGCTCCAGTCCATTTGCATCCTCAGTAGTGCTAGTGAAGAAAAAGGATGGAACCTTGCACATGTGCATCGAATACAGGGCACTCAACAAGAAGACTATAAAAAACAGGTATCCAATCCCCAGGATTGATGAGTTGATGGATGAACTACAGGGGGCACAGTACTTTTCTAAGATCGACCTCCGCTCAGGTTACCATCAGATTCGGATTAGGGAACAGGATGTTCCAAAGACCGCCTTCCGTTGCCACTACGGACATTATGAGTTTCTAGTGATGCCATTTGACCTCACTAATGCATCAGCCACTTTCCAATCATGTAGGAACAATATCTTCAAGGCTCAGTTACGCAAGCATCTTATGGTATTCTTCGACGACATATTGATATAAGGTAGAACTTGGGAAGAACATTTGAGACATCTAGACAAAGTACTTGGAATTCTACAGGAGCAATCACTATATGCCAAAATGTCCAAGTGTGAGTTCGACATGCAGGAGATGTTATATTTGGGACATGTGATAGGGGCCAACGAGGTCCAGGCGCACTTAGAGAAGATTCGGGCCATATTGGATTGGCCTACACCCAAAAATGTGACAAAACTGAAGGGCTTTTTGGGCCTTTGCACCTACTACAGGAGGTATGTCAATGGATTCTCACAGATGACCACACCCCTCACCAATCTTACCAAGAAGGGGGCATTCAGTTGGTCAGAGACAGCACGGCAGACATTCAAAAAAATGAAGAAGGTAATGAGTTCATGCCTAGTATTAGCTCTACCAGACTTTTCTCATCCCTTCATGTTAGAGTGTGATGCCTCAGGAGAAGGAATAGGGGCAGTATTGATGCTAAACAATCACCCCGTTGCATTTGAGAGCAGGAAGCTCAAAGACTATGAGCGCCACTATTCGATATACGACAAGGAAATGTTAGCCATTCTCCATGTGCTAACCAAGTTCAGGCAATACTTAGTGGGTGGCAGATTCAAGATTAAGACAGATCACAACAGCTTGAAATACTTCCTAGAGCAAAAAGAGCTAAACGAGAGGCAACAAAAATGGGTGAGCAAAATTCAGGCCTATGACTTCGAGATTGAATACATAAAGGGAAAGAACAATGTAGTGGCTGATGCACTTTCGAGACGACCAGCTACTTTGTCCCTTATGAGCATCTCATCAGATTGGAGATCTTATCTTTTGGTTGAGTATTCCAAAGATAAATTTGCCTGTGAAATATTGGATGGACAGATTCAGGACGACAAGTACCGGGTAATTGATGACATCATATACTACAAGAACAAAATCTACTTAGTTCCAGAGTCTTCCCTCAAGAAAAAGATTCTACAAGCCTCGCATGATTCACCATTAGCAGGGCATCGGGGGTTTCTCAAGACCTACAGGTAAATTAGAGAGAGGTTCTCATGGAAGGGCCTCAAGAATGATGTGATGCAACATGTGAAAGAGTGCAACATGTGCCAACAGAACAAAATAGAGCACACCCACCCAGCCGGTTTACTACGACCCTTGCCTATTCCCGAGCAGAAGTGGGAGAGCATCTCCATGGACTTCATTACAGGGTTGCCCAAGGTTCAGGGCAGAGACTGCTTGTATGTAGTGGTGGACAGATTGAACAAGTTCGCTCACTTCTTTGCCATTCCTTCAGATTATTCCGCGGCACAAGTGGCAGAACTATTTTTCAGAGAGGTATTCAAACTCCACGGGTTACCCAAGACCATTGTCAGTGATAGGGACAGCAAATTCACTGGAGCATTTTGGTAGGAGCTTTTCAGGTTGGTGGGAACCGAGTTAGCTATGAGCACAAGTTATCATCCACAGAGCGACAGTCAGACAAAGATAGTTAACAAGTGGATTGAGGGATACTTGAGGAATTACGTAGCAGGTCAGCAGAGGACATGGATCAGATGGCTACACTTAGGTGAGCATTGCTACAATACCACCCACCATATGACCATTGGGATGACTCCCTTCAAAGCTCTATATGGATACGACGCCTTAACTTTTGCAGATCTGATATTTGGTGATAGCAAGGCCCCCAAGGCCAAAGAGTGGATTCAAGAGAGTCGAGACATCCTTACCATACTCAGAAAAAACATACAGGCTACTCAGAATCAACAGAAGATATATGCAGACAGGCACGGGACTGAGCGCAGTTTTGAGGTGGGAGACTTAGTTTATTTACGCCTACAACCTTACTCACAGTCTTCCCTTACAAAGAAAGGAGTAGAGAAGCTCAAGCCTCGCTTCTATGGTCCCTACAAGATAATCCGAAAGGTCGGAGAGGTAGCGTATGAGCTAGAACTACCCCCAGAGAGCAAGATTCACGATGTATTTCATGTATCCAACCTCAAGAAGGCAGTAGGTCAACAGATTGTTACATCATCCGAGCTGCCCCCCCTTGATGACGAGGGGCAATTGATTATGATTCCCGAGCGCATCCTGGAGGTGCGAGAGCAGAAACTAAGGAACAGGATCATTAGAGACTACTTGGTTCAATGGAGAGATCTGCCTATAGAGGAGGCCACTTGGGAAGGAGAACAAGTATTACAGCACCCAGCCTTACAGTTGCTTGAGGACAAGCAATTTC
Source organism: Larix kaempferi (assembly GCA_027924585.1). Classification (NCBI taxonomy): domain Eukaryota; kingdom Viridiplantae; phylum Streptophyta; class Pinopsida; order Pinales; family Pinaceae; genus Larix; species Larix kaempferi. Next base: position 21,596,316 of record BSBM01000515.1, read on the forward strand.
GAGCCGGGAGGACTGTGATGTCCTCTTCTGCTTAAGCACAGAAGACCATCCCGCTAACCTATTTGATTTCCATAGGTTCGAGCGGGCACTGACATTCAGAGAATCAATTGAGGATTGATGCCTTATGCACCCTAAGAAGATCTTTGGCAGGGGTATTAGATCATCAGTAGGTAAACAGGGGCCACAGGAACTCTAGGCCACATGCATGCATGGCATACGAGCATTATTTCATGATGCATGCACTGATTGAGTCTCCAGAGCACTATATGCAAGTCAACTGCAAATTAGAAAGTAAAGTGACCTAATTAGGTCAAAAGTTAGGTCTGACGGGTGAATGTTATAAAAGAAAGGTAAAGCTAGTAAGGAAGACCTGCTTATATGATTATTGATTTGTGGATTCGAATTGGAGAGCTCAACAAGCTAAGTTGGGGTTGAGTGCATGCACTCAGCTAACTGGTGTATTTCGGCAGTGAAATCTATCTTCCCTAGTTGCCATCAGGTTGGATCATCCAGATTCAGCATTACTTCATCATCAGGTACTACTATCATTCAGTTTCTACAGCATTCCAGTTAATGAGTTATTGAGGGATTCGTCCTCCTGCATGGGCGCATTGTCCAAGGACCTTCCTATTCGCATTATAGCCTACAGGGCTCATTTCTTCTGCACGATGCTCTCATCCTCTTCAGAGCAGTGATATTACCCTTCCCCTGGAAGAAGGGCTCTTTAGCTTGAGTCTTCAGCTATTCCTTAGCACATCCATCTTCAAAAAGACGTCCTCCTGCATGTGGGCGACTTTCTAAGAGAGGGGTACACATTTAGGGCTTGGAGCCATCAGTTACTCTGCATGTTGCTTCTATCTTCTTCAGAAGGGCACTATAACCCTAGCACACCTTGTCTGGAGCTTCAACTGCGGAGTATTATTTATTGAGGAGCATTCTTAGCATTGAGGAGGGCGCATTTATTCTCTGGAGGACGTCCTACCTTATCTCCCTATTCCACCGGCACAATTCTCGCATGCTGGGATTATATTGGTCTACATCAGCTGATCTATCTACTGGTATGTACATGCATTGATTCCTCCTATTTTATAGCATTTCTGTTTATCTGGGTTATAGATCTGCATGCATGCAGAGATCAGTGCATACTTTCATATTCTATTGAGGCATAAGACTACTAGCCAATCACAGTACAACACAAAAATATATATATATATATATCAGTTTGGAATATTACAGAATTCTATGAGAAAGAGGAAGTGTAAGAAAATTTGGACAAAATGATAATTGGAACAGAAAAGGAAATATTTTCAAAAAAGGAGATAAAAGATAGTATTAAATCATTGGAAAATGGGAAATTCAAAGACCCAGATGGGCTAGTTGAAGAAATGACCAGGTGGGGAAGTGACTCACCAACAAAATTAATTCAGGACTTATTTAATCATTAAATATGGCAAGGTTTTCTCCTCAGTAGATAAATAGGATGCTGTGAAATTTCATAGTGGGTGATATGAATAAGGTGAAAAATTATAGAACCATTAAGGCAAGCAATCTTCTCCCCAGAATTTTCATCCTCATGCTGGAGAGAAACATAAGTAAATGATCAAAGGGGAAAGTGACTCATTCCCAAAAATAATTCATGACTTATTTAATTGTGCTACATGGCGACTTTGATCCTCCAGCTGACAGATAAACAAGATCATCCCAATCTTAAAAAGGTGCAATATGGATGAGGTGAAAACTTATATAAATATCATGGTAATTAGTCTTCTAGCCAAATGCTTCAGCCTCAAGTTGCAGAGAAAGATAAGTAAATGGACAAAACAGAAAAAAAGAGAACAGCATCACAAGCTAGCTTTCGGCCAAATTTTCAACAATAGATCATCTAGTAACTTTGAGAGTCCATGTAAAGGGCCTCTACAAATGATGTAGAGTCCATGTATAAACTGGGTATACCTTCAAAATGGAGAAGCTACATACAGACTTAATGAAAAAGCCGTATATGAATTAGCTTTCCCTATAAATAACAGAAAATGGTATAATAGGGAGCAATATAGAGATTTATGAAAAACCCTAGGTGAAGCTTTCCGTAAGGAGTAATACTGGGGTAAAGGAAGGCTGCCCTTTGTCCCCTACATTGTTTAGAATTTTTATTGACAAACTACAAAGTTGGATCAGATTGAAAGGTGGAAGTGGCACACATCTAGCACAAAATGCAATGTTATGATTTTAAATTATGCAGAGGATGTGGTTTTGGTTGCTAGAGACAAAATCTACAAAAGCATTTGGAGGTAGTCAGGGATATAGGTGAATATCAATAAAAGTTTTAAAAAAAAGGTAAAGGTAATTAGTACAAGAGATAAGGACAGGGAAATATATTTTTGAGGGGCAGAAATAGAAGAATCCTTATCTTTCAAGTACTTGGGCTTGGAAGTATTGTCAAATTAAAAATGGAATGCATGTACTGAAAAAAGAAACATAGATGGGAAGTAAACCCTTTATTCCCTTCAGAATAAGTGTAAGAAGATACATTTATAGATTTGGAAAACAAGGAAGTATATATTCAGAAATTTGATACAGCCTGTGATTTTATACAGAATCCAGGTTGGGGGCAGGGATTTCTCAAAAAGGTGGGAAAAAATTGAATCTATCCAAAAGCATTTCTTATAGAACAATTAGAAATGATATTGCAACCCCACCCAATCCTTTTAGCAGAAATAGGTATGCACTAAGCTTCCTTAAGAAGCAGAAGCACTAGGTCACTTTACTACATACATGGTGTTGCCACCTAAGAGCTCCTGCACCTAGGTGAGAAAAATCCCAACTCACTGGTGCGGCCATGGGGGCAAGTTCAGGTTGGTTGGAACTCTCACCTCAACACTCAACCTCTCTGTTTAGGCCAACTCCTAAACAAATCCAAGCGAGGATACCCTAAGATAAAAGAATTACTGAAAATGGAAGGAGATAATTTTGCAACTACAAGTACTATAGATGATGCAACAAATTAGATCAAGTACTTGAACTAAAGAATATCTACGATGACAATAAGCATGAAGTAAACTACTAAAAATATGCTAATCAGATGATGCTTCAAAATGATAGATATGAAAAGAAAAGCATGTCAAGTTGTCACTGTGTTACCACCCATTTTGTATGGGCGTCCACTAAGGGATGCCTGCAGATTCAATGGACTGTCCAAAGCATTCTAGGCAGTCTTATCATAAGACAGCAGTAACACTCCAACCCTGAGAAGTTCTAGCATTCAGATGCAGTCATGAGCACTCCTATACCAGTTCTGGGCACCAAATTGTCACTTACAGCCATGGCCAAGCATTTCTGAGGGTAATGGAGTTAGCCTACAGCATCGTACTTTGAGTCTGGGCAAGTAACAGCCCCTGTACTTAGTGTTTGGGAAAATCTGGGCCTATTTCAGATGATGAACAGGCCTTAAATCAATCAGTCTACAGCAAACTCACAAAAAGGCCAGCCTCTGGATTTAATATAGAGTGTGATCTTGTCATAAAGAGTGGCAATCAACAACATCCCTTCGGTATGAAATTGACAAATGTGAGAGGGGATTTTCTAATGTTTCAAATCAGACCTTGTATGACTATGAAACAGCCCTGACTGCAGAGCATTATAAAAGAGACGTTGTAAAGGCTATGAAGTTCTTTGATTTTATGTGGCATGTGGTCTGATTTTCTGAAGTGATTCCTTAAATTGATCATTTGTTTGGGTAATATATTCATTGGTTAATTAATATAATTTACCCTTTGAGAGTGATTTTAATCACTTGTCTTAATTCTGGAATTTATATGTACATATTATATCTTTTCAAGTTCTGGATTTCATTAAATTTGTGGGTTTTAATTTACTGTCTTTTGCACAAATATGTGGGTTTTTATTTACTATCTTTTGCACAAATTTGTGGGTTAATAAATTTTGCTTTACATTTCACTAGCAAGTCTTTAGAGCAAAGTTAATTCACTCCCTAATTAATTGTCTTAATCAAGCATTCAACACTTAATTGAACAAATGTTTTATTGGATTAATTGATCGAATTCACTCTTTAGAGGAGTAATTCTCATCACTTCATAATCCTAAAATTCTAGTGTAATTGGTTCATTTTGATTTCAGATCTAAGAAGATTCATTGGTTATAATTTACCTTTACTTTGAAAAATCTTCAAAGTGACATATTGCTTCAAAATCTTTCTCAAGCAAAACCGCACTTTCCTCCAGATACATTGCTTAAATCTTGTGCTTTAACACTTATTTTGACAATTATTTCATTTATCCAAGTCTGGGACAGTTTTAATAATATTTGCAGCAAATAAACTCATCAAAACATCATTTTGGAGTGACCTTAATCACTTATAAATTTTAGGAGTTTATTTTTGCATCTATCACATCATTTCTAGATTTGCAAACACTTCATTGTGGTTAATTCTTCATTTTTGGTTGTCTTTAATTGGAATTTTGCCATGCTTCATTTCTGAATTCATTGTCAAGCATTATTTCATTTGTAATTCAAGTGATTGTTTCACTTTTGCACTCCAATAATTTCCTTGGCAGTCACTTAATTTCTAGGTTATATAAATCTGCAATACACTTGTACAATTTAACCAGATTTAAAATCAACCCTCTTAGCTCTCTTCATCTAAAATTAATCTAAGAATCAATCGACCTTTAGGGAAAGCCCCCCTAGACCTTTGAGAGCAGGTCAAAAGTGAGGGAAGTTAACACTAAGGTGACAGTGGTGCTTTTCTTCTGTAGTTGCTCCTTGATAACACTCGAGGGTTGGGACTTTCCCATTCAAGTGCTAAATCAAACTGTAACAGGTTGAACCTCACCAATCTCATTAGAAAGTTGGTAAAGCACGTGCTTAGATACTTGAAGGGCACAATCCACTATAGCATGTGGTATATAGGAAATGATGAGTTGCTACTCGATGGATTTGTTAATTCTAATTTGAGCATAACATCCCAGCACACAAAAGAGTACTTCCGACTATTGTTTCAATTTTGGTTCAGGTATAGTTTCATGGTTCAACTGGAAATAAGCAACAGTTGCACTCAGTTCAGCTGAAGCACATTCATATCCAGTACCATTTATTGAGAGAGAGTACAGAAGGGAGCAATAGTTCTTGACCATGTTCCTATATAATCACAAGTGGCATGTTTCTTGACAAAGCCCCTGGCAAGGGGGGAGTTTGAGATGCTAAGGGAGAAGTTTGATTTGATGGACAATACTTTCCTCACAAAGAGGGAGTGTTAGTTTACCTATTGTTTGAAACCTAGTCTCCTTCAACTGCAAAGAGTTGTGCAAAGAGTATTTGACTCTTGTTGGAGAGAGAGTGCACCAGTGGTTAAGACTCAAGAGTCTCAATCAGAGCAAATTTGTCTTATAGACCTCTTCAACAAAAAAATTTGGCACTTCAGGGTTGCATTGGACAACAAGGGTGCACTACTTGAGTAGTTGCATAGAGCAGTGTGCTCAGTGTGTGGAGTGTGCTTGGCACATGTTGGAATGTGCCCACCAATCCTTGGCACATGTGGGGCACACTACTTGAGTGGTTACATGGAGGAACATGCTTACCACAGGTTGGCATGTATCTATCTATTCTTAGCACATGAGGGGTGTACAATTTGGGGAAGATTTCTTACACATGAGGAGCATTAATTGTTGGTGGTTATTCTTCATGTGAGGCACATTCTTTTAAGGTTGGGGTTTGACATTATGAAGGTGGAGCGCTCCATTCTAGAGGCTACGGTTTTAGCCTTCATTTGTAACTCCCCCTTCCTCATACTCTATAAAAGAGGAGGAGGACACATTGCTGAAGAATGTACTGTGGTAGATGTGATAGCTAATGTTTTCTAGTTAGAGTGCTTTGTAGTGTGAGCTTGTGAGAAGTTGTGTAGATTTAAGTAATCTTCTTTTCATAGTAATAGAATGATATGTGATTGCTGCTGCAGATTTATTATGTTGATCTGATTTTTCAGATCTCTTTTTTAGTAGATCTATCATCTGTTTACTGTTGGTTTGATTTAAACTCTTGATATGCTGATCTACACTTTCCAATCTTCCATACAGTGTTTTGGTTTATGCAGATCTGAAGTTTTGATAAGTGTTTCAGAAGTTTTCAGATTTAGCTGTCAGGTTTAATTTCTGTGAATGCAGATCTGCTATCATGAGATGAAATTTTAACCAGAACAATTTAAATTTAACTTTCAATGAGAGACTACCTATGACAGTTGTAACTCCCTTTCCTTTCTTGATCTTGACACATAATCCACTCAGCTTATCACTTAAATAGTTGTTGAAGTTAACTAAGGGAGTGTGTCATGAATGTTTGGTAAAATAGTTCTTAGAGTACCTATTCTCTAAGTGTTTGGCAAAACTCCTTAAAGAATTTCCATTAGCTAAGTTATTTGTCAAAGAATATTTCCAATCTAATAATTATTCTCATACACCCATTTCTATTTTTTTTCTCTTATTACTACACAGTAATTAGGAAAACGTTTGACTACAATTCTTTGTTTTCCATTTTGTTCAGGAATGCAATTAATTGATTCATATTCACATAGTTTATTTATTTTTATTATGTATGCTTCTTGATCAAGCATCCTTGGAGGCTTATGTTGAGTCCCCTCCACCTTAGCCAATTGAGAATCTGTTTTTTCTCCAAAGCTCTACTTCAAACTTTTGAGTGTACCCATTATTTTCATTGTCATAAGGTCCTTTTAATATTTTTTATATTAGATCTCTTAATTGTTCTTTAAGTGAACATACCATCTGGGTTGGTTGATTCCAATGCTCCATTGTCATGTACTATTTTTACTTTGAATGGTGCATTTTCTTTAGATGTTTCCTTAAATGTTTATCATGTGAGGCTTTTCTTCATATTTGTGCTACTTTTGTGATTGCCCATTGCAAACGTAGCCTAGTAACATCCTTTTAATCTCCCACGAAATTTTGAACTTCTAACCTTAGGCTTAGAACCCCAAATTTGAGAGGAACAACAAACTTTTGGACATACAATAATTGAAAAAGTGCGTATTTTGTAGTTAGCTTATCAAAGGTTCAAAATGCCCATGACACTGCTAGCATTTTTTCTTGCCGGTCATTCTAGTCAATCTGGAATGACATGTACAATTTTGCCACAAAAATATTATTTGCTTCCTCAACTTGTCCATTATCCCTTGAGTAATAAAGGTGTTGAGAATGATGTAAATTACACTTTTGGTCACAATCAACCCTATATTGTATCATTTATTATATTTAGGTTTGGTTAAGGCCAACCTAGTCAACATAGGCTCATAAACCCTCTTCGGGAAAGCACCCTACACTTTGAGTTGTGTATATACTATATATACACCAATTTTCATTTGTAATATTCGATCAAGTGGATTCTTTTCCATCTTTAATCAAATATTACGCCTAAGGGAACCATCAAAAGTGTTGTGCTCTCGTGTGCTTGGTTCATTTCTCTCTCTAACACACTTATGATTGGGTTACTTCTCTCTCTGGCACACTTATGCTTGGGTTTATTTTCTCTCTCTAGGGTTATTTTGCCCTAGTACTGGTTTATTCTCTTTATAGCAAAATTAGGATTTTGATGGTTGGTTACATTTGATCCTCTCTCTCTCCTATGAATCTTAACATGGTATCAAAGTAGGTATGAACCTCCCTTGCTCAATTCATCCATTGATCAAAGGACCTTTGGCTAGTGGCATCGCTTAGGGTTTCTTTGCAACTGTGAAACTAGGGTTTTTGGATCATCTCTTTTTCTAGTGTTTAAACCATCCTTCAAGGACAACACCTAGTGTTCAACGTATGGCCTCCCTCAAGTCTAGGGGAGGGTTTAGGGAGGGTTTAGACCTAGTGTTCAAACCCATGGAGCGAATTTCCTAGTGTTTAAACCCTCCCTCAAGTCTAGTGCCTCTTTTTCTAAGTTTTACTAGGATCTAAACACTTTTGAGGCCATCACACTCTCTTATGAATCTCAACATGGTATCAAAGTACATGTGAACCTCCCTTATTTAATGAAGCAACTAATCAAAATACTTTTGGTTATTGGCATCGCTTGGGATTTCTTTGGGACTACAAAACTAGGTTTTTGGATCATATCTCTTTTTTTAGGGCTTAAACCCTCCTTCAAGGCCAATGCCTCTTTTCTAGGGTTTTCCTAGTTTTTAAACCCTCACTCAAAGCTAGTGCCTCTTTTTTTAGGGTTTCCTAAGGTCTAGACAAAGGGTTCTTCTTGAACCTAAGGACTTATAGTGGATGTTTGTGCAATTACATGGGACTAATTATGATATTTTAATAGATCAAATAATTGCCTTTCTTAGGAAAAAGGGTCTGTGGATATACTTGAGGAAACCCCTTCCTCCTAATGTTCAACGTATGGCTCCATCAGTTTCACATTTTAGTGTTCTTGGATCAAGTAATGGGATCATATTCCAATGTATCACTTATATGATCCTTTCACTCACAAGGTGATTGAAAATTTGAAAGTACAATGTTATATTTGATGGAGTTATTATTTGCCAGTCAGAATCTTTTCCACTAACTCTTACATATGATTCGACCATAGATGATTCTTAGCAAGTTTTAGTGGATCTCTCTTTATGATGTTGGTTTATTCTAGATGCACTACATTCAACAGATCCATTCTTTAGGACAAGTTGTGCCAATCTTTGCAAACCAACATGTTTCAATGAATCTTTCTTTTCCACATAATGATGTACTCCAATAGTCACTACACAAATAAATGTTGATGACTATAGTTTTGTGTGTTACTCCAAAAGTGTTTGCACCATGTTTGGTGTGCTTCATGAGATTTGGGCTACATGGTGTATGTTCACATGGTTGGAGGAAACCCTACTTGGGAAGAGGAGTGTTGTGCATCCTGGAGGAGAGCTTCAAGCCTTAGATGGCATGGGGATGCCTGGATTCCTATTTGGAGCCTTGGAGTTGGCTCAGAGATGCTTGGGCTACAACATTGTTCTTACAAAGGATAGCTAACCTAGTGGAGTACATTGCTTAGGATGATTGATGGAGGCCATGGCGACTTGTGACGAAGGCATGTCAACATACCTTGTGTAGCTACATCATTTTGGATCCCTTGTTGCATATAACATCACCTTGGAGCATGATACGCATTCTTTGGAGTGTAGTGTCTCACTTGTGTTAGCCTACAAGTGCTTGTTGTAGGTTTCCTATAAGGGCTTGGGCCCCCATAGTATTGTTGGCTCCCCTTATCTCTCATATATATAGAGTCCTTTCATTATTGTAATCATTATCTTTTCTTTGTACTTAGCTTCTTAGAGAAAGTTACTAGGGTTTCCTCATGAACCCTTGGAGGAGTTATTAAGTCTAGAGGAGACATCTTTGTTGGAGCTTCGTCCTTGTGAGATTCTAGAGTTTACTCTTGTAAAGAAGATGTTGGTGATGATCACCCTTCTCTCTCTCTCTAAAGAAGATGTTGGTGATGATCACCCTTCTCTCTCTCTCTCTCTCTCTCTCTCTCTCTCTCTCTCACACACACACACACACATCTTCTTATGTACTTGGTCTATCTTGGCCTGGAGCGCTAGGGTTTCTTGTAGATTTCTAAGGTTAGGATTTTTACCCTGAGAAGGAAAGAAGATTTAAGGTTTGGTGATAAACCCTTAGTGTATTTGGTAAAGAAGAAGAACAAAAGAGGACGCCTTGCCTTGGAAGAAGTGTTGAAATGATTCTTGCATACTGGAGCTCCTTGGTCGGGTTAGGATTTTCTTGTTTTCCCTAGCCAGGGTTTTGGAGAGCTAATGGACTAGTACTAGCCTTGAGAGAAGGCTATGGTATGTACATGTACTTCATCTTGAGTATAAAAATGAATTTTTCAGCGGTCCAAAACTTGTGCATTTTCTAGATTTGATTTTCAGCCATATATGTTCTACTTCTTGCTATTTACAGCTAAATATGTCTTCATGATTCGAAATAAGTAAAAGGACAATTGTTAAGTGACTTAACATCTTCATTGAGGAATCTAAGGGGTTGTTTTGCTGCTGCTATACCAGCTGTTGTATTGCTGTTATAATTGCTGTAAAATAAAAATTTCAGATCTGGTTTATGTGGGATAAGTTGCCCTAGAGGGCTGCAAGATATCCAAGTTGTTTGGTATATTTTCTCCTTTAATTGCCTAGAAGTTTGGACTGTTTGGAAGTGAAATATTGTACTCCTTCAGATTTTTTTATAAACTTTCACAACAGCCCTAAGGCTGAAGATTCACAGGGTCAAGATCCAGGAAGCTCTAAGGTCAGAGGTGAAATTTCTGTTTTGCATTAAAATTCAAAAACCTTGACTATCACCGGAAATTTTACAATGACTAGGACCTTATTTATTATGACTTGTCCCAGTGTCATCCTACAAAAGTGTAACCGGGCCTGCTTTACTATATTCAGCAGATTCATTCTCATGGACAGCTTGTGCTAATTTTTGTACCCTTGGCAGAAGCTTGACAACATCTTCACAACTACAAGCCACCTTCATCAACTTGTGGAACTGTATTGTTGTGGGAGATATGGCGTTCAAGGGAGATTAAATGTAATAACTTCACTATATAGCTCTTGTTGGGCATAAAGGAGGGATGTGAATCTTGTGATGTAATATCTTCTCTTTGTGGCCTCCCATTCAGATTAAGGGTGGATGTTGAATACAAAGGTGCAATCTTCATTTTTGGTTACGATCAACTTTGCATTGACTTGTGTGTATTTATAAATCCACTCTCATTTTTCAGTTATGGCAGTCCTTATATCGGATATTTATAAACCCACTCTCTTTTTCGGCTATGATCAACGTTATATTATATTGAGTTCGGTATTTATACACCCACTCTTATTTTCGGCTAAGGCCAACCTTGTATTGAGTTGGGTATTTTACACCCTCTCATTTGTATACATCAATCTTCTTTGTGGACCCTTGTTCAACTTAAGGGGGGATGTTAAGAATGGTGTAAGGTTGTAAGCTTCACTTTTGGTCACAGCCGACCCTATATTGTATCATTTATTATATTAGGGTTTCGTTAAGGTCAACCTAATATAAACATAGGCTCGTAACCCCTCTTGGGAAAATCACCCTACCCTTGAGTTGTGAATATACTACATATAGACCAACTCTCATTTATAATATTCAATCAAGTAGATTCTTTAAACATCTTTAATAAAGTCTTATGCCTAAGGGCACCATAAAAAGTGTTGCCCTCCCTAGTGCTTCTGTTACTTTTCTCTCTAGTGCACTTATGCTTGGTTTATTTTCTCTCTCTATCGTTATTTCCCCTAGTGCTGGTTTATCCTCTTTATTGCAGAATTAGAGTTTTGCTGGTCGGTTCCATTCGATCCTCTCTTCCTTTTATGAATCTCAAAAAAAGTATCAATATTCAATGAATAATCATAAATTCTTGTATTAAATGCTTAATAATTACTAAGTGACCACCTCTATCACTTTGCAGTTTTAATAGACATCTACACCTTCCCATGATATTTCTCATAAAAAATTACATAGTGCTTCAGGTCAAAATATTTGGGAGTGTTTAAGCGTTAACCCATATATTAAGTACTTTGTAGCAACAATGTTATATCCATGACATCCGTTTTTACTCAAATGGTCAAAGGAGCCAATGAAATCAAACTCGATTGCTAAAAGACACCTTAAAGGATGTAGTGGCATAAAATCTTTCTTGTGGGAGCTCCCCATTAATTAAGACCGATCACCAATTAAACATAATGTCTTGCACAAAGGAATAGACTTGACCACATATTATCCCCTATACCATTCTAGCACAACTTACACTCTAAGGTTAACCTTTAGGAACTCTCATAAAGCACTCAAGTAGAAGGTTCTCCCAACACGATTCATGAAAAAATATTTTGCTACCGCATGCAATTCTTTTGCCGTATAGGCTTATCCTATAATAATAAGACCCATATACAAATTATTCAATGCATAACTAGTTTAGTAATCAGAAAAGTTGGCTAGCAAGCAATGTTCAAACTTTCTTAAATTCTTTGTCGAACCTTCTTGCTCAATTTTATAAAAACTGTATTTTACTTTGTTCAAAAATTCTACTTGCATAGTAGATTGGTTGATCTAATTTACTTGAAACTTCTTGAGCAACGTGAGAGTGAGGACACTTATCAATCAATACTTAATCTCTTCAAATGCTTGTTTATATCCCTCTCTAATACAACATCTTTCTTCATCAATTCTTCAAAGCAGTGATTGGTTTGGCACAATTCTTGATAAATCTTTCGCAAAAACCTACATGCCCAAAAAAGGCTGACACAATTTACATTTCCATTGGGATAGTAAATTCACAAAGACTCTTATATTGCCAAGGTCTATTACCAATCCCCAAGAGATCACCACATGTTCTAGCAGTTTCCTAATAAATGTAAGGAAGATACAATCTTCTAGATCATAATATTCCTTGTCACCAACTTTTCAAATAAATGGCACAGTAACGCCTTGGAAAGTAGAAAGAAAATTAGACTATCTAGATCATATTTCGTTAAAGGCATAAATTATGTATTCCCTGATAAATATTGTTTCATGTCTATCCTCCTTTGCAATACCAATATGTTTACATCCAAAAAAACATCTAGAAAGGAGTGTGTTTCATGCTTTGCTGCCTCCTCTAAGATTCTAGTAGTGCATCATATCAGAAATGGATATTTCGTGGTGGTAGCATTTAGTTTTCTAAAATCAACATAAATTTTTCATTATCCATTTCTTTCATTGTAACCACAATTGGAGATAGCTAGCTAATAGTGTTCACCTTAAACATGCCAACATCAAGTAGTCAAAGTGTTTGGTTCTAGGCTTCTAGCTCAATCTTGTTCTCACATATTTCACAAGGAAATCCTTTTAAATATTGGTAGGTCCATATGAACACATCCATGTATTTCATGAAAATTTTCATTATTTCCTATAATAGCTTCAAGGACCAGCCTGCTCCAATAATGATATTTTGCGGTTTGTCTTCTGTTCTCATATTGATTTTAATAGGTATTTGTGCCTTGTATGTTATTTATTCTATACTTAGGAAATTGTATGCAATGTTTCTTGCACATATTTCTATAAAATGAGATAGGAACGCTGCTCATTTGCCACAAACTCTTTCAAGTTATGCCCTCACTCAGATTAATCTTCACATCATTCAGACAATGTATGCATCTTCATATCTAATTAATCTTGCCTGTATCATTCGCTCATATGTACCAACATTGCACAAAATGACATCGAAGCAAGCCATCGTTGACTAAGGTAGGTTGTCCTCTCTAAGAAAATCTCTCATTTCATACAAAAACAACTTAAAGGGATATTAACTCGCTAAACAGACTACCTGAATGATGATCACTTCATCCAATTGGCAATACGATGTTCATGTAGAATGCCAAGCATCCATGCAGATCGTCCTTATCACTGCATGTTTCCAATTCCATGCAGGTCATAATTTGTTTCAGACTAGTTGTAATTTACAATTGTATTTGCGATCTCCTTGTACTGGTTATGTGCTGGAAATTGCAATTTCCAATCGTCTTTCAAGATATGTGTAGGCAGTCACTGCTCTGAAGCCAAAACTGATAAACATCTATTTCCCCACTCCATTCCCTTTGCCATGTATAAGGGAAGAAAGGTAACCTCATTGGGGTTTTCTACCTTCTACCCCATGCCACAAAAACAAAATTCCAAAATCAAAACTCTAATCCATAAAGTTTTTTTCTTTATGGCACCTCTGGTCAACATGCGCGAGCTGCACTGTTCAACATGGGATATTAGAATGAAGCAGAAACGTCCCACAATTCATGGAGGCTAACTTTTGGTTAAGATTCCGCGATGGGGAAAATCTATTATGCCAAATTCGCCCAGAATTGCACCTGACCCCAACAACATAACAAACATGTAATGGCCCTCTTCCACAGGCGAGTATGCCCACAAGTAGCGAACATGTCTCTAAGGATTTGACCCTTGTGGGGGAATAACAACACCCTGCTTTACCAACCAATGAAGCCCCCGACCTAAGCACTAGTAATTATAATTATAAGCCATTTTATTTCGTTATCTGGCTGACGAATCGCCATTGCCACTGCATATTCTCTGAGATTTGGCATGGCTGGATGGTGTAGTACATATCGTGTAAAGAACAACATTTTATTATTTAACTATGAATTGTAAATATGAACAAATTGTTTCACAATAATATGCCGTTCAGGAATTAAAAGCCTAACATTTTGCCTGCATTGACGCCAAAAGCAAATGGGCAGAACAAATTCGATTCAATTTAACGAAAATCATGTTCGATAGGGAATGGATGGGCCTACCTTAAGACCGATCTTGGTGTTGGTGGAGGGCGGCAGCCTCTCTGCGGAGTTCCTTGACAACGGCAGCGAGAGCCTCAGGATTAACGCCGTGCTCGCAAAGGGCGATCAGAATGGAGAGGGTGTGACGGTCGAGTCCAGTCTGCAGAAAATTTGAAATCGAAAACGCCAAATCCAACGACTCCCTCGCATTCTGTGCCGCTGTTCTATCCATCTCCCCTAAATGTACTAGAACCTCTACCTCGCTGGCACAGGGTTGGCGATTTTATATGGCTACTCTCACGCCACAACGATCAATGTGCCGAAGGGAATGGACTGTTTAAGGGGAGAGAATGCAATAAAGATCAAACGCTAATCATACTCGGGCCCAACGAAAACCACGGTGGCAGCCACATGTAAACCGTCATTGTTCATTGAACAGCCTCGCAAATCGCTGCATTTCTGGCAACCTCTCATGAACGATCAATTGTATAAAGTAGAAGAGTGAGGTTTTGGGTCGATGTAGAAATTTCAAGAAAAAAACTTTAAAATATCTTAATGAGACTGGCTTTCCTGTCTTCGGATCGCTGCCCCTTCTTTCCCTAGGATTTCTTATAAAAAACACCCAAAACGCAGGATCGTTTGGAGTGCTAATGATCCCACGCCTTCGCACGTAGTTCAAAAAATGGTATGGTGCCAAAAAGACCTTGTCAAATATTATAAAATGGTTTATTAGTTTTATGTTTTGAAAAGAAGCAAAAAGATATTAGTGAAGGTATGTTGTTGGCATAAGCCTTACTTTTTATACAAGTGGGGTCATTTTGGGTGCACCATGGGTTGGAAAACATGATGTCTTTCTCGAATCATGTTGTACACTGATGTGTATCATATTCTATATAACATATAACATTGGTTATACACACTATGAAAGAGCTTTTACTATATCCTTGCACTCATCTTCTACATTAGTTGTTCTATGTGACAGCACAACCAATAATATTTATAATTTTCCAAGTTAATGCACGACATATTAAGAAAGTATGTATAAGGCCTTCGCTCATGGATGGCGATAACCAACATACCTTCATTAGTTGTTCTAGTGAAGGTATGTTGTTGGCATAAGCCTTACTTTTTATACAAGTGGGGTCATTTTGGGTGCACCATGGGTCGGAAAACATTATGTCTTTCTCGAATCATGTTGTACACTGATGTGTATCATATTCTATATAACATATAACATTGGTTATACACACTATGAAAGAGCTTTTACTATATCCTTGCACTCATCTTCTACATTAGTTGTTCTATGTGACAGCACAACCAATAACATTTATAATTTTCCAAGTTAATGCACGACATATTAAGAAAGTATGTATAAGGCCTTCGCTCATGGATGGCGATAGGCATTGCTACCCTATTGATCAATAGATGTGGAAGGTTGCGACAATAGGTTGCAAGACTAGACAACGCTTGCTTGGTCATTAGACGAAGTGGTGAACCATCCTAAGTTGACTTTATACAAGGTTCAGATGCCTAAGGTGCATGAGCCGGACATGCAAACCCAAGTGGTTGAGCATTTCATGGTTGGTGGATGGATTACACATTGGGTGCACTTTGGATGTGGAGTGGATTGCAAGGTACCTTAAAAGAATGCAAAGGCAAAACAAGTTCACTATATAAAGAGGATGCTCAAGTGTTCAAAGTTATTCATCAAAGAATAATTCATACAAAGGTGGACAAGGAATTTGTGGTTGTGTTAAGTTTTTGGGTTGACATAAAGGACAAATTGGACGTTGGCTAAGTGAACTATAGAAGAGACAAGGCCTTCATGAGGCAAGCCTATGGATGCTTCAAGGATTGGATTGACAAGTGTTGTAGGTAGATGTGCCTTGGATATTTTTATTTTGTAAAAGAACCATAGACAATTGATCGCACTCCCTTGTTGTATCTTTGTAACATTCTTTATCTAATAAAGTTAAGGAATTCACCTTTCGTGCCATGTATACATGTGTGTTGTGGTCCCTTTACTTGGATGAATGATATGTTCCTTGTAACGCATTGTTTGGCTATGTAACTATTGAATAATTGGCTAAGCATAAAAATATTGTTGGGATGCTATAAAGCCACAATTGGACATGTGCCCCCTGTTAAAAGAACTTGGTTGTGTTGAATTTGGTTGCACATCCAACGTATTGTACCTCAAGGCATAGTTATGGGCAAAGCTTAAGTGAAGCGGAGGTGTAGTCTAGTTTTAGTAGGCACAAGTTGATCAAGTCCATGTGGCCAAGGCAAGGCAATGCCACATGATTGGGAATGATGAAAAGAAAAAATTTGGGCAAGACCTAGGCCCATGACAGGTGATATCATAGCATACTCTTCACCCCCTTTATAGTGGAAAGGTGGTATGAGAGCACAACTTATCTAGGAATTTGTCAGGACAAATTTTCCCATGTAATACTTAAAAGAAGAGTCCTTGAAAATAAGAATAATATGTAAAAAAATAAAAGAACTATAATGAAAATGTAATCAAAATATTAAATAATAAGTAATAAGAATAATATGTAAAAAGTAATTGTATAATATGAAAAGTTGTGATGTAAATGTGAAAAATCGTTACTTTTCGTTATTGGACCTTTTTTAACACATAAAAGGTCTATACTTGTTATTTCATTCTGAAATCAAAGTATACAGAGATAGTTCAATACGAGATCAATTGCAACTGAAGATCAAAATCTTCCCTTCAACTGATCCTAGGCATATATTATTTCCTCGTGACTACCAGCAATAACAAATATTATCACTCTCTACATAATGAAAAGTAGTGGTCTAAACTTCACGACTGAAGTATTTCCAAATAGTCACAGACATAAATAACAAAAATGTCTAAATACCCCATCCCATGGTTGAACGATATGAATAGGAAACACAAATCAGAAACAAAAATAAAAGTAAAAAAAGGGCAGATATCCATGAGTATGAATGGTCGATGCTTGTCATTCGTCAAAAAGTATGATGCCCGCTTCGAAGGCGAGAACTCACTTAGATAAGATATCAACCTCCTAATTGAATTCATGGTGAACATGGTGAAATCGAAGGCTCAAGAAAGTTGATTGAAGACATCTAAATATATCTTGCTACTAGTCCAAAGCCACTACCTGTAACCTGCACTTATGTTGAGCCAAGTCCAAAATAACCTTGGAATCCCCAACAACCATCAAACTCCTAATCTCCAGATCTTATGCAAAGTGAAGAAGACCAAGTAATGCGAGAAGTTGACTTCTGGAGTTTGTGCCCTGTCACATCCCATCCATAACTTGTAAGAATGATGAGGAGCCAATTTCATAATCATCTCAACACTAGAAACCTCCCCCCTAGTTGTGATGCACCGTCAAAGAAGGAAAAAGGGAACATTGTGTCAAATAGAGGAGGGATGACATGCCTCTTCATTTACCATTAGATCGTTGTTGATAATTTTGAATAAAACCAACACCGAGTGACAAACCTTCAATAAAATTCCAAGCCTGTTTTCAAATAAAACCAAATTATGATGCTTCCAAATAGACCAGCTGATGAAGGAAGGTAGTTCTTGCCAGTGACTATCCCCCATGATCCAGGCAAGTAAACTCTCTTTAACGGAAACTCCACCCCACTATTTAGTCAAAGAAAGAGAATGTGACACCTCCTACCAAACCAACTACGTAAACTAGCATGTGACAAATAGATGTTGAATGTTTTCCTTCTGCTTCTTACATAAGATACAAAAACCCAAACCATGGCCACCCTTTTTTACATAATTCTCCCATGTCAGGATCTTTTGTTCCAAAATAAGCCAGCAAAAGCATTTAACTTTCAAGGGGAAACTCCAATCCCAAATTCTCACATTCCACCATTTTTCCAGCCCCACTACAAGGAAAAGACATTGTAGCGGAGGTTTTAAGTGTTACAAGATTGGAAAAATGGTCAAAAAAACATCTGCTACAACCTCCACCAATGGTAGCGGATGTTTTAACGGAGGTTATTACGAATATATTTTATAACTAAAAAAAACTCAGTGGCCAGAGGTTTTAGCAGATGTTTTCTTATCGGTGCACTTTGTTGGAAAAATGCGCACCAATGCATACCTTCATAAAACACATCGATGATGTACAATATGAATAATCCACACCAGTGCACTCAAACAGATCGAGCACTACAGAGCACCAAATTGCAACACCGCACCGATGCTTACATATAGCTTATATGCATTGGTGCTTGCTTACAACCGAACCGCACCGATGTGACATTTTACGTCATACGCACCGAAAATTTTTAATATTTTTAAACTTTGATGGTGTTATCTATTTATAACAATGCCCCAGTGCATTTTATAATAATAAACACCGATGCATACAAACTATTACAATGGCTCAGTGCATTTAAACAATTAAAACGCCTCGGTGCGATAAATTACATAAAGCACCCATGGATGCAGGTGCCACCGTGACAACTAGAACGCATGCAGAGGAGGATCCTCGACATGGGAGCCCACAACATTGCACCCCACTCTACATGCATTAATCGTCCTGGCCCCTACCTTACCTCGAGTATGATGGTTCATTCAAACTGCTTCACTGGGATGTCCCCTCACCCGCTAGCTAGACGCGCTCCTAGTACCTCGAACATTTACTTCGGTTATTTGCTCATTGATATGGCGCGTGCAAGCATGGATTACCGCCCCTTAAACAGGCCAAGGGAAGATAATGAAGTCATTTCCCCCACCTCTCCTCGGATCCTTCTTCAATTGTGTTGGTTTGGCCTGGCAAATTGCAATCATGGTCTATGGAACTTGGTTTGGCTTCACTCTATGCTCTCAGCTATGTCCCGGCCACGTAGTTCTCCTCGTCGGGGAAGTGGAAGCATGGGAAAAAGCCATCGCCCCACTGTGCCTGTCACTGAGGATGGATATGACTTGGGAGTCTCCATCATGAGCCGCACTCTGATTGACGACTGGGAAGCCCAACTGGTCTCGAATTACCTGGCCTCAGGTAAAGGTGGAGGTAATATCAATCATTACTAGCTCATGAAGAATGTGATGGGTAAGCTCATGGAGGACATGTTAAACAACTAGGGTTCTGCAAAAAATCTGGTGCTTGCTGCCAAAGCCAAGCTCATTGACGTGGATGACCGGCTTGCAATCCTGGACGCCACCTTCTCATGGAACCACCTCACATCTAGACTTCGTGGCCCAGACAAAGCGGAGGTTGGCATTGGTAGTGCTTCGTGTACTCAGACTGATGACAAGGGTGCGCCTTCGGATGGGCCCATGGCTCCTCCAGATCCGTTCCCAGTTCCTTCCACCATCGAGTCTCCTCCCAATAAAAAACTATGCAACCTCGCGGATCCTGACCTCATGGATGCTCGTAAAATTGTGCCGCTGCCTGTCAAGTTGCCAGAGCCCGATAATGCATTCCAGGGCGGTTGCCCCATTTTGAAGGAAACCCCTCCTGAATAACCTTTTCATGTCGGTCCTAATGACTACCTTGCAGCTCTCTGGTTCTCTTTGTTCTTTCCATCTTTTTTGTTATAGAATATTATGCAGCTTTTTGTATAAGCTAGATATCTACAGCTCAAACTGTGATCAGACTACTCTCGCTCGGCCTCCCTCTAAGGGGCTGTTTTTTTGTATGGCCCATAAAAATCATTGTAACATATTTGAAAGATTGGGATGGTGGTTCCATCATCTTAGACCGCCTCAATTGCCTACGTGCTATGTATTTTTTCTCTGGTTTTAGATTAATATACTGTGCAAATTTACAAAAAATAAATAAATTACACAAAGCACCAATGCGTACAGGCTTTAGATATCCAAGTGCATATAAACAATTAAAACGCACCAATGCGGTTAACAATAAAAAAATGCACCGGTAAATGTGACTAAGATGTGGACATTTTTTTTTAATTTAACGATGCATTTAATTTACAATGGAGTATCAAAGCGTATCAATTATTGAAACGCACTAGTGCGTACCAATCGACAAAATGCACCGGTGCGACATAAAGTATCAAAAGCACCGATGATTATTTAAACTGTGACTACTAGCATTGGCAGTGATATATATATATATATATATATATATATATATATATATATATATATATATATAATTCCATTTTTCATCAGAAATTTAAATGTTTTTTATTTTTTTATAATACTTTTCATTTCAATTTTAATTATTGTGTTTGTTTGGATTAATTTCTTATATTATAGATTCTAGCATATGTTGTAATATTCAAGCATCCACACATTTAATTACCAATATAATGTACCATTTCATGTGTAACATTTGACAATAAGATTGGAGAATGCAATACAATAAAAAGTTTATTTCATTATATATCAATAAGAGGGCATTTGTCATACAAAATATGATAGCATAGAGATAACAATAATCAACATGTCAACATGCATGTAATTGTTACACTTATTGGTAACTCGTTGTCTTTCAATTTGAACACTATGTCTAGTACATTATACAAAATATATGATTATCATAGACAATCATTTCAAAATTAATATACAACAATTTGCATTAACATCACAAATAAATATGGATCATCATTCTTTGCTTGAACCGTTATCAATGCTTGATCCTTTTGCATCAATTGGGTTATTTGGCTGAATGTTTTGTTGATTGGATCGATTGTTTTCCTTTTCTTCAGCTTCCATCTGCAAACATAAAAATAAAGTGTATTGAGTATATCTACATTGTTGGGAATAATGAAAATTAAAATAGATAATATACATGAATATAAATGAAATTCAACGTACTAGAGCAAAAATTGTGTCCTAAGTGTCACACATTCTTTCAAAAGCATGTCTCATGTCATCTATCAACAAATTTTCTATTGGCTGCACTCCATACTTTGTTTCCTACATGTTTTATAACCCGTAAGAAATCATAGATTTAACATTTATGATTTTTGTTGTTTTATTACTTATAAAATGAGAGAAGTAAAACAACATAGATACTTACAAAATCCACAATTAATTTTTGATATGCTAACATATACTCACAACCCTTGATTAACCCAATGTTAATCAATTCTTCCGATGGCTCCTCTTTGTATGTTAACACCTATTTCAAGACATCCAAGGATGGTCAGTGAAACACACACACACATATATATCACAACCACTATGGAATCTTAATTTGATATAAGGAAATCATATACTCACAAAATTTGCTATCAACCCCTTTTTTCCTTGTCGTCCTGTCTTGTGTGTTGAATGGGTTCCATTTTGTTTTCTTTTTTGCAACAAAACAATTGAAAATTAATATTTAATGTTGAATTAATTAATGAGATATACATAATCCAAAAAATCAATGATTTCATACATTTGAAGCATGTTGTTCTTGAGATGGCCCCTCCCGCGATGCAATTATGTCCATTTCCTTGACCATCTCCTTATACACTTTTTTGGACATCCCTACTGACACATTTCACATATCACCTCATTCATCCTTTGCGGTTTTCATAATCTTCCTGAAAATGTAAAATGACATTAAACTATTTTTCTGTTGATATGAAAAATAAATATAGCAGAATTAAAATTATTAAAGGAAATGACGCTTTGTAGTAGTTATAAATACATATTCTACATAAACATGTTTAGGAATATTACTTTTTGAATGATTCTTTTTTGTTGTTGTATGTTTTTGCCATTGCAAGTCTGACAGGTCTCATTGACTATTACTCTGGAAATGTCTCTTGTAGTTTACATATGACTTGATTCTTCGAATCATTCGATTGATTTATGCATTGTAAGTGAAAAGTATGTCTATACATTCTTTCCACTATATCCCTCGTAGTATTATAAAATTCTTTCCCATTTCTATTAACTTCCAACACCACTCCAGATGAGATAAGGACCAATTCATCATCATTTGGATCTTACATAATTTTTTTTCTTATGATGATATTAACCTCTGTTGTCCTTGCATAACATTTAACATATGTGAATTAAATTATTTGAAACAAATTAGTGAATATTCTTAAGTACACTATTACTCAAATTTGAAGAAATAATTCATACTGACTTATTTTTTATTCACTTGATCCATCCCTCTACAGCTTGTCCATCAATGTTTTACGCTCTTCTAAACTTAGATTGGTAAGAATCTTATCGAGCTTCCTCGTTTTTTGGCTCTACATGTCATACATGAACCAATACATATTAGTTAAATTTACAAATAATTCAAACAAATTCATTTAAATTCAGAAATTAAAAAGCACTTGCCTTCTTTGTAATTATAGATGTGCTCCCATTATGTTGACTAAAATTGTTGTTCATTGAACTTGTACCTTGCATTTTCTATAAATAAACAACCTAAAGCATTACATAGATAAGCTATCAATATATTACACAAATAAATTACAGAACTTCAAAATAGAAAACAAGTATGATATAAGTGCGCTTAATCACATAAAATGCCTTAGTGCGTTTTTGTACATACACGCCCCTATGCGTTATATCAAAACAAACGCACCGTGAACGACTGGAAATTATTTAGTGTTTTGGGAAAATAAAAAATGTTGCGCTCATTCCATTAGTGGTGCGTTATTCGAATAAATGCACTAGTGTGTTAATGCAATATTGGGGCACTGAGAACTGAGAAATGACTTTTTGTGTTTTAAAAATAAATAAATATAATGTCACGCATATTAGTTCCGGTGCGTTAGTAATACAAATGCATTGGTGCGCTCATGTTATATGAACGCACTAAAAATGATACATGCATTTTTTTATTAACAAAAAAAATAAAAATTGGCAGGGCCGACATGGTTACAGATTCGATCCAAAAAGTGGCCCCATCTCACTCTACGCTTTGTATATATAACTCATCAAATCTAAAATACTTAAAAGGAAAAATCGTAATTGTGTAACAATAGAGGGATTTAAATCCTTATGTAAAATTTTGCAGCCACATAAAACAAAAAGAAGTGGCGAGAAAATAAGGGTTGCAACACTGAAGGTAACTATGAAGCTTTTTTTCTAAATCTAGTTAAAATCTAAATAGGATAATAAGATTAATAGTAATATTTTACATACTTGAAATTTCTACTACGCAGGGTTTTGTTTGATTCACCATACTTAACAAATTTTGATCCTTAAATTAATTTGGTTGCTCCAGACTCCTTCCACGTAAGTATTTCTTCGAAAACTCTCCCTTCAAAATTTTGGTGAAAGAATGAATTAATGTTTAGGTTTTTTGCTTTAAACACATTTTAGAATTAGTTTTCGATTTTGAAATTGTCTCCATTTTTCAGTTTAGGGCAAAAATAACTTGTGCGATTTTTTAAATTTTGATTTTCGGCATTCTGGTGCGTTTGTTATTCGAATGCACCGATGTGTATATACATGAACTACACCGGGGCATTTGAATTTCAACGCAGCACCGTATAAACAGGAAATACAAAAAAAAAAAAACTCATGCAAGGGTGTGTGTTGAATTGATACGCACCAGTGTGCATGTATTTATATAACTCACCAATGTGAATTATTTCACAAAATGCATCAATAAATATCCGCTCTCAAATGTAGCGGATATTTTCTTCTACAGGGGATTTTGCGGATGTTGATATACAATGCATTTGATATGAGGACGCATCAGTGCATTACAAAGAAGGTAGTGCACCGGTGCATGTTAAATTGATTAGGGGCACCGGTTTAATTTGAAAATCATGTGGTTTGATGTGTCAAACTTAAAATTATATATTCATATCAAATGTTCTTTTAGTATTCAACCACACCAATTACAACGTTTCATAGTATATATATGTTGCTTAAACTCATCTTGTTCTTACAAAATGGTTTCCAAACTATATTGGAAGTTAGAATGTGATATAGTTCTTAAAAATATTTTAGGACTCTAAAGATGTATATTGATTATTGATTTGGCTCAAATGCAGGGAGAAAAGGTTATAGTACCAAATGGCCAATTCTTCATATTCTAGCTCATTCCATTTTGTTCAAAGTTCAACAAGTTATCCCTTTCCATCTTTAGTAAGTTCAGGTTTTATTTATATTTTGACTATTTATTTGAATTTATGTTACTTATCCATGTGAATCTAAATATCAATTTATTCTATATTGCAAGATCCCGATTCAGGTTCCAGTTTGGATGCACAAGATATTCCAACAGTTTCAAAATGTCATAAGCTCTTATCGGGAGCAAGATATTGCAAGCCATTCATAGATAAAAATGGGCAGCCGCTTTACCCCACCAATTGTAACATGCCATCTTCAAGTCGTAATCCTAGTTCATCAATGGTAATTCGTCGTGAGCTATATCTCTTTTATGACACCCCAATAGTTTGTGGTTTTTCAAAATGTCAAGGGTTGAAGGAGAAGCCTCGACATGTCACACTCACCCATTACACCAATGATAGATTACCCAATGTTGATGGTCTAATACCCCCTACTGTAGTAAAATTCCAATAGGTGATATAGAAAAGACACGTAGGAACACTTCCCTATGCTCAATTTTTGAAAATTTGGAAGCCAAAACAATTATGTCTTGTCCTAAATTGATGAACCCCTCTGCTTATGTTCATTCAATTGAAATTTCTAGTGATCTAAAGTATGATATGAATTCCACCCAACACATCTCTAAGAAGATCCAAAAATTTGCATGAGTTGAGAGCAAAATTGTTCAAGTATACACCAAGGTCCATCCAATTGTTGGAGGGTAGCGATGATTTATCCCTTCATGTGAATTTGCAAAGTAAATATCAAACTTCTTACAACCACGCTTTGTATGGCCCTTGGTTGTCTTTTGTGTTTGTGCCTAATGTTGGAACTAAATTCTCCTTTTGTGGTAATCATTATATGATTGCCAAGTCTAATATAGATGTTGCAAATTGTTGACACATGCCTGTCGAGAGGGGTTCACTTCGCATTGCTTTCAACAAACATCGACCAGACACCCTTAAACATCGGCCCATAAAGGTTTTACCCTTCCCAGCAACACCCGCAGAGCGAGTGAAGTCTCACCTGAGATGCCTAAGGGGGGTTGCAAGAACCAAGTTTTCGCGATTGTGAGAAGACATGCACTACCTCACTCTCATTTGCAACATAAGCCAGAGATTTGCATTTGCGTCAGGACATCATACTATCAACCTATTAACCATTATCCTTATTCTCATTAACTACATTACCATCTCATACTTAACGAATTAAACAAATTATCAAAGCATGTTCAATGAATCTGCAGTACATAACATAATTGTGAAAACATCTACTGCGATTTCAAAGGAACATCAAACACTGCGGAAGACAAAGAGACAAAGATGTATATCAATTGTTTCCAGTATTTATCACACATCGCAGAACTATCACAAATTCAGAGTAATTGTTGCGATCAAACAGACCAAAATCGGATAAATGATTCCATAGATCGATACAAAATATTAAAACATAGATAGATGCGAAGATGATCATATCATATCATAAGCTGTGATTCGATGCCCTTACGATTACAATCGTACTTCTATTTATAGTCTCACTTGGCCGTTACAAAATGGTATGAATGACCCATTGCTAACTAACTTAACCAAATACTTCTGCATATATCAGCTCTTTTATGCTTTACGACCAGTCCTTTGTTCTTGACTTTAACCCTTTCGCCGCTTGGGGGTTTCGCACTTGTGCTCTCTGGACCCGTGCCAACAGGACCCCAACACAAAATTGTGGCTCGTCCTCGAGCCACCTCAGGTGGAAACAGTTGGTGCATTTACCTGCTGCTTGAACTCATTGTATGCCAACGTGACTTTGCCGATGCCTTAAGAGCTGCACAATATTCTACTTCCTGGTCTGTCGGGTGTTCACCAGCCATTTGCTGCTCTTTCTCCAAATCTTCTTTGATATTGGTCATTCCTTCCATTGCTTTGACTACCAACTGCTCGGCCTTTATCTGCTGCTCATCCAAGTGCGTTGTTCTTCTTTGTTGTCTTGTGCGTGCCTTGTTGACCCGATGCTGTAGCTCTTGCAACTCTGTTGCCTTTTTCATCTGCGCAAATAGGGGCATTTCCTTAAGGGATCCCCTTAATACCTCTAGAAACTCTTCTGCTTCACTAAGTTGCACATTCAACTGATGCAACTACTCATACTATATGAAGCTTCCCCAAAATCGTATGACATCTTCCACGATTTTCTACGCCATTTTTTCCAGTGTTGTGATTTATGTCATAGCTTCTTCAATCATGTTCTTCCTTTCTTCAATTTGCTCCGACGGTGTGCTTGGCACTGCCCTTGCTTGTATATCCTTGTTCTCTTTTCGCAGGTCTGCAATAACCACGCCTAGCCTTAATGATTTTGCCTCTGCATGCATATCCTTATCAACTTCTGATGCTTCTTCGCATGCCATGGAGATGGCATGCTCCAACATTTTTCTATCTTCAATGGCCTTTGTTGTGTCCTTCATACTCATCTCTTTCTCTTCCTGGAGGCGCTGAATCTCTGTCTCGGTGCTCCGCACTTGTCATTTGAATTTTACCATTCGATCATGCGTTGTGGCTTCTCATTCACCAATTTAATCACTTGTTGCATTATGAGATCGATGCAACATCACCATCAGCAACATGTTGAATTCGATACTGATCAAGTCATGCCCTCGCAATGTGACATCCAGGTCTTTGTCGCCGATTGAGACGGCATTAGGTAGTATTTGCACTATCTTCAGCTTCATACCAATTTCCACCTCAAATCTTCTTGTTGACGCACTTGGTGCCACTTCTCTTCGCGGAAGCCTTATCTTTGTCACTACGTTTGTCAGTATCTGTAATAGCTGCGATACCTGATGGAAAAACTCAGTCGCATGCCGAGAGACTTTCACATGGTTGTCTTCCACCATCGTCGTTATCTTTCCATGAGCTTGTTCATTTGCTCATTGGGGAGGCCAACAATTGGGTGAAAACATGAAGTTGGGACACACTTTTTGCTTGTTTTTTGACAAAAAACTGCAAATTTTTATGTTTTTCAACTTCGACCCCTTCAAACCAATATCTCCCTTAGGAATTCACCTTGAAGTAAACATAAGAGTTTTAGAGAATTGTATTAGATTCGTACTCATATTTTTTCAAATTATTTTATGGACATATAGTGGGACAAATTTGAGGGGCACCAATGACATATGCTTTAAAATTTTAGGTATGGATAATGAGTGACCTATGTGCCCCTCATTTTTTTTAGAGTTGGTTATTCATTTTAGGAAAACCAAATGTATGCTCATAATCTATAGAGATTGAGCATTATTTTTTATTATTTATCAAAATAGCATATGTTTCAAAACTGGTGCCTTTTTTACACATGTTGGTGTCTTTGCATTTTCTTTCAAATGCGACTCTTATCAAAGAAAATAAAACTACTCTTTTGAAGATGACAGTGCAAGGAACATCCCTGTGATTTCCCTAATTTTTTGGTGTTGTCCTTGTGACGATATTAATTTTTCATTTGAGGTGATTTTGAGAAAAATAAAATTCTTAAGGGATAAGCTTTATAAAAAAAATAAAGCAGGTACGCATTTTTCTTTTTGAAAAAAAAAAAAAGCTTTATAAAAAAAATATTAATAAATAGAAATTATTAATGAAATGAAGCAATTTTTATATCAATAGAAACCAGATTCACAAATGAATCCACTGGTACCAAGTCCGACAAACAATCTTTAAAAATTGCAGAGGTTTTAGTTTGCTGAAGTTGTAATTTCCAGAAAACTGCAGGAGTTTTTGCAGGTTCAGTTGACCAAAACTCTCTGCCGAGAAAATATATTTCAAACTCTCAGCCTAGAGTTTTTTTTAAACTCTTGGATGAGAGTTTTAAACTCTCGGCCTAGAGTTTTTTTTTTAAAATATTGTACTCTGATTGGACAAAACTCTCAGCCTAGTGTTTTATTAAACTCTCGTCCTAGAGTTTGATTTTATGAAACTCCTATCAAACTCTCGGAGTTTCACTCCCTTCACCTCGCTCCATCCTGTGCTTTATTTTTGTTTCCACTAGTTGTGCTTCTAACTCTAAATCCGTGGGGGTCATTGATGACGCCCCATCATGACTTAAGGTATGCGAATGTTCTTACGCAGGGTCACCTACTCCTGCATCTTCTTCTTCACTTTCTGAGTCCTTCACCTCTTCTGGCGCCTTCGGTCTAGTTATCGACTGCCCATTCTCTGGGTCCGACAGTTGGTGTTCGCCTTTCGGTACCTTCCATTCATCTGGCCAATCTTCCACGATGGCGTTGAGTTCTGCGTCGCTGAGATTGTATTGTGTTGGCAGCCACTGCTTCTGTGGTTTCGCATGTGCATGAATAAATATTTTTTGAGGCTCTACCGACATCGTCGTGACTCTCTGATACTTCTTCGTTGCCTCCTCTGTTAACCACGATATCGCTTGCGCGTCTATTCTTAGCATGTCTAGAAAAAGATAGAATTGAATATTGTTACCTGTTTG
This sequence comes from Larix kaempferi, assembly GCA_027924585.1. Taxonomy (NCBI): domain Eukaryota; kingdom Viridiplantae; phylum Streptophyta; class Pinopsida; order Pinales; family Pinaceae; genus Larix; species Larix kaempferi. Next base: position 21,625,136 of record BSBM01000515.1, read on the forward strand.
TCGTCCTTTGTCGTTTAATGCCCACAAGTTTTGGTATCGTTCCCCTTGGCACATCTTGACTATTTATGTTTCCATCCCTTGGTAATGCGATGGTTCCCTCCATCCAACCAGTGCGATCAATATCAACAGCCATGAATATGTGAATGGATTCCCTTTTTCCTGCACTGCTACTGCATCCTCTGTCAATTCGTTCAGTAAGAAAAGCGACCAGTTCATTTGCACTCCTGCTGCGCACTGTTTTGCGGATGTAATGATGCTAGATGTGCATTGGTTTGGTTTGTTCTTCCTTACTAACTTGATATCCAGCAGCTTTGTTGCAATACTAACCGCTTGATCGTTGATTGTGTTGATTAGGTACCCTCTTGTGTTTTTCTCCACCCCATATTTCGTCTTTAGCTTTACAACAAGCTTTTTTTCGTTATCCTTCCCATGGAAATATTGGGAAGGATCTACCCCGACCTTGGGTAATCCAGTGATCCTTGAAATCAAATCGACCGTGACTAGGATTTTTGTCACCAACCACAAATACTCGCCATGAAAGCAAGTCAGTAGCTTCTTTACACATGCATTTACTTGCGTCGATCTCCCAAAGTGCGACATGTGGATGATGGACAACAATCCTGATTGCTCCAACCCCAATGCCCACTTTGATGGTTCTCTGGTGATCGGACCTCCTTCTCCATGCGCTACCTCCACATGTGTGTCGTCCGTGCATTCTGGATACGCCGAAATGTCGTGGTCGCTATACTGTAGCTTTTGCAGTCGCTCTACAATGTTCCCGATGGTATGAACTCCCTTTGGTATCGTCAACATTTTGATGGTGTATTTCGCATTCTTCCCCAGCCAGATTGTTGGTGTCCCTTCCTTCTGTGATGGCACATACCTTGGTATGTCCACTATTGTTGGGCCATGCTGCCCTCCTCGCAATGTCATTTCTTCCTAGGCGACACCTGATGTGCCCGCTTATCCTGTCACAACCTGTGCTAAACTACGTGTCTCTCTCTTCGGCTTTCAGTCGGTATCTATCGATCAACTGACACTTCTCTTTTTTCTATATAATCACCTCGATGCAATTTTCGGTTGCTCGTGAACAATCGGTGTTGGCTTGGGGCGGTCCTGTGTACTCGTGATAGAAAAGAAATGCGCCATTGCAACCCTCTAAGCTCACTCTCCGCTCGGCTTTGTTCTTCAACTTCTTGACTAATTCACTCAATGCATGGTGAGTCGAACTGTCCCCCTGCTCGTGTATTTATAGATTCAGTTTCCCGCTTCTTGTCCATCATGTCGATCTTGGACAATGATTGCCGAATCCTCGTCAATTTACCGAATCCTTTGCACCCATTGATCATTAATTGCACCTTTTCCCAGTTGCGCCTTCATCCGCTGCGGCTTTAACTGCTGCATTTATGGCTGGATTTGACCCTTTTCGCATCGCATCGAACATCGACAAGCTCCAAACCTTGTCGTTATTCCTTCATCCATCATTGTTCTATTGACAGACACAGTGTTGTCGACAACTTCCTAAACTTCACAATGTGCTTTTTTTTTGTCAACTCAATTTATTTTTTAGTTGCTACGCGCCTGGCTATTCCGATAAGGCTTCAGTCATCTCCCATTCACCAAATTTGTCAACAGTGTCCCATCTAGCTTTTGTAGCTACACTGCACCTCCATCAGTAATGGAATTGATAATGTAAGGACCCAACCAATGCATCTGTAGCTTACCTGGGTGCTTCGCAATCTTACTGTCATATAGCAGGACCATGTCTTCGCGCTAGAAGTGCTTCGCCTTGACGTGGTGATCATGTCATGCCTTCTGTCGATCCTTTTCTACCTATTGATGAAAGCTTGCAATGAAGCGATCCTCATCAAGTTGTAACAACTGCGCTAACCTTTCTTCGATGGATCCATCGTCACTCATTCCTGTCGCTGCTGCAATGCACAGAATCAAGACAATATACTCCATCGACATCACTTCTTCTTGTCCATATACTAACTTGAACGGAGTCTGGCCTGCCAACCTTTTACACGTCGTTCAGTAAGCCCATAGTACCGTTGGAATCTTCAAATCCCAGTCGTCACGGTTTGTGTTACACACCTTGGTGAGCGCATGCTCCAATACCTTATTCAGTGCCTCCACTGCACCATTCGCTTGCAGATGATATGGGGTACTCCTCCGGTGCTGAATTTGAAAATCTTCCATCATGGCCCTGATAGTTTGATTGACGAATTGAGTGCCTTGATCGCTCATCAGTATCTTTGGGCACCCAAACTTGGTGACTACGTAATCAAAGAGAAACCTTGATGTTGTCACAGCTGTGCAATCCTTTACCGATGCTGCTTCATCCCATCTCGTCAAATAATCAGTCGCAATAATTATGTATCGCGACCCTGTTCTTCTCCCTGGTGGGTTGATGGGTCCCATGAAGTCAACTACCCATTTGTCGAAGGCTTGTAACGTCAATTGAGGTACTAGTGGCATTTCATCCCTCTATGATGGTTTCCCTGTTCTTTGACATACATCACAACTCTTTGCATAATCTACGACATCACCATGCATTGTTGGCTACCATAGTCCAGCCCTAAGTATTTTCCTAGCAGTCGCACGCCCTCCATAATGACCTCCTGCGATCCCATTGTGAGCTTCCGCCAATACTCTTTCTTAAAGATTTGAGATTTCCATGGTGTGTAGTGTTAGAAGAATGGTTTTCCGGATTATCCACGGTCGGATTTTTTACAGTCGACGTTTCGAATCCTTAACTAGATTCATCCTCAGGACACAATATGGAGAGAAGAGTTGCTATAAGGGTGAATAAATATAGGTTAGGTATGCCCTCCTAATAATAATGACAATGTCCGTTCATTTCATTTCATATCCTTCCAAATTCCACACTAATTAATATATTGTTCTCATAGCTAATCAATAAATGAGCGCTCATAATTGCTAAGGTTATCATTCTAATAATAATCTTGACTGAGAATGCATGATAATGATAATAGCCCTCCTTGTTCTTCAATAATAAACAAAAGTAAATGAGAACTAATGCTAATATGAGAGAATGCTAAAGACAATGATAATATGCATCGATGCTGATAGCATTAAAAAAACTCAACCTAATTAATAAGATAACATAATAATAGCACTCATCATTAATAAGATATGATAATAGCACTCCATGTTATAGATTCTTCAATAAAACCTCAAACTATCATTAAATGCTAGGGTTATCATTATAATGTCTTCAGTAAGAAAAAAATGAAACATAATGAGAATGCTAATATGTAAATGATAAATGATAGCATTCAATTATTATTATTAACAAGTAAAAATAGCAGCAAAGCTGCTTATACCTGCTATTTGAAAATAGAAAATACTGCAACACAAATTTACAAACAAGCAATATTACCAATTTACCAGCTCTGTGGCCGTGGATTAGAAAAGACCAACAAATCCACGAGTAGTGAGAAGGTGCACGACTCTAAGAAAAGTGACTTCTGAGAAGAACCTGAAGATGAAAGCTTAGAGTATAGTGAGAGTTACAAATATAACATATTTAGAGAGGCAGAGTTCCATATTTTTAACCCATTAAGAAATTGTAATCTCAGGATTGATGATTTCTGAGTAAAAGTAAGTTTTCCCATCTTACAACTTCAAACCACAATATGTCAAATATGTATTATGGATGGTTGATTTTTTTAATTCATTTAGTCATTTTTTATAAAATATTATTTAATAATATTTATAAATGTTATATATATATATAGAAATAATATATATATATATATATATTATAAAAAATGTTTTTACATAAATAAATTATATTATTTAATATATTTTTAAATTAAAATTAAAATAAAATAAAATTTATAATATAAAAATTATGAAAAATATTTTTAATTTACTTTTTTAAATACTATTTTTTTAATTTTAACTTTTATTTAATAATTTATTTATTTTTTAATGAAATAGTGGAATCTTTTTACATAATGTATCATGTCTTAATTTTTCTCATATAACCGTTTTTTAAAGTTTGCGGGGAAATAGTTAAAAAATAGTGGTCCCGACTCCCGATAAGGGGAAATATATAATTTGGTTGTCGTTTATGGTTGATGTGGACACGTATTTTGAAATATAAAACGAAAAGTATAAGATAGTATTGAATTTCTAGTTTCTTGGCATATTTGATTAATATTGTTATAATAACATATCAAAATTCAAATCAATTTTAAAATTTAAATTTAAAATAATAACCGTCAAAGATGACAACTTTATGTTTGTTTGACTAGTTGAAATTTAAAAAGATTACAACTACCGGCAACCCTACTTCAAGGAAGCATCTCTCGTCCAACAGATCATGCCTTCGAATCGATACCGACCTATCCTCAAGTTGAAAATTGTTGCGTATGGCGTTGAAATCGAAGCTCTCTGTTTTGAATGAGTCATTGTACTTAATTTTCCTTTTTTCTCGCTGGTTTGTGCAGGTTTTTTTATTAATGAATCGGTGTGCAATATCTTGGAGACGCTGTTAATTGCAGCTCCCTGTGATTTATAAGTTGAGAGCCATTGAAATTGCAGAATGCCGATGAATGCATTACAAAGAAGGTTTATTTTATTTCTGTGTTCCATTATAAATATTATATAATTTTCATTTATATAATTTTTGTAACTTCTTAATATATTAAAAAAGAAATTGATGATGGAAAAACCCATACTTTACTCACCTCTGTTACTTCATCTCTTGCCCAGTGTACCAACTTCTATTGCTAAGCAATGCAGGAAAAACAATAAAAAATAAGCCAAAGGATCAACCGATATTAAATTGAAATGAATCTGATATAGGTTTTCTAAAATGCATTACAAAGATGGTTTATTTTTGTGTTCCATTATAAATACATATAATTTTCATTTACATAATTTTAATAACTTCTTAATATATTAAAAAAGAAATTGATGATGGAAAAACCCATACTTTACTCACCTTTGTTACTTCATCTCTTGCCTAGTGTACCAACTTCTATTGCTAAGCAATGCAGGAAAAACAATAAAAAATAAGCCAAAGGATCGACCGCTATTAAATTGATGAATTTGATGTAGGTTTTCTAAAATGCATTACAAAGAAGGTTTATTTTTGTGTTCCATTATAAATATATATAATTTTCATTTATATAATTTTTATAACTTCTTAATATATTAAAAAAGAAATTGATGATGGGAAAACCCATACTTTACTCACCTCTGTTACTTCATCTCTTGCTCAGTGTACCAACTTCTATTGTTAAGCAATGCAGGAAAAACAATAAAAAATAAGCCAAAGGATCGACCGCTATTAAATTGAAATGAATTTGATGTAGGTTTTCTAAAATGCATTACAAAGAAGGTTTATTTTTGTGTTCCATTATAAATATATATAATTTTCATTTATATAATTTTTATAACTTCTTAATATATTAAAAAAGAAATTGATGATGGGAAAACCCATACTTTACTCACCTATGTTACTTCATCTCTTGCTCAGTGTACCAACTTCTATTGCTAAGCAATGCAGGAAAATCAATAAAAAAAAAGCCAAGGATCGATCACTCTTATAATGCCCTCCTCATTCTTTCCTTGGGATCCTTAGGCTGCTCCCTCCACTATTGCAGTGGGATTGCAGTAGCAACACTGCTTTAACGAACAAAGAAATGGAGCAATTTGAAGAACGAATTACAGCACAACTTTATTTTTATTTAAAGAAAATTTGGGAAGTCATATCTATTTTTTTTATTAAGTAAATTAATATCAAGTTACAAGTTATGGTGTATAACACAGCCATTAACTTGTGATAGATAAACATTGAAATTTAAACCAACATCCATAATTTATTTAGAACAACATCCATAATATAAATTTTGACAGTACAAATTAATGTGTCATTAAAAAATATCAATACAGTTAATATTAATATGCTCCAAGTAACAATTAAGTACATTTAACTATGATGGTTGAATTTTGTTTTTGTTATTTTTTTAAAATCAATTTTACATTTTCACACAATTACATGAAAAATAGTCAGAAATTGACCAAACCAATCATGAAAGCTAAGTAAAATGCTCAGTTAACAAAATGGTTTACAAATTTAAAATACAGTAAGAAATTGAGCAAATCCATCATGAAAGTCTAAGCCTAGTATAATGTGTTAACCCAATGCAGTTAACAAAATGGTTTAAACAGTAGGTTAATCTGTTTTCAATTTTGTATACCATTTTTTATGAAGACAATGCCGACAGGAAAACCTTACTACAAAAAAAATCTACCAAAGTGTATCGGAGCACATAATCTTACATATAAGTAGTTACGAAGTATCATCCAAAATGGTAAAATTGGGTAGATAATGGGCTTTATAATGCCCTTTAGGACTCCGCTCCCATTGTCTCAGAGTCCTCCCCGTCCGCTTCGAGGATGATTTTGATTCAGACTCCGCTTCCATAGACTAGTCTTCCTCCCCGTGCTTCGAGGATGATTTTAATTCTGAATCCTTCGGCGAGGAGGAATAAAGTTTCACAAGTTCAGTGTCTTGAATCTTTTCCACAACAATCTTGAGTTGGCTCCATTTGGTTAAAGAATCAGCAGTGTCGCAGTAGAGATGGCCATTGGTCATATTGGCGAAACCGCCTCCGCTCTTCTTCACGGATGCAAAATCAGCATCGTCTATTCAATCCCACTCTAACGCCACACCCTCGTAGCTCCATCTGCATTTGTAAAAGCTGCAGCTTACAGCTTTAATATTACAAGCTTTCATACATTCTGGGTAGAGGAAATGAGACGGCATATCCTTCCTCATATCAAAACTGCCAAACCCTAATATGCCACCTTTCATATTTAGGGTTACATGCCTCCCAAGCATTGAACATTCCACGTTGTTACAAATGCCGGATATATTCATTCCCTCCCTCAGCTGCCAGTATGCGGCTGCGCTCCTTGCCTCTATTGATGGAGATGAATTAGCTGCTTTGTTTTTCTCGCCTGTCATGTTTAAGAAACTGAAAGTATCCCGCTACTCAAATCCTACTGCACCGATACCAAATGAATCCGGCCAAGATGAATTAAACAATTAATAGTTCTTCTGATCATTTGAAACCTATGTGAAAATATACCAGCAACAACAAAAACAACATGAAAATAATATAATTTTGTACTTGTCTTTGTCTCTTTCAGCCATATTTTTTCGTAGAATGCATTTGGCGATGTCATAGATGTAGTTTCCGACATGTTCACGGATCCAATTCCGGTGAAAGAAATCACCAACCCATGAAAGAACTCGGTACTCACCAGTTGAATAACTTAAACCTGAAAACCAACATAATAATAATCGCAACTTGGACGTCGTAGGGCTAACTGAGATCAAATCCGGGGCCATTCAGTTTTGATATGAAAGATCAGATTGATTGACTGATGCATTAACAAAGCATTTATTTCATCAATTACAGTTTGAATTTGACCGTACAGTTATTATGCTAGCATGGCCATTTATGTTATTCGATTATAATAGCTAACAAGCACGGATAATCCTGGAGACCGTATCATACTTTATTTCATAGCAAATGGATCCGCACAGTAAGAGTCACATCACCATATTATAATAGCTAACAAGCATGGATAATCCTGGAGACCGTATCATACTTTATTTCATAGCAAATGGATCTGCACAGTAAGAGTCACATCACCAGAAACCTGAAGGTTACATTATGTGATCTTTGATTTTTATTAAAAAAATTCTAAAATTCTGACAAATAAATTTCATAGCTGGGGAAATTAGTCAGTCATGTCATAGGTTTTATCCAATTAAAAATTATTAATATGTTATTTTAATGGTTTTTATCCAATAAAAAATTATTAATATAATATTTTAAAATTATTAAAAACTTTTTTTGATTTTCAAATTATGAAAACTATATAAAGAAAAATTTCAAAAAAAAAAATTGAAAATTGAAAAATGTTTGAATCATAACTGATTGCTATATACCTGCCTTGGCAGGTATAATAATGATAATAAAAACTAATATAATGATAAACCTTATTATTACTAAGATATCATTATTAATAATAAATGCTAATTGATAATGATAAAAACACTCCTTGTTTTTCAATAATAAACAAAAGTACAAATGATAATATGCATAAATGATAATGCTAAGAACATTCAAACATTCGTCAAGAGTAAACCTTATTAGTAAGATATCATTATTAATCATAATAATAAATAGCAAAAGATAATAGCTTTCTTTAATAAACCTTATAAAATATCATTAAATGCTAGGATTATCATTATAATGTCTTCAATAAAAACAAATTGAGCTCGAATAAATGCTAGGGTTATCATTACGAACATTAAAAATAATAACCTTCTCTAATTTTCATTGAGAAGTAAAGGAAGGATAGGTTATTGTTGTGGACTGTTCAATGCTCAAAATACTTAATAATATTCATATCAATAATGGTAGTGCGTGAGGTTTTTAATTAATATTTAATAATAATAATAATGACGATGAGAAGGAAGGGTTGTCAATCATACCTGGTTTCGATCGTTACCTTCTTTGATGATTAGTGGTAGCCATTTTTCACTTATTTCAAGTCCCCCATCTCTATTTAGGTTGTTCGGGTGCTTCTTGATTTCCAACACTTCTCTCACCCTTAGTTTGTAGTAGTGGTCTTCTACTGTTAGTAGCTCCATGTTTTCCAGGAAGACATGGTGTTTCGTTTTTAGAGAGTGCTTAGCGAGTGCAAAAGTATTTGTCCTCTCCCTCCTTATGTCAGCTCCATGTTCCTTTATCCTTATTTGAAAAGAACGCCCTGTCTCCCTTATATAGCTCTTCCCACAAGAACAATCTACCTTATACACTCCTTTATATTGATGCCAATCAATCTTGTCTTTCACCGACCTCATTTTCTATCTAATGGTTTCCACTGGCTTGAAAGATGTCCATATTTATTTCCCCCCTAGTACCTTTGCAATTCTGTCAGTTATTCCCTGGATGTATGGGAGGAATGGAGTCTTTCTCTCCTTTTTCAGTTGAGTCTTGTTTTATGCTTTTGTCAGAGCCTTATTGATGTCTCTACTCTTATAACCTAGGCCTCTAAAGGCTTAGGGTCAAGTGGTATTTTTCTTTTTCAACATGTTCCTTGTCTGATATGCAGAAGGCTCTCGTGGCTAAGAGGTTGATTACCCCAATTCTCTGATATGGATGGCGATGTGAGTGAGCATGAAGGTAGCTCTCCGAGTGGGTTTTCTTTCTATAGACTCCATGGCTGAGGGTTCCATCATTCTTTTTGTTGATTAGTACATCGAGGAAGGGGATGCTCCCATTCTTCTCCATTTCCATGGTAAACATTATGTCTTCTGAGAGCTGATTAAGATGTTCATGAAATTTGTTAAGCTCGATAACTCCATGGGGCCATATCATGTTGGTATCATCCACATATCTCTTCCATCTTTTGGGATGTAAGGGGAAAGAGTGAAGGGCCTTCTTCTCGAAATGTTCCATAAAAATATTAGCAACAATGGGAGATAAATCCAGTTAAGGATTCGAAACGTCGACAGTAAAAATGTCAACCATGGATAATCTAGAAACCCATTCTTCTAATACTCTTTCTTGTTCACTTGGAAGGACACATCGATGAAGGACTTCATCTGGTCCCATTTTGTAGAGATTATCTGCGATTAGTTGAAAATCAGCAGCCCTAACAACTAGTTGCTTCCGACTGGTAGTGAACTCTTCTTGTGCGCTTCTTGTAGCCAAGAACTGAATAATTTGCTCGTAATGGTCATTGACCATTCCAATCCTAAATAGTTGCGCATCGGGCAAGCCTTCATCAATGCTCCTTGGTTCTTCACCTGATTCAATCCGGGACAGGTGATCAAATCCTGCATTCAATCGCCTTGGTTTCACAATGATTTCAAAATCGAACTCCTGGAATAGCAGCAACTAGCGACAGATCTCCTGTAACATCCCGTTAATTTCATAAAATTAAAATTTTTTAAAACAACATTAAATGTTAAAAAACTATAAATGCGGAAATAATAAATGTTTAAATAAAGTAGCATTAATACTGAAGTCATAAATGCTGAAAATAATTTAATCACTAAGTCTCTTAACTAATAACCTCTTTAATGACAGCAACACATCATACTTCCTTTAAATTGATTACGACACTAGTTTTGCTTGTAATGACTGTAACTCAAATTTTTTTGCGAAAGAGTTTCATTAACAAGGTACTGATAGTTGTTTTATGATGATGATGAAAGGGGTCCTATGAGGTACCCTGAGGCTTACTTAGCTATGTCATCTAAAGCCTGTGAACCTATTCTTCTTGCGCAGATTCGCAGGTAAGAGTAATGCGACAATTCAAGTACTAAGAGTATTTATGTTTTACAATTAGCCGTCAATATTTGGTAAAATTTCTAAGTACTTCCTTTCTTCAGGTATGGATCTATGTCTATCCTAGATGTATTGTTTTGATCATAATTACATTTTGCAGGAGTTACGATAATTAATATCTAAACTACACTTATTAGTGAATCCGTCAAGATGAATTGCCTATGCTTATGAATTTCCAGAATATGTACTCGGTTACGTTTTCTAATGCTATTATGATACTAGTATTATCATAAGAAATATTATTACTATGTAAATATTTCGTCTTTGTATAGAGCTTTATCGAAACTATGAATCAAATAGTGTGTTTGGAAAACATGAATGATTTGAAAAACAATTTTAATTACAATTATATTATTTATGAGTTTTTTTAATTGTATGAACAAACATACTATTGAAATAGCATTCCCTAAAGTCTTACCTTTGTATTTATGATGGTTCCACTATAGGACTTGCACGAATGATAGAGATTGACCTTTTAAATCCATTATTCATATAATGAAATGGGCTATGCTATGTGAACATATTAATACGATGCATATAATGGGACTCTAACTATAGGATACAACATGTCTCAACTTATGAAATATATATATAATATATACAAACCCAACCTTTGCATTATCAAACTTCGAAAAGGTGTATAGTGATCGTTGTAACCCTAAGTCTGATCGTTGGCAGGTGAAATGATGGGGTCTTAAAGTTTGGAGTACGAATATGAATGCATCGTTCCAAAGGTTGGCTTGACATTTAAGTTATCTGACTAAAGCATTGAATGTAGTAATATGTGGATTCTCTCGTGGATGAAAAGCACGTGAAAGTTTTCACACTTTAAACTTGAACTGTCGAGCTGTAGCAGGCTTGATCCGTAGTCTACTGAGTTGGCAACGTTGTGGTTGGAATAATAAATAAGGTGTTTAAAGCAGAGGTTTCCCAAACTCCACGAGTCTGGTTGGCAACAACCTCCACCGTTGATCTATGGATTATTGAGATTGCAATGAAACCCTAACTACACTCTCCTTTAACGTCGAGAAAAATTCTTTTGTCTTCATTTCGTTATGGTAAAAGCTTTGGTGTGAGGCCGACAAGCCGAGAAGTTCTAGGGTTTGGTGGTTAGGAGCTTCCCAAGCTCGAACCTGTAACATGTGAGCGTTTAACCTGTGAATGTTTGTCATGTTAAGGAGCCGAACCTTCGATGGAAGTTGCAGTAACTAAGAGTTTGAAGGATTAAATCCTTAGATGGTTTTTCTTTGGTAGTTTGAAGAGTGTTTATCCAGGGTTTATGTTGAAGTATTAAACTGGCTTTCGAATTTCATGCAGTGGTAAAATATAGACCTTAGATCTGGAACCCTCTCTTCCATATGTTGGATGGATAGCTTCATCGGTTATATTTGCAGGAGTGTCTCACGAAAAATGCAGGTAAAGTCCTTTCTCTACAAACCATTGTTATTTCAAAGCATTTTTAAAAACCATTTCTAAGTTCTCATTTAACCATTTACAGGTTTGCTTTGTTAGGTTTGCTCTCGTCGAAGGAATCATTTACATGAGGCTTGATGGGAGAGCATTGCATGTCCACCTGTAAGCCTTGGTGATTCCTTACCTCGTTGGTTCTCCTGGTTCAGTTGTGGTTGACGCTAGATGTTTGGCAAGGTGTTGATGTTTGGTTTCTGGCACGACTTTTGTCCAGTGTTTGTAACTTTTGGGAACCATAGTGGAAAGCCCAGCTGCTAAGATTCTTAGCTAGCTTAGTTACTACAGTGTCTACTGTAAACTTTGGTTGGAAGTACCTTGTTTAAGATGTAATTGATAAGGGATAAACCCTCGTTCTTTTGAATGGAACATACAGTTTTTAAAACCGCAATTATTTACTGTGTAATGTTTGGAATCCAATTCGTCGATGTAGAATAAATAGTAACTGTTTTGGTAACAAGTTTTATGTCGTTGGTTGACTCATAACTGTGAAAAGTAGAAATTTCGTGCTATGTAGGTTTTGAATGAAAACGAAATACTGTGTTGAGTTTATGGTAGAAATTAGAAACTGTACGTTTTTAAATGGCTAAAGTTTTCTATCTTACATTTTGTAATAAAAACTCTACCCTGTAGGTTTCGATGGTAGAAAAGTTTGACTAGCAAGAGTACTGTCATTTTAATGAAAGGCCAAGTGCCGAATGTTAGTTGGTTTTCTTGAAACGAAACCTTGAATTGACAATGTTTGTGTTAGAGTTAGAATGGTGATGATTTTTCGTTTTCTGGTATTTGAGGCATCACAAAAGAAAAAGTGGTTTAAGACAACAATGAAACTCTAAGACAGTAATGAAACTCTCACTCAACAGACGACTTGTAAAAAAAATAGTTAACATAAGTATAGTAGTTGGACAACCGATAAGTGTTTTGGTTTTGGAAAACTTAATACAAGAGATTGATGTTTATGTTTTAAATGTGTAGTTTTTTTTTTTAAACTGACTATAGAATAGTCTTAGGGTTTTAAAAGAATAATATACATGTTTTCAAACTTCATAACGATGAAAGTTTAGTAGTAATAGAACTATAAGATTTTAGAGATAACATCTAGAATATATTTATTTTGCAAAAATTGAAATATAACAGACTGATTAAAGTCCTGAAAATACTGCTTAGTTTAACCCATGGAAAATTTTTACGAAAGGAATAGAATGGGAAATAAAATGCATATATTGGTCTTGTTTAAAGAATATTTTGCAGCTGTTAATTTCAAAAAACAATAATGTAGGAAATAAGTGGAAACATAACATCTTCATGTTGAAAAAGAAACTACAGTAGGTTGCAAAACAGAAAGAACATTTAGTAAAGATTTGCAGACCTAAACTGGTGCAGAGATGAATTATTTTACTTTTATTACCAAGTAAGGGAATCTATTATAAGTCTGATTTCTGTGGTAAACTATTATGTTTATTAGTTTTAAACATGAAGAATTAATAAATCAATATTAAGAGAAATCATTACAGAGTTATTATATCCAATCAATTGGCAATTTTCCTATCATTCATTTGTCTTAATTCAATTCTTTGTACTGGAGTGCGATGCAAAAACAACATGGGGAAAAATATAGAGAAGGTTATCGAATCAATCATTTCATAAATAATTTTCATTCAGAAGTCATACTTAAGTAAAAAAAAAAAACAATTTCTTACTGATAAATGCAGAATTATTTGACTGAAAATAACAACAGAAAAATAGAACCTGATAATTTGTAGGAGAAACAAACCACCCAAGGAGCCTGTTCCACCCAACCTACTCCTGAAGACAACCAAATTACTTGCCTTACGACCCCCGAGCCTGTTCATTGAACCACCAGGAAGAAGAATCTGTAGAAGCTTTAGGTCAATCCTCTTGCAGCAGCAAAGTAGTTCATTAAGTAGTATAGATTCAACAGTCCAAGAGACCTGCACCAGTACCTCTGGTTCTCCTCTTAGAATAATTGAACAACCTTACAATGCACTCCCACTTAGCCTCCCTATTCTAATTTCTCAGTGATCAACTGATACACTTGAGGAAAATATTTCTGTAGAAAATATTGTGGAGCTGCCTGCTCAATTCGAATTGCCTTATCTAGGCTGCTTAGGCCTTTTAGTGGTTAACCTGGTCATTAATGAGCTAACAACTCTCTTCCACCCACCTGGGGGATACTGCCACAAATTTAGGGGTAGTTGTCCCATAACCAACAACTAGTGGTGGAGTGCAAATGTTGCCATATGTCCCATGCCTTCTAACAGCTTCCATTCCTCCTAGTGGGTCAGTGAACACTCATTTAATAGTTCCCTTGGGTGTTTGTCTCCTGTTTAATTTATTAAATAATAATAATAAGTCATTACAATCATCCTTGACCAGATTTGGTCATAATTACAAAACTTTGTAAAAAAAATTTACATAATATATTTTTCAAATAAAAATAAATAGTCTCCAAATTTGGGTAGGTGACATCTCCCCCCCCAACACAGGCTTATTGACTAAGTATTTTAATGCAGAGTCATTAGTAAACATTTTGAAATTCCCTCCAAGCAGGTAGTGTTCAAATTTTTGCAGCGCATAGACCATTGCTAGGCCTTCTCTCTCCGTCATCATATAATTATTCTCCGCAGTGGACAACTTCCTGCTCGCAAAGGTGATTAGATGGTTAATTGATCCTTCTCCTGGATGAGCCAATATCACTCCCAGTGCTATTGATGATGCATCCAAAAGGATGTGGAATTATTTTGTCCAATCGGGGAAGAATAATATTGACGCAGTGACCATCTTCGCCTTTAGTATATCGAGGCTCTTCTGGCACTCGTCGTTCCACTTGAAATTTGCATCCTTCTTTAACAAATTTTTGTTGTGATCACTGCATATCCCCTAATGAACTTGCTATAATACCCAGTATGTCCCAATGTCTCCCTTAGTTTCTTCACTATCGTTGGTGGTGGTAAGTTGACGATGATTGCAATCTTCGTTGGATCTACCAACATCCCCTCTTTACATACAATGTGTCATAACAAGATTCCAAATGGTGCACAGAAAATGCACTTCTTCAAGTTTAGCGAAATTTGATGTTGTCAACACCTTTCCAGCATCATCCTTAAATTCTCAACGTGGTCCTTAACTAGCCCATATACGGTCCAGTCGTCCATATATATTGTGATGAACTTATGAATGAAGTCTTTAAATGCAACGACAACTAGCCTTGAAAAGATCGTCGGGGCATTTTTAAGACCAAACGACATCACTGTGTATTGAAAGCAACCCCATTCCGTCATGAAAGTTGTTTCATGTCAATCCTCCTTCGCGATCTTTATTTGGTGGTATCCTGAGAATCCATCTGTAAATGAATATATCTCTTGGCCTCCAACACCTTCTAGTACTTCATCAATGAATGGCGTAGGGAATGGATCGTGAAGACATACATCGTTTAGTTTCCTTAGATTGACACAAATCCTGATTTCACCAGTCTTCTTATCTTGGACAACCATCAGGATGGTCCATTTCGATTCTTCGACAGGTTCTATGATTCCTGCATCCAGCATTCGCTCTATCTTAGCTTTCACTCGCTCCTTATACCTGGGATTCAGTCTATATGGTCGTTGCTTCGACATCCTGGCTTTCCTCCGACTCTGGGACATAAATAACTTTAGGATCATCTTCTTCATCAGGTCCTCCCGTCACATTGTAGCACTCCATCAACATTTATGGTGTCGCGGTCCACTGTAATCCCATTGGATTTTCCGTCGGAACTTCTTCGAGTACCTTCTCACGGATCTCCTGTAGAGAACTGTGGATGAAGGGGTTTTCATCCGAGAAGATGAAGGTCTGGCTGAGACTAATGGTTAATCTTCCCATGTAGTTGTTCTGTGTCACAGTTCTGTTGCGTTGTACCAACTCTGCGGTACCTCATAGAGTGTATGGATGAACGCATGGACCCATTCATGTTTCGGTCTCATTTCCCATGCGCTTTTACACTCTTCTAAATGATCCCTTGGATCATCCCTTACATTGTATTTCCTTCCATAATAACCTTCAATCTCCCCAAATCTGAATTCCATCAGTTGTCGACATAGTGTCCAACTCGTTATCGACGACTTGTGCGCTGCCCACCACCGTGCTGGTGTAGCCTTCATGTCTTCTTCCAATGCCAGTAGTCACTATGGTTCTGATACCTTTTCTTCAAATTCGGCGATGAATATAGTCATATTATGCAATCCTTAATATATTGGAAAATCACATACTTCTGTTGCTACCCACCTCAATGACTAAGTGATTCGCGCAGACCTTATGAATGATACTTCATGTAATCGATTCTGCTAATTTTCCAACGCCTCATCGGAGTCTGACGATGCTGAAAAAACACTTCGCCACCCCAATTCCCCATTGGTGATGGGATTGATGTAATCCTCTAAGATGTTGTAGACATTGTCCCATCCTTCTGTAAATTCATCCCTCATTGGTTCGACATACCTCTGTCCTTCCGATAGATTAAGTGGGGCGACTACCCTCATGTTGCAGTTTTCAAAAGACATTCTTCTCTTCTTAAAGTTGATGATAGCCCGATTCTCCATTGACCAATCTATTCCTAGAAACAACGGACAGGGGATTGTGTTGTCAACTATCTCTATAACATCGAAGTCTACATAAGTCTTCAATCCCTCTATTTCAACCGGAAGATGACATAATCGACCAATTGGTGTGACCTTGCTCTGATTCTCCAGTCGAAGCTGTATAGGGGACCATGCCAACCGTGGTTTCCCCATTGTCTCCCATGTTTGCTTAGTCAAGATGTTTACGTTTGATCCTAGGCCCAAAATGATAGAATCGACATCGAATGCACCAATCTGCGTAGTCATCCTCATTTCTTTCCTTGTCTTCTTTCTGTGTAATCAGTTCATTGTCCGGTCCTGTCGCCCGTCCTCCTGTCGATATAATAAACTAGCTATCTTTGTTAGTACCTCCTGATCTTTTTCCAATGCTAAACAACTTTCCAGGAAGGTTCTTAGAGTGCTGACCTTCCCTGGTGGCCTCTGTGAATTTGTCATATCAAATATTGGTGGCATCTCATAAACAGGTTCTTTCTGGCTTATAGGTGGCAACTTAGTCTTTCTCATCATATATCATGCTTCCAAAAGGTCTCCTTTTCTACTTTTGCATCGAATCGAACCTGTTTCCTTGTTGTAGTCCGAACACTAGGCAGTGGCCTGTCTTCTCCTGTCGCAGTTCCCCCCTAGTCTCTACTGCGACGTTCACAGATCGGCTTCTTATCTCCGCTAAGATCTTCTGTACATTAGGATTTGTATTTTGATTTGGATTCGGTTGTGGTTGTGGTGGATTCTTAGTTTTCCACTTCGTAATTAACTAAGGACACTCCTCGACACTGTGGTCCACTGCACTGCAATAGCTACACTGCGGAGTCGGATTCGGACAATTCCTTTGATAATGTCCAATCTGGCCGCAATTATAGCATGTAGCTGGCCCTCGACCTCTTCCAAAATTTTCTCCACGACCAATGCCTCCATCGATACCTCCGTAGAATCCTCCTCTGAATCCTTCCTGCGACTGATTGTACGACTACTGATTATATTGCGGCAGCTGATACTACAGTTGGTTGTATTGCGGCGGTGGTTGGTTGTATTGAGGATGTTGTTGATTATAATGCGGCTGCGGTTGGTTATACTGTGGTGGTAGTTGATTGTAATGCGGATGCTGATGATTATATTGTTGTTGCTGGTGTACAAGGGGTTGCTCCTCTCCTTTCATAAAAGATGTATCTGCAGTTCTCTCTTGGAGTAATTCATATGCTCTACAATCCTTCTCTTCATGACCGACTGATCGACAAAAATTGCAAAAAAGGTTAGCCGACTTCGACACAATTTTTTGTAAGTATACACATTATTCTAATTGATGTCCCCTCGTCTAACAAATAAGACACTAGGGAATTCCTCCCTTACTAAGTGGATTTGGTGCGCCAGACTGTAAGTATTCACAGAATTCCGGGCAGTGATCCTTGTGGTGTCCTTCAGATTTGCTTCGACTGCACCATATTTCTTCGTGAACTTCTTTCCCCTTCTTGATATCCTGTACTTGGATTGTCAAGTTCACTAGCTGTGCTTGGATCTGGTTCATACCTATCCCTGTTTCGCCAACTGGTGAAGCCTCAAGCTTCATCACAATTTCCAGTGCCTTTGCCTGGGATGCAATCTTCTTTTGCATTAGTGGCATTTGAATGTGTGGTACCAATCCTGCAATGAACCATTCTTTGTGTTGCATGTCACTCATTCCAAAACTTACTTTGTCCATCATAGTTTTGTACCTCTGATCGGATTCCCATACTGATTCATTAGGAAATTGCTTTATTTCCTTCAATTCTGTGATATATTGTGACTCTGATTTTGGTTTCCTAAATTCATTGATTAATCCTGCTCTGATTTGTGCCAAGATTTCAGGATTCCCTGTAGGTACTTGTACAAAATTCATAAACCAATCCAGCGCATGACCCCTAAAGGTCATCGTTAGTTGTCCCTTCTTAATATCATCATCTTGGACTTGCTTCACCGTCCATACTGCTTCCCATAAAAACCAGTATTGTTTAGGATCCTCGGTCCCATTACCATGGAAAATTAGCATCTTTTCATCATCGCTTGCCATCCTTTGTTTCCAATTGGTGTTCATAGACCCACTACTCTTACCATTGTTCTGACATGCAGGACAATCCTGTGACGAGCTTATATTTCTTCCTCTGAATTTGGGTGTAGTGCGCTGGGTTGTGGGTACGTTGTAGCTTTGGGTCTGTCCTTCCTCAAGTTCAGGGGTAGCCTGGTTGCTATCTTCGTCACAGTAAGGTCACTTAGTCCTTTGTGGTCCCGTTTCGTAGTTCTCTGTTCTGGTCGCCCTAGGAGACTCTCTCTCTATCTCAGTCCTCCTCTTCTTTTCCGGCCAAAACCTCACCCCACTTCGCAGGGTACCACAATCTTCCATAATTTCCCTCAAGATTTCATCGTAACTCATATCCATATACTCCACATCATTCTATTAGACCCGCATCTGTGTGGTTCCCACAGCTTCCGCACACCCGAGCTTTACTCGGCGGAATTCATCTTCAATATGACCTTTTCACAAATGATCATCTTAATCCACAGTTTCAGCGACAGTATAAACCTTCCTCTAGGTCCCTTGAAAAATTTCCTTTCTGCGTCGCTATATGACTTAATCACGTCGACAACGAATTCAGTGATGTATCCTTCCAAAATATTGTCTACCCAAACCTCGACATCCCTTGGCGCTTTGTTGTTCACTCGTTTCAATTGCTAGATCAGTTCCAGCGTCCAATGTTTAGGCTCACCTCCTTGGAAATTATTCTTCTGAAAAGTTAATTGAGACAACCATTCGTGTAGCAGTATAGGTAATTCGCAGAAGAACACTTTGTGAATATCAGAGTAGATATACTTCTCTAACCAATAAGTTTTCGACCATCCAGGGTTCTAATTTTCTTCCTCAGCAAATTATCGCGTCTTCTTGTGGAACCACTCCTCGATCTCCAGTTTTGTCAGATGCCACAACATGTCCTCTCTCCTTTATCACTAAGGTCCCGACAACGGAACCATTTTTTGACATAGTCCTGTCGACAGGGGTTCACTTCGCATTGATGTCAACAAACATCGACCAGACACCCTTAAACATCTTCCCATAAAGGTTTTACCCTTCATAGAAACACCCGCAGAGCGATTCAAGTCTCACCCGAGATGCCTAAGGGGGGATACAGGAACCACGTTTTCGCAGTTGTGAGAAGACATGCACTACCTCACTCTCATTCGCAACATAAGCCAGAGATTTGCATTCGCATCAGGACATCATACTATCAACATATTAACCATTATCCTTATTCGCATTAACTACATTACCATCTCATAATTAACGAAATAAAGAGATTATAAAAGCATGCTCAAGGAATCTGTAGTACATAACATAACTGCGAAAAAATCTACTACGATTTCAATGAAACATCAAACACTGCGAAAGACAAAGAGACAGAGATGCATATCAATTGTTTCCAGTATTTATCACACATCGTAGAACTATCACAAATTCAGAGCAATTGTTGCGATCAAACAGACCAAAACTGGATAAATGCTTCGATAGATCGATCCAAAAGATTAAAACACAGATAGATGCAAAGATGATCATATCATATCATAAGATGCGATTCGATACCCTTAGTCTTACAATAATACTTCTATTTATAGGCTCACTTGGTCGTTACAAAATGGTCTGAATGACCCATTGCTAACTAACTTAACCAAATACTTCCACATATATCGGCTCTTTTATGCTTTGCGACCGGTCCTTTGTTCTTGACTTTAACCATTTCGACACTTGGGGGTTCCGCACTTGTGCGCTCTAGACCCGTGCCAACACATTTGTTGACATGGTCCTGTCGACAGGGGTTCACTTCGCACTGCTATCAACAAACATCGACCAGACACCCTTAAACATCGACCCAAAAAGGTTTTACCCTTCCTAGCAACTCCCGCAGAGTGAGTGAAGTCTCACCCGATATGCCTAAGGGGGGCTGCAGGAACCAAGTTTCCGCAGTTGTGAGAATACATGCACTACCTCACTCTCATTCACAACATAAGTCATATATTTGCATTTGCATCAGGACATCATACTATCAACCTATTAACCATTATCCTTATTCGCATTAACTACATTACCATCTCATAATTAACAAATTAAACATATTATCAAAGCATGTTCAAGGAATTTGCGGTACATAACATAATTGCAAAAACATCTACTGTGATTTCAATGAAACATCAAACACTGTGAAAGACAAAGATACAAATATGTATATCAATTGTTTCCAGTATTTGTCACACATCGCAGAACTATCACAAATTCAGAGCAATTGCTGCGATCAAACAAACCAAAATCGGATAAATTCTTCCATAGATCGATCCAAAAGATTAAAACATAGATGCGAAGACAATCATATCATATCATAAGATGCGATTCAATGCCCTTAGGCTTACAATCATACTTCTATTTATAGGCTCACTTGGCCGTTACAAAATGGTTCGAATGACCCATTGCTAACTAACTTAACCAAATACTTCCGCATATATCGGCTCTTTTATGCTTTGTGACCGGTCCTTTGTTCTTGACTTTGACCCTTTCGCCACTTGGGGGTTCCGCACTTGTGCGCTCTAGACCCGTGCCAACACAAATATTTGGTTGTTTACCCTTTCACATGTACTCGTTCCTCCCAAACATTCAGTAGCACTTATGTCATTTTTCGGTCCTATCTATTATCAATCGGAATACTTGAATATTGTTTAATACAAGCATAGCATTTCCATGTATAGTATGTGCATGAATGGTTATGTTTCTGGAAAATTTAACAGGAAGAACTTGTTATATATAGATGATCGTCCATGCACTCGTGGGAACATTGTTGGGTTCATATATAGTTCTAGTTGCTCTTTATTTTCTGCAAATTATTCTTTTGAGGAACACTTCAATGACCAGGAGTTGTTTATGAAAAGGAAAGCATCCAGATTTGTTGTTGTACATGCAATACGTAGTTTGTCTCATGGTGACAAGTTGTTAATAAACTATAACTTTCGTAGACCACCAACTGCTCATCAGAGATGCCTTGCATTGGGATTACCCTTAGACGTCCCCTTGTGGCGTAAGACAAAAAAAATTAATTAATTGTATTTGTTAATTTACAATGGGATTCATGTTAATGTATTGCTTAGTTTGAAATTTTGTTTTACAAATTGTTAATTTAATTTATAAATTGTTTGTTTCATGGCCAAAAAAGGGGACTTTCCCTAAAATCCTCATGTGAGTCATCATACAGTCAAGGATGTTTGTCACACCAAAATCTCACACACATACTCATGAATTGCACTACCTGTAATGCTAGCTCGGATACAATGCTCTTATTTGATTAATTGTATTTGCTAATTTTTAATTTGAACATTTGCTTTATAAATTGTTTGCAGCTTAACATTTTGTATTGGAAATTATTCTCGTGCTTCTGTAGTAATTATTTTGTATAATGTTGGATCAAACCAATTACATTGTGCTTACTAACATCATTGATGTAATGTTCAATATTTTTGAAATCAGGATTCCAATGATGAACAACCTATCTACCATCTTCCATTGCACCCTAGTAAAATGTCAAATAGAGAGAAGGCTGAAAAAAGAACGCAACTTGGAGAGGAAGCATACCAAGCATGATTGAATCAACCACCTATTCAATTTCCACTGTGTCCATACTCACCAATTACGAATGCCTACAGTAATAGTAGTTCTTCACATGTTGGAAATGGGGGCAATGAAGTAGAGGTTGGTATGGATGAGTTATTATGACAAAAAAGTGCCATGGATGCAATGTTGTAACATATATTCCAAGACAATGAGCTAGGAGATGATTCTCATATCACTAAAAACTTATTCGAAAGCCTTAAATCGGTTTCCACCACCCGTATCTTTGGATCTAATCGGTGAAAGTCTACACAATTGGGCACAACAATGTTATTGTACAACTTGAAATCAAAGTATGGCATCTCAGACGCGTGTTTCTCGACGCTTTTGAGATAAATGACGATTGAATACCTTATATTTTGAGGAATCTTGTCACATAATCAACATTGAAAATGGTCGATTTTATGAACATTAAATGACATTGTACATTTATATTTCCCACTAACTACAGGTTATTCAAAGATAAGGTACTTCCAAGTGATAATGTCTTGCCCGATAACTACGAAGAGGCAAAGCAAATGTTGAAACTGTTGGGTGTTGAGTACATATCATATCATGCGTGTCCCAATGATTGTATTCTATGTAGAGGTGAATATGCAGACAAAGAGATATGTCCAAAATGTGGGCATGAGAGGTAAAAATAATCGAATAACAAGGCTAAAGTACATGGTCCTCCTCATAAGATATTGAGGCACATGCCTATAATCCCAAGGAATTAGCTATGCTGAAGGGATGGCATGCCTAACACCGAAGTGGGGAAGGAGTTATGCGAATCCCAACAGATTCAATAGACATGAAGCATATAGAGGATACATGGGAAAATAAATTCAAGAATGAAGTACGGAGCCTTCGATTGAGCATAGCAATTGATGGCATCAACCCATTCACCCAACCAAACGCCAAATATACTGTTTGTCTTGTAGTAGTGATCAATAACAATATCCCCCCATGGTCGTCCGTGAAGAATGAACATCTTATGTTGGCTCTTATAGTCCTTGGTAGAAGACAAATCAAGAATATGGATGTTTACCTACAACCATTGATTGATGAATTCAAGGAATTATGGGAAGGGATATATGTATATGACATATCGAAACCCATCCCAACAAAGAGGAGTTTTATGTTGTATGGCATATGTGCGTACACTAGACATGATTATCTAGGGTTAGGAGTTTGCTATGGTAAATATTTTGTTTGATTTGTTTATATTCAAAGCAATATTTTGTGGCATATTTAATTCGGTGCAACTGTATTGATCTTCAACACTAACATGCTATGTATACCATAACACCGCAAGTCTTGTAACAAAAGGTTATCATGGATGTAAATGTTATGGAACTTCTATGAAGGCTAGATGGTCCAAATATCTATGAAATCCATTGTACAACTGCTCGAGTGTATTCCTCCCATAAAACCACCGTTATAGAAGAGAAACATATGCTTTCAACGGTAAACCAGACAGAGCCCAAAGGCCCGAAATAATGACACTAGTTGACTGAATTAGGGCATATGATAGAGATAAGGAGAAGGAATTTGCATATATGTTTGATTCAAATGGGGAACTTATGGTTGATGATCCTGAATTCTTCGAAACCTATGTTGAAAAAACACCCATCGAAATGAATAGGAAATCGGTATTTTATGAGCACCCATATTGGGAACATCTTAAGATTTCCCACTTACTAGATCCCATGCATATATTAAAAAATGTTTCATCTTATTTGTGGTGGCACATATCATTGAAAAAAAGTGACACATTGGCAGTCATGAGAGATCTTATTTCTTCAAATACTAAAAAGAGGCATTGGCCAAGAGAAGAAAATAGAGGAGAGGTTGGCCCCTCTTGGTCATTTAAAGAAGGCGATGTCCCATGCGTTTTGAAGAACAATGATATTTCTTTGGCAAAGGAAGTTATATTGGGTGTAAAGGAACCTTCTTTATATGGGTCTACTCTATGGCGCTGCTTCACTATCGATGAAAATTTTTTGGGTTTGAAATCACATGACCATCTCAACCTTCTAAGTGTACGTATAATGTCAAAAAAATGTTTTTATTTTTTATTTATATATTTTATCACGTAAGTTAATTTAATGCAAACAAAATTTTCTGTTAACTTTGTAGTGTCATTGTCCATTGTTGGTGCGTGGGTGTGTGAACCACGACTTTCCCAATGACTTCCAACGTGCCATATCTAAACTATCTTCGTTTGTACAACGGATCACGTCAAAGGAGATTTACATCACTAGCATTCCACGGTGGCGTCAAGAGATAGATGAGATTATTTGTATGTTTGAGAAGGAACTGGTGTCAAGTTTCATGGACTTGTAGGTTCATCTTCTAATTCACCTGGTCGATGAGGTTGAATTATTCAGGGTGGTCTCATGTCATTGGATGTACTTCTTGGAGAGGTAGATGAAAAAATTAAAGGGATTTGTTCGACAAATGGAAAAATACGAGGGGTATATGGTAGAGGGGTACATAGTATATGAGTCGTTCTATTATGCCAGTGAGTACATCAAATCGACCACACACCAGGCGTAGTCATTTGGGATGATGAACATGATGAGGACAAAATGGAAGGGGAGCTACTGCAAACAAAAGGAAAAAGGCGCATTTAAAGAGTAAGTCACTTATATTTCAATCTTCATATTTCCACATACTAACTATTCACAACAAAATTCAAAATCTATATTTGATCCCATATGTGTTGAATGTGGTTTTGTTTCCATGAATACAACAACAAATTCAAAAATTGATGCCATCAATAAATTCATTATTTACAATGCAGAGGCAACACAACCGTGTGTCGCATTATATGAAGAGAAGAGGATGAAATGGGGCATTGAAAGAGCAGTTGCACGGTAGAAGCATGCCTTTTCCCGATAATTTAAAATAAAATATGCCAATGATCAGTCCCAATAGTTGGGTTGCAGACCAAGTCAGTGAGAAATATGGTGCATCCAGTCGTTACCCGCATGAAGAAGAGGATTCGCTAAACAATGGGATCAGGTGTAGCAACTCGGTAATAATATATTTATGTACATTTCTAACTTTATAATGCAACTTTGAATTATAACATCTATGTTTATTAAAATAATGGTTGGGTTATTAGACATGTGTTAGACATATGACACAATCATTTGTTAACCTTTTTTACAAGTGCATCTGTTCCCATCTATGTGGGCTTATGGACATCATGTTCGCATCGAGGACGATGATGATGGGCGTATTACACAAGACTATGGAGTGAAAGTCAATTTCGACCAATCTAGTCATGCTAGCAACCACGATTGAAACTTGATAGGAGGGATGTTCGGTTATGTTGGAAAGATACATGAGATCATTCAAGTGGAATTCTCACCTTTCCAATGTGTTATTTTTAGGTGCAGGTGGTAGGACACATTCGATATGAATGATGTAAAGGAATATCGTGATATTGGGTTGATATGTATCAACTCTAAAAGATGTGGGATGAAAGTAAGGAGCCTTATGTTTTCCCAAAACACTGCAACCACGTGTTCTTTCACCTGGATGTGTTGGATAGAGATTGGTGGTTCATATTAAGACACGACCCTAGATCTAAACATGTTTATGAGAACTACAGTGCTATCATGCCAACTGAGGAAGATAATGAGGGTCATGACAACAAAGAGTGATATGTACATGTTTTTATTTCATCATTTACAGATTGAGATATGATTTTGTTATTGTTATTTAGAAAGGTCTAATTATATTGTTTATTTTTCATGTTATGACAGTGGAAATCGAAATTTGATTACTAGATGCAGTGTTTAAACAAATTGAGTTGGTTAACAACCAATTTGTGATTGTATGTCATTCTCCATAGTTAAAGAAGATATTTCTTCCTTTCCATTTAGTTCATATGGATATGCATATTCATATCTATATGTATTTGAAGTTTCATTGTTGATGGCTTATCCCATCAAATCAATATCACCATAATCATCGACATCAAAAAGATGTTTAATACCGTCAATTCATATCATCATAACAATATTATTTACATTATTAATATCAAGATATCATTATCATGTTGTACATGCTATCGATGTTTGATCCAGGTGGATCTCGGAGTCAATCAAAATGAATGTCTTCAAAAAATGTAAAGAAGCTTACAGACACATAGAGCTCGTCAACAGCTTTCCGGAAACGCTCATTTCACGTGAAACGACCTCCGGACGTGAAAGTTATTGGCTTTTGAAAATTCAGCAAAAGGGTTAAAAAGGAAAAAAATGAGTAAAATGGTTTAAAAAAAAGGACCAATGACAGGGTGCAACGTGGTCAAAGAAGGTGATTTGGCATGTTATTTGGACCAATCAGGGACTACCATGTAGCATCCCTGTTGGCCATGTAGTTGCACCATTTATTAAAATTTTATGGAGGTAGTAGGGATCCAACCCACGACCTCAAGGCCGCCAAAGTCTCCATAGAGTCCACCTAACCATAAGTCCCTCCAGTGTTACTTAACAGGCATAGAACTCAACTTGTATTGAAAGTTGAAGTTAGATTCATTTGAAAAATGGGTGGGATCGAGGGCCGTGGCCAACACCGAGGCCTTGTGGATGTAACCAACCAACAAATGTTGAATGATGGAGCCAATACATAAGCCAAGTCATAGTCATGGTCCAACCAAAATATGCCATTGCTACACAATACAACAAAGTTACGTTGAGTGGGGAGAGGCCCACAGATTTGACCTCGAGACCTATGCCCCCAAAGTGCAACGTTTTACCACTAGGAAAACGCCCATTTGTTATGTGGTAAACGACGCTTTTTGTTTAAGAATTTGTGGCGGAAATAGGGGCCCAAAAGGGCACGTGTCCCTCCAATTCGACGCCCAAATTCTTATTTAAAACCATATTTTAGAGCCATGAAAACTCATGTACACAGGCAGGTTTTGGCACAATTTCTGAGGTGGTACAATGCAAAAATACCGAGGCGGGGTACATTCATTAATGGGTGTGCTTCCCGAGGTGGGAATCCGTACAGTTGCAGGGTAGAGTTTTCACGATTTACGTGCCAAAGGAGGCCTCAAGCAAACATAGTCGATTTTATACTAATTTTAGTCAGAATTTCAAGAGGAACAGAGTGGTGCAGTATGTTTCTGAGTTTGACTAACAGAACTAAGAGGTGTTTCTAGAAACCCATATATGTAAGCTTTGAAGACTTAATAAGACCGACCTTCTCATTGGAAGTGGCCCAGAGACGTAGCCCAAGAAGGGTGAACTCTGTTATCATATGCTGTCTTCAATTTCTGGTTTGCATACCTGTTTTATTTGCTTATGTGTTTGATTTAAAGCATTTAAAATTCATCTTCAAAATCCATTTTTATGAGAATTAACATGCAAATTTCACATGCAATTTTATGGCTAAAAAGATCTTGAAAGAGTTTCAGATTAAGTTTGGTATCAAAGCAACTTAACCTTTGCATTGTGAGTTTGTTTATGTTAACAAGAGCAAGGCTTCAGAGAGGTGAAGGAGAGCTTGAAGAATTTTATCCAGAGATTGGTTCAAGAAGAGGAAGAATGGCTTCAGAAAAAGGAGAAGACGGGACTTCTTCAATCCATCTGAAGGAGACTTCCTTAAATCTTTCATGAAGATGCAAAGTATGGTGGAAGAGCTTTATCAAGATCTAAAGAAAGGAGAACAAGGTGGTTCTTCTCATGCTAAACGTAAATAAGAAGGAGGTGGTGAAGAACCTCCTAAAACTCCTCCATCTTCACCATCTTTTCTTGATGGATCTTTAAATTCCTCACTTGAAAAACAAAAAGTTAATTTCAATGTGCCTCAATTAAAGCTTGATATTAAGTTTGATTTACTTGTTTATAATGGAGAACTTAATGCTAAGAAGTTGGATAATTGGATCCGTCAAATAGAGGTTTATTGTAGGATTCAAAATTTCATTGAAGATAGCTTGAAAATTCAGTTGGCTTTTCTCCAACTTGGAGGGACCGCTCTCATATGGTGGGAGAGTAGAACTCAAAAGGATTTGGCCTCAAAAGGAAATATCATATCCTATTGGCATAAGTTCACTTCAGCATTAAAGAAGCAATTCTATCCATTGGGATACATGCAGCACGCCATGATGGATTAGAAAATTTGAGGCAAGGTAAGGGACAAAGTGTGCAAGAGTACACACAAGAATTTCAAAAGAGAGCTTTAATACTTAGTATACCTCTCTTCACTCAAGAAATTCTTCTCAAGTTCATAGATGGATTACATAGTTATTTACGTCATATGATACTTATGTTTAATCTAACTAACCTTGATGAGGTATGCATTCAAGCGACTCATTATGTGATCCAAGACTTAAAAAATACTTGACTAAAGTTGTAACTGATTATGATGTCTTCGTTTCAAGAACCTAAAGGATTGCCTCCAAAAAGAGAAATCCAACATGAGATTCTCTTACAACTGGATGCACCACTTCCTAACATTAGCATGTACAGCTCTTCAGTAATTGAAAATGCAGAGATTAAGAAGCAAGTTCATAACTACTTGAAAGAGGGGACATTCGACCAAGCTCCTCTCCATGTGGTTCACTAATTGTTTTGGTGCCAAAGAAGGATGGCACATGGCATATGTGTGTGGATTACAGGGCACTAAACATAATCACAATTAAGAACATGTATCATCTTCCCCAGATTGATGATATTTTGGATTAGCTTAAGAATGCAACTTATTTCACTAAGTTATACTTAAGAAGTGGCTATCATCAAATTAGAATTCATGAAAATGATATTTGGAAGATTGCTTTCAAAACTAAACATGGATTGTATGAATGGATGGTAATGCCCTTTGGGCTTTGTAATGCACCCGCAACATTTATAAGGGTGATGAATGATGTTTTTAGGCCATTCATTGATGAATTTGTCATAGTCTACGTAGATGATATTTTGATTTTCAGTCGTACTTGGGAAGAACATGTCAGGCATGTCAAACAAGTTTTGGATGTCCTTGTAAAGGAAAAATTGTACTTAAAGATGTCTAAATGTGAATTTGGGAAGACATCTTTAGTGTCTCTATGTTACATTGTAGGGGGTGGTGAACTGAGAATTGATCCCTCTAAAGTTGAGGTCATTGTGAATTGGTCCAATCCAAATAATGTAACCGAAGTAAGAATCTTTTTGGAAGTAGCCCAATACTTGAGGAAGTTTATTGCTAACTTCTCCTTCATAGCTTCTCCATTACATGCTTTGACAGGTATGAACAGAGTCTTTCAGTGGGAAGGCAAAGCACAGAAGGCCTTCGACACTCTGAAAGAAAATATCAGTACAACTCCAGTACTTTCACTGCCAGATCTACACCAACCATTTGAGATAGAGACTGATGCTAGTGGTTATGCCATGGGGGTAGTCTTAATGCAACTTAAAAAACCAATATGCTATCATTCTGAAACCTTTTCTAAAGAAATAATTAACTATCCAACCCGTGATAAAGAATTGTATGCATCAGTACAAAGTGTGAAGAAGTGGAAACATTACCTAATGGGTAAGGAAACAATTATACATACTGATCATCAACCACTACAATATCTTCAATCTCAAACTAAGCTACAACAATCAAGACATTTCAGGTGGATGGGTTTTCTACACAATTTCATTTGATCATTAAGTATAAGAAAGGTATTCAGAACAAAGTTACAGATATGTTATCAACACCTCCAATAAATACTTCTATTGTTATTCAACAAATTCCTTTGGTACATTCAAGTTATGTTTAACAATGCACTAAGGATGAACACTACAAAGAAGTATATGAATCACTAAAACTCTCAAAATGAAGAATTGAATTATCATATTCGTGACAAGTTGTTGTATCATATTGGAAAGATCTGTATTCCACAAAGTGAAAGAGTACATGTGATAAGAGAAGCTCACACTTCTCTCATTTCAGGGCACTTTGGTGTAGGAAAAATTGTAGCACAATTACAAAAGTTTTGCTATTGGCCTCGAATGAATGATATTGTGTCCAAGTATATAAATGCATGTGTTATGTGTGCAACAAGTAAGCCAAGTAATATAAATTTAGGCTTGTACACTCCACTTCCTGTTCCTTCTCGTCCATGGGAAAGTGCTTCAATGGATTTTGTAGGAGGGTTACCAATGTCTAGAAATGGACATGATTACTTATATGTTGTTGTGGGTATATTCAGTAAACGGTGCATTCTAATGCCTTGTAAAAAGCAGATCACAACTGATATGACTGCTCATTTGTTCTTCCAACATGTATGGGTCCATTTTGGACTACCTATTGCTATTATATCTGATCGAGATTCCCGCTTCCTTGGGAAATGTTGGTCATCTCTATGGGAACTTATGGACACAAAGCTAAAGAAGAGCACAACATTTCATCCACAAACTGACGGAAAAACTGAAGTGGTCAATTGGACAATAATACATCTTCTTCGGGGATATTGTGTAATGTCCCCATTCAATTAAGGTTATAACAGGAAAATTCCATCAATCCTACTAGTTCCCTAGGGGGGATGGAGACATTGGGATTTGCAATAAGGGAGCTATTAAATGATGTTTAGACATTATAGTGGAATAAATATTTAATAAAGGAGATAATTAAATAAATGCAAGAGAAAATCAAAGTGGCAATTGATCATGAAGACACATGGAGGTTGTGGGGCCCACACAAGCTAGAATTTCCGTGCCACATGGCATCCTCCTCTTGCAATTTTGAATCCATGGGAAGCCTAATGTTCTTGGGATGAGTTAGGAGGCTCATACACTTGGCCATATGCATCA
Source organism: Larix kaempferi (assembly GCA_027924585.1). NCBI lineage: Eukaryota > Viridiplantae > Streptophyta > Pinopsida > Pinales > Pinaceae > Larix > Larix kaempferi. Next base: position 21,656,103 of record BSBM01000515.1, read on the forward strand.
TAGATCGAATTTGGATGGAAATGTAACTCCTAAGGAGAAGGAAGAGTCAAATGAGGAGTTATTGGACACTTGGACTAGATTCCCTAACCTGTATGACAATAATGATGAAGATGCTATGACACTTATGAAAAATTGCAGATCTAATGGTTGAAATATGACTATTATGACATGTCAGGCCTAAATATAGCATCCAAGAAGGCGATCATGGGAGTTGGGGAATCTCAATGGGCTCCTATATGAATTGGTGAAAGGTGGAAGGCTTGGGAAGGGAGGACACATGGAAAATCTTGAGCCCCACCCTAATTCGAACTGGCTTGGAGTTTATGGATGGATTGGGAACCTTAGAAGGCTAAGGATGTTTATAAAATACAGGTATCAACCAAGAGAAGGGCTTTTGATCATTTTGAGAATTTGCATTTGTGAAGAGAGCTAGTGGAAAACTAATCTACTTGCCTTAGCCAATTTCGAGGGTGAAAGATTCCCATCCTAGTTGGTGTGTGGAAAGGCCATTCATACCTTTCATGAGAGATTTAATGGAGTCTTTATTTGCAGGTTTAAGCTACAGGGAAGCTCGTGGTTTCTTCTCATCTCACTCTTTCAACCATTTCCAATTTTCATTGCATATTCTTGATCCTTGAGGAGAGACGCTTTTGGTGAGCTATTGTACTCTTTGGGGAAGATTATAATGCCCCATTTATTTTTTAATATGAATTAAATACTCTTCTATTCATATTAATAAAGTTTCAGGTCGAGATTCCAAGTGGAAATGTATAAATCTGATTTTTAATGAAAGAATGGTGCCATTTCCCCACTATCTTGATGTGTAGCAATGATGTATTGATGTTTTCAAATGGAATATAATTTATCTGATGTATTTATGATTAATGGACTATAATTTATGATTTTCACAAGTTTCATGTTCAGTACTTAAGCATTTGGAGTCATTTTGATCGGTTTAATACCATTTGGAGAAGATTTAATGCCATTTCCCCCAAGGTCGAAACTAGTGATTTTGTAGCTGTTGGGAGAGGGTTATAACAGACTTCACAAACTGAATAATGGTGCACAAGATACCTTAATATTTTCCCTTATACATCCCCTACCTCTGTTTAGAAATTCGAGTGGGTTTGAAAGCATTTGGAGATCCATATTCAACATTTACCTTGGGGGGATTTGAACCCCAAATTGCTAGTAAAATTCCATACATTGGCCAGAATCTTAAAGGATTTTGCAGAAGTATTTTGATGGTCCTAAATCATCCCTGAAAAATAATAATCAAGTATTAATATCATTCATACACCTTTTCTGAAGATTTGGGAGCATTTGGAGACCTAGACATCAAAACTAGTCAAAAGTCGAATAGGGAAAAAAGTGAAAAATTTGTCATTTTAATAAATTTCTTGAAAAGGGACATTATAAGTGGTATCAGAGAATGATATTGGAACTTACTGGTCTTAACAATGATCCAAATAAATAATCCACAACCCTTAGAACCTAAAGTTGAAGAGGAAGTAGTAGGAGAAGAAGAGTATATTGTTGAAACCATGCCTAAGAATGGAAAGGAAACCTCAGAACATGAGGAGGAATTTATTGCAGTCATAAAACAATTTTTTTGAAAACCTTTCAAGTGGAATCGAAGACATGAACAAACAGATGATGAAGAGATTCGAATTGATGGCTAGCCAACTTGGAGGCAAAGGAGTCATGGGAGGCAACAATAGTTCACATTTAGAAGAAAAGAAGACAATTGGTGGGCATATTTTCTCAAGCACAGGACCCCATAATAGACCTGATGAATTTCAGAGCACACCAAGGCCTACTGCACCTAAATTTCTTGTGCCCAAAGAATATCCTAACACCCCATTTGACATGAATGGATTGGTAAAAGAATGGGAAAAGTTGAGTGAGGATTGTAGAAGGACTCTACCATTTGACCAATACTTTACTGTCTCAAACAAACTCAAGAAGAGGGAGGATAATAGAGCTCTATTCCAAAACAAAGAATTAAATTGTGCTATTGGTAAAATGCTACTTCCTACTTTTGATGGTTCCTCTCAAAGTTCTGCTAACACTTGGGTGCAAAAACTAGATGTGTATTTTCAGTTGAATCCAATGGTGGAAGAGGATGCCTTAAAAATGACAATTTTGCATCTTGAAGGAGATGCCAATGAATGGTGGTTCCATGGTCTGAAAACTTTGGGACATGATCAGGTTACTACCTATGGAGAATTTTTTGACAGGGTGTTAAAGAGATTCGAGCAAAAATACCCAGAATTACCTTTCAAAGAACTAGCCCAATTGAAGCAAGTGGGAACTCCTATTGATTACATGTTAGAATTTCAAAAGTTATCAGTCAAGGTGGTTGATATATCTATGGGAAGGTTAGTATTGTTGTTCACTGAAGGTTTGGCTGAACCCTTAAAAGGTTTAGTTAAAGCCCACAAACCAACTACATTAAGAGATGCTATGAGCTTGACTAGAGATCTCCAAAATGTGCTTCCTAGAACAAGATTTCCTCCCAAGCCTAACTTCAGATTTGAAAAGAAACCTTGGCAAAGAGATGCATATGATAAGAAGCCTTGGCAAAGAGATTCATATGAAAAGAATAAGAAAGAAGAACTAAACAAGGAAGAACTTAGAAGAAAAAAATTGTGCTACACATGGTTTCAACCATGGGCACCGAGGAATAAATGTACTAAGGGAAAGGCTCAATACATTGAAGCATTTTTTTATAATGATGAGTATGAAGGGGGTATGGATGAATAAGAACATATTTCAGGTCAAGAAGAGGCATATGAGACATCATAAGAAGGAAGACAAGAAGAAAATCAACCCTCACCTAACAAAGCAAGAATGGCAGTACTTTCAATAGTGCCTCGTTATCACACTATTCAATGCAAGGGTGTGGTACTAGGACAAAGAGCTTCAGTTTTGGTAGATGGAGGAGCCACACATAACTTCATTGATGCAGACATGGTGGAGAGAAGGAAGATACCTATTGAACCATTCGATGGATTCACAGTTGTCATTCCAGGTCACAACACAATGGAGTGCAAAACATGGGTTCCAAAGCTGCAAGTCGCCATAGGTAACTATACTTTTGTTGATAGATTTTATGTGGTTGATGTTGCTGATACTAATGTGGTTTTGGGAGTGCAATGGCTATACTCTATAGGGGAGTATACAATAAACTATCAAATTCCTGAGATGAAATTTCAAGATTCGAAAGGAATACTAAGGCTTGTGAGAGGGAAGCACACCTACCCAAATCAAGTAGTGACTTCCAATAGTATGATATCTATATTGAGGCATGGAGAAATATAATGGGCTGCTGAATATCATATCACATCTCCCAAGACAAACATAAAGGTTTTTGAGCACCCAAAAGAGATAGAGAAACTATTGCGAAAGTATGAAAAAGTTTTTAGAGATCTTCCACATGGTAGACCACCTGATAGGGGGTTTGAGCACAACATTGTTTTGGAGGAGGGTACTTCACCCATTCAAATACCACCCTATAGACATCCAAAAAAATTTAGAGATGAAATTGAAAAGGCCATCCAAGAACTCCTAGATTTGGGACTCATTAGACCAAGATCTATCCCTTACGCTTTTTTAGTAGTGTTGGTAAAGAAAAAAGATGGAACCTTGAGGATGTGCATAGACTTTAGAGCATTGAACAAGAACACAATCAAGAATAGGTATCCTATTCCTAGGATTGATGAGCTCATGGATGAGCTATTTGGGGCCAAATATTTTTCCAAAATTGACCTTAGATCAGGTTATCATCAAATTCGAATGAAGGAAGAAGATGTGCAAAAGACTGCTTTTAGATGTCATTATGGCCACTTTGAGTTTCTTGTTATGCCTTTTGGACTAACTAATGCTACAGCCACATTTCAAGCATGTATGAATAGGATCTTTTGCAAGTAGCTTAGAAGGTTTGTTTTGGTATTCTTTGATGACATTCTCATTTACAGTAAAACTTGGGAAGAGCATTTGCAACATTTAGAGATTGTGTTGAAAACTTTGCAAGAACAATCCTTGTTTGCTAAGATGTCTAAATGTGAATTTGGGATGAAGGAACTATTATATATTGGGCACATTATTGGGAAAGAAGGAGTAAAAGTACACATGGAAAAAATCAGGGCTATCTTAGAATGGCCATCACCAAAAAACATCGTAGAATTAAGAGGCTTCATTGGAATATGCGCCTATTATAGAAAGTTTGTGAAAGGGTTCTCCAAATTGACTTCTCCACTCATTGATTTGACTAACAAGGATGCTTTCAAGTGGGATGAAGAGGCTGAAAAGGCCTTCCAAAAAATGAAAGAGGTAATGAGTAGTTGTCCCATACTTGCATTACCTGATTTTTCTAAACCTTTTGTTGTGGAATGTGATGCTTCAGGTGGAGGAATAGGGGTTGTCCTAAAGCAAGGCGAACACCCTATAGCCTTTGAGAGCAGAAAGTTGCAGCCTCATGAAAAGATTTACTCCATATATGACAAAGAAATATTGGCCATCATGCATGCATTGGCCAAGTTTAGGCAATACTTGGTGGGAAAAAAGTTTGTGGTGAAAACTGACCACAATAGTCTAAGGCACTTCCTCACCCAAAAGGATCTAAATGAAAGACAACAAAAGTGGGTAAGCAAGATTCAAGCTTATGATTTTGATATTGAATATGTGAAAGGAAAGAATAACATTGTAGCAGATGCATTATCTAGAAGACTTTCTTTTTCTGTTATGGACATTGCCAAGGATTGGAAAAACATGCTATTAGTTGAGTATGCCAAAGATAAATTTGCTTGTGATGTATTAGATGGAATCAAAGGGGATGATAACTATAGGATTTTGAATGGGCTGATATACTATAAGGGCATAATTTATTTGGTTCAAGATTGAAAACTCAAGTATCAAATTTGCAAGAAGCACATGATTCCCCACTAGCTGGCCATCCGGGGATCTTCAAAACTTATAGGCAATTAAGGCAAAGGTTTTTTTGGAAGGGGCTAAAGGAAGATGTTCAGAAATATGTGAATGAATTTAAGGTAAGTCAGCAAAACAAATATGAACTTACATGCCCAGTTGTCTTATTGCAACCATTGCCCAGCCCGGAGCAAAATTGAGACAGTATCTCAATGGACTTCATCATCGGTTTGCCCAAATATTTGGGTAAGGATTGCATATATGTGGTAGTGGATAGGTTGAAAAAATTTGCTCATTTATTTGCTATTACATAATCTTTTAGTGTTGTACAAGTGGTTGATATTTTTTTCAAAGAAATCTTTAGATTGCATGGGCTCCCCAAGAGCATTGTAAGTGATAGAGATAGTAGATTCATGGGTGCTTTTTGGAAAGAACTTTTCAGATTGGTGGGCACTCAGTTGAATCCAAGTACAAGCTATCATCCACAAACTGATGGAAAAACAGAGAGGGTGAATCAATGGTTGGAAGGGTACCTAAGAAACTATGTGGGAGAGCAACAAAAAGCATGGGTAAAATGGCTGCACTTGGGTGAGTTTTGCTACAACACCACTTTTCATATGTCAATAGGGATGTCTCCTTTCAAAGCATTATATGGTTATGATGCACTCACCTTTGTTGAAATTATCTTTGGTGATAATAGAGCCCCAAAATCTAAAGATTGGGTGGAAGAGAGCCAAGAAATTTTAAAGCTTTTGAAAGACAATTTGTAAGTTGCTCAAAATCAACAAAAACAATATGCAGATAGGCATAGAGAAGAAATGACCTTTAAGATGAATGATTTAGTATATTTGAGGTTGCATCCATATAAACAACCATCTCTAAAAACGAATGGAGCAGAAAAGCTAAAACCAAGATACTATGGCCCATAAAAGGCAGTTCAGAAGATTGGGGAGGTAGCATATGAATTAGAACTTCCGGAAGGAAGTAAAATCCACAATGTATTTCATGTTTCTTGTCTCAAGAAATCTCTTGGTCAACAAATTGTTACTTCAGAAATAATTCCTCCTTTGGATGATGAAGGTTAGCTCGTACTTGTTCCTGAAAAGATTTTGAAGACAAGGGAAAGGAGATTGAGGAGCAGAACTATCAAAGAATGCTTAGTACAATGGAAGGATCTACCAAGTGAAGATGCCACATGGGAAGAGGAGAAGATTTTACAGCATCCAAATTTGAAATTGCTTGAGGACAAGCAATCTTGGGTGGGGAGTACTGTAATGTCCCCATTCAATTAAGGTTATAACAGGAAAATTCCATCAATCCTACTAGTTCCCTAGGGGGGAAGGAGACATTGTGATTTGAAATAAGGGAGATATTAAATGATGTTTAGACATTATAGTGGAATAAATATTTAATAAAGGATCTAATTAAATAAATTCAATAGAAAATGAAATTGGCAATTGATCATGAAGACACATGGAGGTTGTGGGGCCCACACAAGCTAGAATTTCTGTGCCACATAGCATCCTCCTCTTGCAATTTCGAATCCATGGGAAGCCTAATGTTCTTGGGATGAGTTAGGAGGCTCATACACTTGGCCATATGCATCATAGATCGAATTTGGATGGAAATGTAACTTCTAAGGAGAAGGAAGAGTCAAATGAGGAGTTATTGGACACTTGGACTAGATTCCCTAACTTATATGACAATAATGATGAAGATGCTATGACACTTATGACAAATTGCAGATCTGATGGCTGAAATCTGACCATTATGACATGTAAGGAATAAATATAGCATCAAAGAAGGCGCTCATGGGATTTGGGGAATCTTAATGGGATCCTATTAGAATTGGTGAAAGGTGGAAGGTTGGTGAAGGGAGGACACATGGAAAATCTTGAGCCCCACCCTAATTCGAATTGGCTTGGATTTTATGGATGGATTGGGAACCTTAGAAGGCTAAGTATTTTTATAAAATACAGGGATCAACCAAGATAAGGGCTTTTGATCATTTCGAGAATTTACATTTGTGAAGAGAGCTAGTGGAAAACTAGTCTACTTGCCTTAGCCAATTTCGAGGGTGAAAGATTCCCATCCTAGTTGGCGTGTGAAAATACCATTCAAAACTTTCATAAGAGATTTAATGGAGTCTTTATTTTTAGGTGTAAGCTATAGGGAAGCTCATGGTTTCTTCTAGTGCATCTCATTCTTTCAACCATTTCCAGTTTTCATTGCATATTCTTGATCCTTGAGGAGAGGTGCTTTTGGTGAGCTATTGTACTCTTTGGGGGAGCTTCTAATGCCCAATTTATTTTGTAATATGAAGTAAATAATCTGTTATTCATATCTAGAAATTTTCATGTCGAGATTCCAAGTGGAAATGTATAAATATGATTTTTAATGAAAGAATGGTGCCATTTCTCCACTATCTTGATGTGTAGCAATGATGTATTCGAATGGAAGATCATTAATCTGATGTATTTATGATTAATGGACTATAATTTATGGGCTGCACAAGTTTCATGTTCAGTAATTAAGCATTTGGAGTCATTTTGATTAGTTTAATACCATTTGGAGAAGATTTAATGCCATTTCCCCCAAGGTTGAAACTAGTGATTTTGTAGCTGTTGGGAGAGGGTTATAACAAACTTCAAAAACTGAATAATGGTGCACATGAGACCTTAATATTGTTCCTTAGACATCCCCTACCTTGGTTCAGAAATTCGAGTCGGTTTGGAAGCATTTGGAGAGCCATATTCGACATTTATCCTGGGGGGATTTGAACCCCAAATTGCTAGTAAAATTCATTATATTGGCCAGAATCTTAAAGGAGTTTGCAAAAGTATTTTGATGGTCCTAAATAATCCCTAAACATCATAATAAAGTCTTAATATCATTCATACACCTCTTTGAATATTTGGGAGCATTTGGAGCAATTTGGAGACCTAGACATCAAAACTAGTCAAAGGTCGAATAGGGGAAAAAGTGAAAATTTTCCATTTTAATAAATTTCTTGAAAAGGGACAGTACATATTGTGGAAGGAATCCCAAGATGTGGTATGAAAAGTTGCATTATGTTCAACATGCTTACAACAGAGCTATGCACTCTTCAACACAAAAGTCTCCTTTTGAGACATGTTTTCGTTATTTTCCAAAGTCTCCCTTAGACTTTGTTTATGGGAAAGATCCAGTGGGATATGGTCAAGTTGATGCGGATAAAGCTTTGAATTTTATTTAGAAGATCCAGTTAATACATCAAGTAGTACAAGAGTAGTTGGAATCAAGTCAGGACAAGTATAAAGAAATACATGACAAACATCGGGTGGATCATCATTTTCAAATTGGTGATCGAGTATGGATTCATATCAGCAAAGACCGACTCCAAGGTGAAGGTAGAAAGTTGAAACCAATCAGGTATGGATCTTTTACAATTTTGGATAAAGTTGGTAATAATGATTTTTGGTTAGATTTGCCTCCTTATATGCAAATGTATTCCATTGTTAATGTAGAAAACTTGAAACTGTATGAGCCTCCTATGATTGTGGACCAAGATGAACAGGTTCAAGTACCTTCTGTAGATGAGTTTGATTTTGAATATCTCAATGAACTTCAGGAAGATGTTATACTTGATAAGAAGGTCATATCTTCACGAAGAGGTGACATGGAATTTCTTCATGTGGGGCTTAAAGGAATGCATCCAAGCAAATCACGGTGGCTAGAGACCAGAAGAGTGAGGGAGATGTACCCTCACCCATTTTATGTATGATCTCATGCTTTTGGTGGCCCAAAATTTTCACAGTGGGAAGGTTTGATCCAGGAGGATCTCAGAGTTGATAAAACTGAACGTCTTCAAAAAATGTAAAGAATCTTACAAATGCGTAGAGGTCGTCATCAGCTTTCCGACAACGCTCGTTTCACATGAAACGGCCTCCAGACGTGAAAGTTATTGGCTTTTGAAAATTCGGCAAAAGGGTTAAAAAGGAAAAAATGAGTAAAATGGTTTAAAAAAAGGACCAATGGCAGGCGCCACATGGTCAAAGAAGGTGATTTGGCATGTTATTTGTACCAATCAGGGACTGCCATGTGGCAGACCTGTTGGCCATGTACTTGCACCATTTATTAAAATTTTGTGGAGGTAGTGGGGATCGAACCCATGACCTGAAGCCCGCCAAAGTCTCCAAAGAGTCCGCCTAACCATAAGTCCCGCCGATGTTACTTAACATGTATAGAACTCAACTTGTATTTAAAGTTGAAGTTAGATTCATTTGAAAATCCTGTGGCCAACACCGAGGCCTTGTGGATGTAACCAACCCAAAAAATGTAGAACAATGGAGCCAATAATGCAGAGTCAACACATAATCCAAGTCACAGTCACAGTCCAACCAAAATATGCCATCGCAATGCCACCGCCACACAATACAACAAAGTTACGTTGAATGGGGAGAGGCCCGCAGGTTTGACCCCAGGATCTCTGCCCCCAAAGCGCAACGTTTCACTATTGGGCCAATGCCCATTTGTTATGTGGTAAACAAATCTTTTTGTTTAAGAATTGTGCCAGAAATAGGGGGCCCAAAAGGGCGTGTGGCCCTCCAGTTCGATGCCCAAATTCTTATTTAAAACCATAGTTTAGAGCCACAAAAACTCATGTACACATGCGCAATTTGGAACAATTTTCAAGGTTGTATAGTGCATAGATCTCGAGGCATGGTACATTCGTTAATGGGCAAACTTCCCTAGGTGGGAATCCATACAGTTGTAGGGCAGAGTTTTCTCAATTTGCGTTCCAGAGAAGGCCCGAGGAAAACATAGTCGACTTAATACTCATTTTACTCAGAATTTCGAGAGGAACACAGTGGTGCAGTTTGTTTCTGAGTTTGACTAACATAAATCAGAGGTGTTTCTAGAAACCCATATATGTAAGCTTTGAACACTTAATAAGATCGTCCTTCTCATTGGAAGTGGACCACAGACGTAGCCCAAGAAGGGTGATCTCCATGATCATCTACTGTCTTCAATTTATGGTTTTCATATCTGTTTTATTTGCTTATGTGTTTGATTTAAAGAATTTAAAATTCCTATTTAAAAACCATTTTTATGAGAATTAACATGCAAATTTCACATGCAATTTTATGGTTAAAAAGATCTTGAAAGATTTTCAGATCAATGTCATCAATTCAACATAATATCAATATAAACAACATTGTTATCAAATCCCCAAGATCATAAACAAGTTAACATCTATATCATTAACATATTACAACATTTAAATAATTTGAGTTAATACATGTGAGGAGTCAAAATCAAGGTATTACATAAGGATATGTGAAGATACAAATTTCCTTTCAATTGACTCAATTAAACTTTTAGCAAGAAAGAGCCATATGTGTGGCCAAGTCACTATAGTGAAGTGTTCCTTCACCTAAATGTTTTAGAGGGTATAAAATGTGTTCTTTCAATGTGGACTAATGTTATATTATATAATGAATATCATGATTAATAATAATAAGTTTGGAGAATGCAACTTTTGGCTTTACAATTGAGAGAAAAGGGTGTTATTTTAATTAAGTATTTGTTTTACTTCCTAATAAAGATTTGATATTTGTCATTGTAAAGTGAGTTATTATCAAGAAAATAAAAATCCTAAATGATACATTGATAGGTCATATTGATGTTGATATTAACATTTTTTTGTGATGTTCATATTTATATATTATAATAATATTACATGATAATACTTGACTTTTTGTTATAATGTCTGGTTAGACTTATAAAAAATTATTCATTTATGTTTATAATTTGAATAATTAAGTTATACACAACATTATATGGTGAAGACTTACTTTCCTTATTAAAAATCATTATATATTATTTTGTAATGCTTAGCATAAAGTTACAAGAAATTAATAATATTATTATATATATAAGTATAACATTATGACAAATTTTACAACATTATTAAGAAATTAATTACAATAAATTATAATATCTATACAAATTATACGAAAACAATATGAAAACCAAATAAAAAAAATATTATTACATAAACATAATACTATGATTGCAAACTATACAACAATTATAAACACGATACTACGACATATTATACAACATTCATAAATCATAGAGTTGCCACAACTTCATCCATTATCAATACAAAATTCATAAAAACATTTAATTCAATTATATTATGTAAAAAAAGTTGACCTATATTAAATTACTTGAAACATTTTTCCACATTTTCAATTACCATTACTCCAATCCATATTTTCACATTTATGACGACCTAACAACCAACCATACTTTCAAATTCATTTTCTAACCAATATATAAACTTATATATGAAACCATACCTCAAATTGTCTACAAAATTTAGGTTGGAATTATTTAATATGAAAAATGGTTCAAAGGACGCTGAAATTTTGGCCAAAATTAAAAACCCAATAACTTTCTTTACAAATGTCTAAAATATTGACTTGTGTTGTAGTGATAGTTGATATATGTTATGTTTGTGAGTGTTAACTATATGTAAGTTATTCTCAAATCAAGAATTATTTAATATGAAAAATGGTTGAAAGGATGCTAAAATTTTGGAAACTTTGAAAACTTTCTAATGCTTTGAAAACTTGTTATGTCATACAACAACTTCTTTTGTAACATAATTTACAGTGCAAATTGTGATGTTTTTGTCAACTAAAATAGACAATGATTTAAAGGCCCACATTTTGAATAGTACAAACTTCTTTTACATAAGCATACGATCATCATCATTTTCAACACCTAAAAAACATAAACATAAACATCATGATCATACCATCATAAACATAAGCATAAGCATAAACATAAACGTACCTTCATCATCATTAGCACGACATAAACATAAACATAAACATATCATCATTATCATTGTCACCATCCAACAATCACTATTTTAAACACATGATCAATCAATCACATGACATTAATAAATATCCTAATTTTTAATATTAAATATATATCATCATACCACCTAAAAAACATAACCATAACCATAACCATAACCATAAACATACCATCATCATCATTTTCACCACAATAAACATAAACATACCATCATCATGATCATTTTTACCATCTAACATAAAACATAAAATCATCAATATAGCATCATAAACATACAAATAAACATAAACATGAGCATAACATCATAAACATTACATTTCGATCATCTAACATAACACAAGCCACATTATATTATAACATGCATAACCATCACACACATCTAACAAACATCATATAACCTGAGCTAACATACACATCACCATCAAGTACATATAAATAAGCATCAACATAAACATGAAAAATGATATATATATATATATATATATAAAACCGATGATAGAATATGCTAAATATATATCTCCAATCCAATAACTGCTATGACACATTTGATCCACCTCTGCCTGTAGAGGCATCATCAGTATCTCTCTAACGAGAGCCAAATGCATTGTCACCCCCACCAATAGAGCCAGGGGAAGTATTAGCACCTCTTCCAACAGAGCTAGAGGCATCAAAACCTCCACCAATAGAGCCAAAGGCATCAATACCTTTACGAGGGAAAAAAGAGCTCGGAGAGAAGCATGGATAGGTCCATCAAGTTGAATTGTACAACCCCCTATGAGCATCTCTATAATATATTTGAATGGAGCAGTAAATGGTGGATGGTCGGGTTGATCAATATGATCGACGGGTTGGTTGAGCAGGAGTAGAGGGGTTGATGAAGTAGGATCAATAGGTCAATGGAGTAGGAGTAGAGGAGATGATGAAGGATATGATGGAGGAGGAGGTGGATGAGATGTTGACGAAGCTGATGGGGGAGGAGTTGGTGTCACATACCCAAATTCTGAACATTTTATGTTGTAAGAAAAACATTATGTTTTTATGTTATTGTAAAGTTTTATGATTATTGACCAAGTGGGGACAAGGATGATTGTAATTAATTACTCTGAATATTTTATTATTAATAAATACAAGATGATACAAATATCCAAAGGAGGTTGTTGAATGAGTGTTCACTGACCCACTAGGAGGAATGGACCGAGGTGAGAGCAAACTGACACTTGGCAGCATCCTCAATTCACTTCTAGCTATTGCAGGGGAGCAACTTCCCTATTTTTATGGTCATGTTCCCCAAAAAAGTAGAACTGAGCAAGTGGCTCATTAACTAAAGAAACTAACCAAAGACCTAGGCATGCTTTATCTACCCATCGAATTCAGCAGGAGGCTGTTCAGTTTTTACCTTGTGATAATTTCTGAAAGAGAAATAGAAGAGAGCACAAGAGATTCGATGAAGGGAAAGCTAGGAAGTGATTGAGTGAGTTAAGACTGCATTCTGAACTAGTTCAACCTCATTGTTGAGTTCAATATTGCTAAAGATAGAAGTATTACTATTAAGTACTACTGCTGAGTTGCATAGGAATTTATTCCATTCTCCACACAACATCTTCGTCCTAGTGGTTCGGAGAATAGGCTCGAGGGTCCTAAGGAAAGTGACTTGGATGTCTTCAGGAGAAGGTTGGGTGGAACGGGCTCCTTTAGATGTTTGTCACCCTCTATTGTTAAGAGGTTTTTAATTGTGTTATCTTATTTAATTTCTATCGTATTAGTTTTATGAATGATAAATTATGAACTGTTATTTATCTCAAAAAATTGTCTTTCACTTATCTGCTAGATTAGAATGCTAATTTGAAGGCTCATTTTGAATAATGAAATTATGATTGAATGAAATACTTCTCTACATTTTTCCACACACTGAGTAAGTGCCGTACTCTAGTGCAGAGAAGTTAATTTATAAATAGATAAGTATGATTGGAATATCTCAGATAGAACCGTTTAGTAAAAGATATGTATAAATGCATTTGTTTTATTTTGAAAACCTGAAAAAATACTAATTACTGTAAGACTGTACAAACATTTCAAATATCGAAATTATTGCATTGCATACTCTTGATCCTTTATGAATTTGAAAGTAGGATTTATTTACAGTTAAACAACATATATCTGTATACAAAATCATTATGCAAAACCTTAGTTTTCATTACAATATTTTAATATAGGTTAATATACTAACCCAGTATTACTATAAATAACATTTCTAGAACCTTCTTTATATTTATGTGAGCATCGAATTCTCTCGATTTAAACCTTTAGTATTTAAATAAATCCAAATCGAAACATATTTTTAATATACACAACTATTGCATCTTCCAGATTTTAAAACAAGATAAAATACACATAATTTACAGAAGTATTATGTCTCATTATAAACCATAGTGTACAACTAAGAAATTCAACTCGAGTTATGCCCAGATTCAATAAAATTAACCAACGAAACTAAGTACTGTCTTTATCTTTGATCCTATACAATAATGTAAAGGGTTCTTTCCAAAAATAATCAAAGCTTCATATTTTTCATCATTCGAACATATATATTAAAGATCGAACTATAAATCAATTCGATAAATTTCAGGACCTAAAACTTATAGTATCAACTTTACATCGAGCTCCGTAAACAACAACGTTTTTACACCTTATAAGTTTTTAATTCAAATATATCCAACCCTAATTCTATGGAGTTCCATAGTAGGGTAGTTTACAAACTAGGTATAGTAACTAATTACTCAAAGGTAAGCCTTTGGGCTGGGATTGAAACCCATCGAGGTACTGCCCTTATTCTTTTAACAATGCATTTATAAGCATGAAATCTAACCCAGAAAACCTAGGGGTTCAGATCAACTATGTACATATACATGGAGTTGTTTACAACTTAAAACATTTACAAAAAGCCCAAGCTAGCCTATCAAATATCATTATAATATTCTTCAAATTATTTCTTTAAGTCAGCTTGTCTTTTAAAAACCCCTTTGAACATAGGTCGAGACCTGTTAGGGCCACAATGGCTTAAAACTATTGCATCATTTTAATAACAACAACAAAGGGATTTGCCTTCCCAAATGGGTCGACGATTGCATGATGCAGTTGCAACCATGCAACTACAAAATTTCACACTTACTGAGGCGTTTGAACAAACGCATAATACATTTAAGGGCTTATGCCATCAAGGTAGAGGAAAACCATTTACATCTCAGGAACTTTTAACACAAAGATCAAATAGCTACTGAATACTACGCTTAACCATTATAAATCCTCAAACAAAATTAATTTATGCGAAAGGGTCAGACCTAGAATATATAATATTTATTCAACCGAAGTTTACAGTATAATAACTGATGAAGCTTAAAAAAAAACCTTTTAACCATTAAGTACTAATATTACAAGAGGCGTAGCTCAGGGATTTTAACCCTAATGTTTTACATTGATACCATACGGTGGAAACCAACATATAGAAATAATCATAATAATCGTATGTTAGCAAAACCTTCTGCGTGGGACAGTTTGGGCATCAATGCCAAGAAACACCATCACTCATACTTCAGAGTCTTGCTGAGACGGCCCAAGGCTTACTAGGTTAAGGAGCACGACGCCTCAGAGGACTGTTGCTAACTGTCTACCACCTTCATCTTGCCCAGTCAAGAAAAATCCAACAGAAAACAAAATCTAAGAGTTAAACCTCAATGGTGTTTCGGGGTTTAAAGAATTTAAAAAACAGTAAATTAATACGTTGTAGTGTTAACGGAAACTCACCCCTGTACATGGCTTAAAGCCTCGTCTTCCTGGCTTCCCAAAAGTAAACCCTGGAGACTTATAACTTGCAATTGCTGAGTTACATGTCACAAGATCTCACCATTGAATCCCGGAGAGAACTTGCAAACAACATTCATTTCCCTATTTCTTCAAGAGCCTATCGGCCTCTCCCAACAATTTTGCAAATGACAGAGATAGCGATGAGTATGGTCTATCAATGCATAGTTAGGGTTTCACAAAGCCCCATGCTATCACGCGATCAAACAACGTAGAGATTGCCATGGGTATGCCAACGAGCATTCCACCAAACCACATTAAATGGTAGTTAAGATTTACAGCTATTGAGCTTGGTACTCCTGCCAACGCAGAGTTCCACTATAGATCAATTCGTGGTCTATGCTGTGCGAATAGCATATAGTATATATGCATACGATATATACCATATAGCTTGTAGTATATTGTATATAATCTATAGTATACAGTTCGATCGTGATACAAAATCTTTCACTTTGTAAGTTGGAAATTATTGATTATAATATTGCCATATTATTTTACGCATGCATAAAAAACTATAGTGTTGATATTTCGAATATATTTACACCATGACCATATTACAACTTAAATATAAACAATATTCCATTTGGATGGATTTTTGATATGGAGTTTCGCTAACTCTTGAGAATCATAGTAAATACATAGGGCAAATCTTAAGCCAAGTATAATCTATATATCTTTAGAATATATAAATATGTGTTTGCATAATGAATAAAATGGCGATCGTAAATAGGGTAGGTATTACCCTAGGTCTTAAGCAGGCATTCTATACTTATGCCATTAGCATCATCGTATAAGTAATGACGTACATAAACTTAAAAACCAGTATAAGATTATCACCAACTAAAATGTCGATACTACTTTAATCTCGATCTTTAAACTCTTATTAACTGGGAAGTACCGTGCTTACCTGCAAATCTGTACAGGAGTAATACGATGCGTTAGCTAACTAGTAGCTAAGTGAGCTTTGGGGTACCCTTAGGACCCCTTCATCAAAAAGGAAAATCAAACAGTTAGTATCTATGAGCGAAACAATAGTATAGTAGGAGATAAATTAAATGACGATACAGATACATACAATAAGTAACCATGATTATTTCGGATATCAAAGATAGGAATAACACATCCGGCATGATGTTGCAACATTAATACATGCATTCAATCATTCACATACAGTAAAAACACTTACGACCAAATATAAACGTAATATGTAATTGATGTAATGTATTTATAACATTGATGACTAATTGAAGAATGTGTCGTCATAATATATAATTAGTCTGTAGTTAAATGCATTAAATTATTAGTAATGATACTTTCCGCATAACAAATATAATCATTTAATTCTACTTAGAAAATTTTAAATTTTTGTGAAATTTGGGGATGTTACATGTGGTATCAGAGCGCGGTTCAAATACTAGGCCTGAAGTGGCTCAACTTGCGCAATTAAAATTTAAAACAAAATTGTAATTAATGATTTTTATTTTATTTTGTTTTTTGTTCAGCACTTCATAAATTAGTTTGCAGGTATGGAAGGACCAGAAGAGTCAGCTGATGATAGGTCCCATAATAATGAACAAAATAATAATAATGAACAAGGACATATTAATACAGAAAATTTATTTGTTGAATTAAACGATAATTCATCTGAATTGCTAAGGACAGTAAAGGATTTAAAAATAGAGATAAAAACTATTAAAGAGGAGAATGAACGAATCCTAAAAGCTTAAGAGGAGTTGAATCAAATCCTGTTGGATAAATTCCATAATAACGATAAGGATAAAATAATAGAAAATAATTATGAATCTGGAACTATGTCCTACCAACGTAAGGATAAAAACTCAAAATTTTCTAATTATGACAACAGGTCTTTTTTCTGAATTTTATGAAAAAGCACGCAGGAAAAAGTACAAGTATTCCAGTGATAGTAGTGAAAGTGACTGCTACACTAAAAAGAATAATTATAAGCCATACGAAGAGATTTCTGGTGAATTTAAGAAGATCAAACCACCAACCTTTAATGGAGAAACAGAAAAGAGTGAGGCAGCCGAAGCATGGCTGTCTGGTATGAATAAATATTTTTAAATTTACAACTACTCAAGTCATTTAAAAACAAGAATGGCAATTTATAATCTGACTGGAAAAGCAGACATCTGGTGGCAAGATCTGAAACGAGTAAAAGGCTTAAAAGAGAAAAGTGTGAACTGGAGTAATTTTAAGAAATATTTTAAAAGAAAGTTTCTGTCGAAACGAGCTAAAGAGTTTTATGATTTAAAGTTAGGTTCCATGGATATGAGGGAATTAAGCAGCAAGTTTTTAAATTTGTTAAGGTATGTGCCTTACATTACTGAAGAAAATCCTAAGGTACAGAGATTTATGAGCTGTTTACCCTCTCATATAAAGGACAGAATTGAGTATGATGATCCTAGAACTCTTGAAGAGGCCATGAGAAAAACAAATATTTGCTATGAAGAGAACAAGAAAAGAGAAGGCATACCAAGCTGGAAGATAAAAATGCCTAATAATTTTGAACAAAAGAAAAAGAATTTTCTTATAATCGCAATTTTGGAAATAGTAATTCACATAATTATTCTAATAGGAAATTTCAAGGGACCAATTCAAGAGGTAATGTACAGTCAAATTTTACAGTTGCAAGAAACAAAGATCCACCTAAAATTTTTGTTAAAAACAATGAACAGAAAGAACTGGTTAAATGTTGGGACTATCAGGGACCTCACTATGCATCAAACTGCCCACTTAGAAAGAGGACCGTCAACAACATACACACAGTACAGGAGGAGGCTCTGTTGGTGACCTAGCAAGGGAAATGCCCAAAATCAATGCAGCCTTGGAAAATAGGCAGGCTGATCATCAAACTTCCATGGGTGAAGTAGAAGGTATGCTGAAAGATAAACCCATTTCTATTTTAATTGATTTAGTTATGGGTGGAGCAAGCCTTAGTTATGTGTCACCTGATTTAGTAAAATGTTGCAATATGAAAATAGACAATTTTGAAAAGTCATGGCTGGTCCAATTAGCTATTGAAACTAAAAGAAAGGTGACTGATTATGTAAAAGACTGTGAATTATTGATGAATCAGTTTAGGACTCATGTTAAGCTGAATGTATTACCTTTAGTTTCTTACGATGTTCTGATTGGAATGGATTGGTTGGAAACGCATAGGGTAGTGTTAAATTGTTTTGAAAAGCCTTTTACCTGTTTGAATGATAAATGTGAAACTGTAACAGTAAAATGAATTCCTAGAAAGACTTTTGTTAGACAAATTTATGCTTTGCAAGCTAAAAAGGCTGTTCGAAAAGGGTGTAAATTATTTGCTGTAAATGTAATTAATGACGAACAATCAACTAAGGAAGATAAGTTAAAGTTGGAAGACATACCCATTCTAAAAGAATTTTCTGATGTATTCTCGAAAGAAATTCCAGGACTACCTCCGAAAAGGGAATTAGATTTCACCATTGAGTTAGTATCGGGAGTGGTACCAAACTCAAAGGCTCCTTACAGAATGAACATTATGGAGCTTAATGAACTTAAATCACAGCTTAAGGAGCTAATTGATAAAAATTATTGCGCCGAGAGGTGCTCTACAGCCCGGATGTTGTGAGTCAAGTGTTTTTCGATATTGTCGGTTGTTAGTATGAGGGAGATCTTGTGAGTCGAGTGTTTGTCGATATTGTCGGCCATAAATAACATTTATATGAGGGAGATCTTGTGAGTCTAAAATTAAAAGACAAATGCTATAGCAAGCCTCCCTCCTCCGCTACCTCCCAACTCCTCCCCTCCACGAACCTCCCTTCGCAGACCCTCCCCTCCTCCTCCACGCAGACCCTCCCCTCTCCTCCCCCACGCATCCCTCCTGTGCGAGCTCCTCCCTCCTCTGCAGACCTCCGCTCTCCTGCTCTGGGCATCCCTCCCAGCTCCTCCACGCAGGAGCTCCTCCCCTCTCCTGCTCCACGCAGTTCCTCCCCTCTCCTCCTCCACATAGCCCTCCTGCGTCCCATCCTCCCCTCCCCCATCCTCCCCTCCCAGCTCCTCCATGCAGCAAACCCCAACTCCCCCCAGCCTTCCCTCCTGCTCCTTCTCCCCTCCACGTCACCTCCCTCTCAGCCTCCCTCCCCTCTGTGAGCTGCCCTCCCCAACATGCACAACCTCGAGCAATACTTGAAGGCATTCCATGCCATCCAAGACCGCGACGCCTGCTGTAAAATAATATACGAAGTGGAGGTTATATTTCTGCCTCCCGTGCCAAAGAGCCTCCTCCAAATCGAAAAAGCCAGAATGACTAGCTTCGATTCTCCCTTACTTTGGCAATGGAATCAACTCCAATATTCTTGAAAAGCAGCATCCACTCCAAATTAGAGGACGTTCGTAGAGATTTGATAAAGATTTCTGTGAATCAATTTGGAAAATTTGTCATATCATGATAGAAGATGGACCGCGCAGCATTGAAGTTCTACCTGGGCAATATTGGATGACTGTAACCGTGTTAATGCCTTGCAAGAGAAGGATTTATCTTGAGCATTTTTTCAAGTCCTGGACCGGTTAATTTTTTATTTTCCGGATGTTCGGATGAATCAAAATACGTTCTTATTTCATGATGACTCTCATACGACTCCCATTTACACAACTACTTTGTGCGTGGAGTGGAATAAAGAAGAATTATTTTATTTCAAATGCAAAAGCCATTAGATTTTCCAATGAAGACCAACTCTGACAATGTTATTTTGTCTTATTGCAAAAGTTGGGTTGACATTTTTGCTTTCTTATTGAATGGTTGATGAATGGTATATTAACTTTTAAATTTAAATAAACGTTTTTTCATTAATTTTTAAAAGTAATTTTCAAGAAAATATAATAAAAGTTTTTCTTAATAAATGTTATTATAAGAAAATATTATGAAATGTTTTATTTTTTTATGTTTTCAATAATAAAATTTTAAATCTATGTATTAAAAAAATGATTTTATATTATAGATTTTATTTTATTTATATTTTTTATTTGATAGTATGAATGTTATATTATTGTGTTAATGTTTTAGTAGAAAATACTATGAAATGTTTCATTTTTTATATGTTTTCAATAATAAAATTTTAAATCTATATATTAAAAAAATGATTTTTTATTATAAATTTTATTTTATTTATATTTTTTATTTGAAAGTATGAATGTTATATTATTGTGTTAATGTTTTAGTAGAAAATATTATGAAATGTTTCATTTTTTATATGTTTTCAATAATAAAATTTTAAATCTATATATTAAAAAATGATTTTATATTATAAATTTTATTTTATTTATATTTTTTATTTGATAGTATGAATGTTATATTATTGTGTTAATGTTTTGAAATTTAGTATATTAGAGTTTTAAAAGATCTTCAAAAAACAATGTTTAAGTTGTTCTATATTGAACTACATGAAATTATATGTAAAAAACAATGTTTAAATTGTTCTATTTTGAACTACATAAAATTATATTTAAAAAACAATGTTTAAATTGTTCTATTTTGAACTACATGAAATTATATTTAAAATTAAATTAACACTTAATTTAAATTTAAATTAAAATTAAAATATATATTAATATTTGCACATAAGTAAAGAAGTTCTTTACTCTGTATAATAAGAAATACATGTGGTATAGTGGTAAGAGTGTTGGGATAATGGATGTGTGGTCCAAGGTTCAATTCTCCCAAGGTTCAATCCTCCCACATCATCTATTTTATCTTTTAAAATATAGAATTTCATAAATATATTGAATTTCATTATCATGTAAAGTGAGTTTTATACTTGCATAGATTTTAGAGTATGGAGTTTTTTTATTGCATATTTTTCAGTGTAGATGTTACTATGTGAACGCATTGATTTCAGTGTATGGACACATAGATTTCAGTGTATGGGGTTTTTTATTGCATATTTTTCAGTGTAGATGTTATTCTGTGGATGCATTGATTTCAGTGTATGGAAGCATAGATTTCAGTGTATGAGGTTTTTTTATTGCATAATTTCCATGTTAGTTGTTATACCATGGACACATTGATTTCAGTGTAGATTTTTTGGATGCATAAATCTTAGTGTGGATTTCATTGATGCATAAATTTCAGTGTATATGTTAATGTTTGACTTTTTTGATATAGAGTCTAAACTAGAAATGGAAGATCTGCATGCAAAAGATGCTATGAGACAAACTGACGAAGAACCAAAAATACAGAATGCCGAACGTCGTAAAACATATCAAGGAAGAAAAGAACGAGAAGAAGAGTTGAAACGAAAAGCAGAAGAACAAAAATAATTTCGAAAAAGGAAGTTGGATGGAATGACAGCAGAAGAACAACAAGAACGAAGAAAACGAAATGCAGATTGACAAAAGCAATATCGAAAAAGAAAGTTAGACGAATTGAAAGCAGAAGAATGAGAGGAACAAAGAAAACGATATGTTGATCGACAAAAAGTGTATCGAGAGAGAAAGTTGAAGCAGTTGGAAGAACAAAGAAATCAAGTTGCAGAACAACAAATAAATCAAAATGTACAAAATGACAAAATGACGACAGAAGAAGGAGAAGAATGAACAAAACAAAACCTAGTTCAACAAAAAGAAAATCGAAAAAAAAAGTTAGGCGAACTCACAGTAGAAGAAGGAGAAGAACAAAGAAAAAAAACGTTGATTGATAAAGAGCGTATCGAGAGATAAAGTTGAAGCAATTGGAAGAACAAAAAAAATCAGTTTGCAGAACAACAAATAAATCAAAATATACGAAATGACGAAATGGCGGAAGAAGGAGAAGAACAAACAAAACAAAACACAGATCAACAAAAAAAGAATCTAAAAAAAAAGTTAGGCGAATTTTCTCTATTCTCCAGTTTAACAATTTACTCAACCCTAAATACTTATTACTTACATTATGATAATCCTCGTAAATGTATCTGTGTTTTCAACTTAATCTGCTCCTTACAATGCTGATCAAACTCCAGTTTTGTGTCACCGCCCATGACTGAAACCAGCATAGATCCAAATCCTAGGCTCTATCAAGTGTCGAGAGGGATCAAATCTCCTGAGCTGCAACCCTCTTCTCAGGTATTGCACTCAAGGAGTTTTTCAAGGAGAGGTTTGCACCTCGGGAGATTTGATCCCTCTCGGTGCTTGATAGAGCTTAGGATTTGGATCTAGGCTGGTATAAGGCCAAGTGTGTCTCTGTGGGGAGCTCTTGTCATTTTTGTTAAAAAGAAGGACAGAACTATGCGTTTATGCATAGATTACCGTCAGTTAAATAAAATGACCATAAAGAACAGATATCCCTAGCCCCGCATTGATGATCTGTTTGATCAACTATGTGGCGTGAAGATATTTTCTAAGATAGACTTGAGGTTGGAGTACCATCAAGTCAGAATTAAAGATGATGACATCTTTAAGACTGCTTTTAGAACCCGTTACGGGCACTATGAGTTTGTGGTTATGCCTTTTGTGCTAACCAACGCCCCAGTAGTTTTCATGTGTCTTATGAATAATGTTTTACATCAGTACTTAGATAAGTTTGTAATTGTTTTCATTGACGACATTTTAATTTATTCTAAGACTAAAGAAGAACATGACGAACACTTAAAGATAATTTTACAAGTGTTAAGAGAACACCAACTTTATGCTAAATTCAACAAATGTGATTTCTTCAAAGATAAAATACAGTATCTAGGGCATGTGATATCCAAGGATGGAATCACAGTAGACCCAGACAAGATAAAAGCAATTAATGAATGGCCTGCCCATAAAGACGTAACTGTTGTACGATCTTTTATGAGAACTACGGGTTACTATCGTAAGTTTATAGAAGGATTCTCACGAATAGCGAATCCTATAACCTCTTTACAAAAGAAGGGTATGAAGTTTGTTTGGGATAAAAAATGTGAAGAAAGTTTTAAGAAATTAAAAGAACTGTTAACAACTGCACCTATTCTAAAAATTGCGGATCCAAACAAGGATTTCATTGTTTGCACAGATGCATGTAATGATGGACTTGGAGGAGTCTTAACACAAGAAGGTCATGTAATTGCCTATGAGTCAAGAAAGTTAAAAATTCATGAGAAGAACTATGCAACTTACGAATTAGAGTTGGTTGCCGTGATACATACGTTAAATATGTGGCGCCATCACTTAATCAGAAGGAAATTTACACTAATGACAGATAATAAAGGCTAAAATATTTATTGGATCAACAAAATCTTAACACAAGACAAGCTAGGTGGTTAGCTGTTAGGAACCCATGTCTTTACTTTGTTAGTATATTGTTGTTGGACGCATATGCTTTGTAAGTCGTCCCGTAGTATTTGTTGATCCATAGTTTATATTAGCCCATAGTATTGACCCATAGTATTGGACGCATATGCTTTGTAAGTCGTCCCATAGTATTATATGTCCCATGGTTTTGACTCATTGTATTAGCGCCTAGACTTAGCCCATGGTTTGTATTGACACATAGTATTGACCCATGGTATTGGTGCCTAGACTTAGTATATAAGTGTGTGTTGAGGCCTATAAAGGCACGGTGAAGTTAATTGTATTGAGCTTGCTCAAAGGAGGTTGCCCCCTCGAAGTGGCCCGTGATCAATATAAAAGTGATTCTGAGTTCTATTATTTTTGATATCTTGTGTATTTGCATTAATTAATTATTGCAGGTTCATCACATCAGCTTTCCTTAGTGAGTATGATTTTGAGATTCACCACATTAAGGGTAAAGATAATAAAGTTGTTGATGCATTAAGCCGAAATGCAAGATTAAATTTTGTGGCAGCAATCAGTACTTATAAAACAGATTTAGAAAATCAGATTAAAGAAGGAATAAAAATGGATGAAAAATATCAAAAATTACATAAAAAAGTTGCTGATGATAATTTTGAAAATTTGATAACAGATTTCAGAATTGATGAAAGAGGATTAATGTTGTATAAAAACAGACTTTATGTGCCCAATGTTGCTGAAATTAAGTTGCTGATTTTAAATGAAATACATAAAAGTCCATACTCAGGGCATCCTGGTTACCAAAATATGATAACAATGCTGAGGAAGGATTACTTTTAGCCAAATATGAAAAATGAGGTAGCTGAATACATTCCTAGGTGTATGGAATGTTAGCAAATAAAGGTTGAACATCAACACCCAGCTGGATTATTGCAGCCACTACCAGTTCCATATTGGAAGTGGGAAATAATTAGTATTGATTTTATAACTGGTTTACCTAAAAATCAGAAACAGAATGATTCCATAATGGTAGTTGTGGATAAGCTTAGTAAAGCATCCCATTTCATACCTGTTAAAACAACCTACAAGGCTGCAAACATTGCTGAAATTTTTATGAAACAAATTTTTCGTTTGCATGGGATTCCAAAAGTTATAATCTCTGACAGAGACTCGAAGTTTACAGGAAATTTTTGGAAATCTTTATTTAAAGGTTTAGATACTACTTTAAATTTTAGTACATCATTTCATCCACAAACGGATGGACAGACATAAAGAGTAAATCAAATTCTTGAAGATATGTTAAGAATGTATGTTAAAGATTAGCCAGGTAAATGGGAAGAATATTTACATCTTGCTGAGTTTGCTTATAATAATCATTACCAAGCTTCAACAAAACTCAGTCCATTTGAAATTCTGTATGGCAGAAAATGTAATACTCCTATTTCGTGGAGTAATCTAGTTGACAAGTTAATGTTAGGACCTAAGTTATTAAAATAAATGGAACTAACCGTGAAATAGGTTCAAGGAAATTTGAAAATTGCACAAGATAGACAGAAAAGTCATGCAGATATCAAAAAAACTTAGAAAGAGTTCCAGGTTCGTGAACATGTTTTTCTCAAGGTAAAACCTAAAAAGAGCTCCTTAAAGTTAGGTAGCTGTGCTAAACTAGCACCAAGGTATTGTGGACCTTTTGAAATATTGTCCAGGGTAGGACTAGTGGCATATCAATTGGCCTTGCCACCAAATATTAAAGTACATAATGTATTTCACATCTCTCTTTTAAAAAAATATGTGCATGATGCTACTCATGTGATTAATTGGAATGATGTATAGGTGGAACTAGAAGGAGATTTTATGGTGGAATAGGATTGTATCCTTGAGAAGAGGGAAATTTTGCTTCGTAATCGTACCATTGGATAGGTAAAGGTGCAATGGAAGCACCTTAGTCCAAATGAAACAACCTGGGAATTGGAAAGTAATATGTGGGTGGCATATCCAATTCTGATCCAGGAAGACTTAGAGGATGATGAATAAAGAAACATCGAGGACGATGTTAAATTTAAGAGGGGATGTTTGTCACATACCCAAATTTTGAACATTTTATGCTGTTGTTTTTATGTTATTGTAAATTTTTATAATTATTGACCAAGTGGGGTCAATGATGACTGTAATTAATTACTCTGAATATTTTATTATTAATAAATACAAGAGGAGACAAATATCCAAGGGAGACTATTGAATGAGTGTTCATTGAACCACTAGGAGGAATGGACTGGGGTGAGAACAAACTGACACTTGGCAGCATCCTCAATTCACTTCTAGCTGTTGCAGGGGGGCAACTTCCCTATTTTTATGGTCATGTTCCCCAAGAAAGTGGAACTGAGCAGGTGGCTCATTAACTAAAGAAACTGACCAAAGACCTAGGCATGCTTTATCTACCCCTCGAATTCAGCAGGAGGCTGTTCAGTTTTTCCCTTGTGATAATTTATAAAAGAGAAATAGAAGAGAGCACAAGAGATTCGATGAAGGGAAAGCTAGGAAGTGATTGAGTGAGTTAAGACTGCATTCTGAACTAGTTCAGCCTCATTGTTGAGTTCAATATTGCTAAAGGTAGAAGTATTACTATTAAGTACAATTGCAGAGTTGCAGAGGAATTTATTCCATTCTCCACACAACATCTTCGTCCTGGTGGTTCAGTGAATAGGCTCGGGGGTCTTAAGGCAAGTGACTTGGCTATCTTCAGGAGAAGGTTGGGTGGAACGGGATCCTTTAGATGTTTGTCACCCTCTGCTGTTAACAAGTTTTTAATTGTGTTATCTTATTTACTTTCTGTCGTATTAGTTTTATGAATGATAAATTCTAAACTGTTATTTATCTCAGAAAATTGTCTTTCACTTATCTGCTAGATTAGAATGCTAATTTGAAGGCTCATTTTGAATAATGAAATTATGATTGAATGAAATGCTTATCTGCATTTTTTCACATACTGAGTAAGTGCCATACTCTAGTGCAGAGAAGTTAATTTAAAATAGATCAGCATGATTGGAATATTTCAGATATAACTGTTTAGTAAAAGATCTATATAAATGCATTTGTTTTATTTTGAAAACCTAAAAAAATACTACTTACTGTAAGACTGTACAAACATTTCAAATATCGAAATTATTGCATTGCATACTATTGATCCTTTATGAAACTGAAAGTAGGATTTATTTATAATTAAACAACATATATCTATATACAAAATCATTATGCAAAACCTTAGTTTTCATTACAATATTTTAATCTAGGTTAATATACTAACCCAGTATTACTATAAATAGAATTTCTAGAACCTTCTTTATATTTATGTGAGCATCGAATTCTCTCGATTTAAACCATTAGTATTTAAATAAATCCAAATCGAAACATATTTTTAATATACACAACTATTGCATATTCCAAATTTTAAAACAAGATAAAATACACATAATTTATAGAAGTATTATGTCTCATTATAAACCATAGTGTACAACTAAGAAATTCAACTCGGGTTATGCCCAGATTTAATAAAATTAACCAACAAAACTAAGTACCGTCTTTATCTTTTAATCCTATACAATAATGTAAAGGGTTATTTCCAAAAATAATCAAAGCTTCATATTTTTCATCATCCGAACATATATATTAAAGGTCGAACTATAAATCAATTTGATAAATTGCAGAACCTAAAAATTATAGTATCAACTTTACATCGAGCTCCGTAAACAACAACGTTTTTACACCTTATAAGTTTTTAATTCAAATATATCCAACCCTAATTCTATGGAGTTCCATAGTAGGGTAGTTTACAAACTAGGTATAGTAACTAATTACTCAAAGGTAAGCCTTTGGGTTGGGATTGAAACCCATCGAGGTACTGCCCTTATTCTTTTAACAATGCATTTATAAGCATGAAATCCAACCCAAAAAACCTAGGGTTCAGATCAACTCTGTACATATACATGGAGTTGTTTACAACTTAAAACATTTACAAAAAGCCCAAGCTAGCCTATCAAATATCATTATAATATTCTTCAAATTATTTCTATAAGCCAGCTCGTCTTTTAAAAACGCCTTTGAACATAGGTCGAGACCTGTTAGGGCCATAATGGCTTAAAACTACTGCATCATTTTCATAACAACAACAAAGGGATTTGCCTTCCCAAATGGGTCGACGATTGCAGGATGCAGTTGCAACTACAGAATTTCACACTTATGCAGGCGTTTGAACAAACACATAATACATTTCAAGGCTTACGCCATCAGGCAGAGGAAAACCATTTACATCTCATGAACTTGTAACACAAAGATCAAATAGCTACTGAATACTACGCTTAACCATTATAAATCCTCAAACAAAATTAATTTACGCCAAAGGTTCAGACCCAGAATATATAATATTTATTCAACCGAAGTTTACAGTATAATAACTGATGAAGCTTAAAACAAAACCTTTTAAGCATTAAGTACTAATATTACAAGAGCCGTAGCTCAGGGATTTTAACCCTCATGTTTTACATCGATACCATACGGTGGAAACCAACACAAAGAAATAATCATAATAATCGTATGTTAGCAAAACCTTCTGCGTGGGACAGTTTGGGCATCAATGCCAAGAAACATCATCACTCATACTTTAGAGTCTTGCTGGGCCCGAGGCTTACCAGGTTAAGGAGCACGACGCCTCAGAGGACTGTTGCTAACTGTCTACCACTTTCATCTTGCCCTGTCAAGAAAAATCCAACAGAAAACAACATCTAAGAGTTAAACCTCAATGGCGTTTTGGGGTTTAAAGAATTTAAAAAACAGTAAATTAATACGCTGTAGTGTTAACGAAAACTCACCCTTGTGCATGGCTTAAAGCCTTGTCTTCCTGCCTTCCCAAAATTAAACCCTGGAGACTTATAACCTGCAAATGCCGAGTTACAGGTCACAAGATCTCACCATCGAATCCCTGAGAGAGCTTGCAAACAACGTTCATTTCCCTGTTTCTTCGAGAGCCTGTCGACCTCTCCCAACAATTTTGCAAATGACGGAGATAGCGATGAGTATGGTCTATCGATGCATATTTAGGGTTTCAAAAATACCCATGCTAGCACGTGATTAAACGATGTAGATATTTCCACGGGCTTGCCAACAAGCATTCCACCAAACCACATTAAATGGTAGTTAATATTTACAGCTATCGAGCTCGATACTCCTACCAACGCAGAGTTTCATTATAGATCAATTCGTGGTCTATGCTGTGCATATAGCATATAGTATATATGCATATGATATATAGCATATAGCTTGTAGTATATAGTATATAATCTATAGTATACAGTTCGGTCGTGATACAAAATCTTTCACTTTGTAAGTTGGCAATTGTTGATTATAATATTGCCATATTATTTTACGCATGCATAAAAAAACTATAGTGTTGATATTTCAAATATATTTACACCATGACCATGTTACAACTTAAATATAAACAATATTCCATTTGGATTAATTTTTGAATATGGATTTTCGCTAACTCTTGAGAGTCATAGTAAATACACATGGCAAATCTTAAGCCAAGTATAATCTATACATCTTTAGAATATATAAATATGTGTCTGCATAATGAATAAATTGGCGATCGTAAATAGGGTAGGTATTACCCTAAGTGTAATGCCCCTAGAGAGATGTGGTAAACTTTGTCACCAAATGCATGGAATGTCAGTTAGTTAAATTTGAACATAGACATCCCGCCAGACTACTTCAGCCTCATGCCATTCCTGAGTCAAAGTGGGAGATCATCTCCATGGATTTTATTGTGGGATTACCTTTGACCCGCAAGAGGCATGACACCATCTTTGTGGTAGTAGACACTCTCACAAAGAGTGCACGTTTTATACCCATCAAGAACACTTATCGGGCCCCAGAGATTGCTAGAGTGTTCGTTGACGAGATTGTACAACTGCACGGAGTCCCGAGGAAGTTAATATCTGATCGGGGATTAGTATTCACAGGTAGATTTTGGACTAGCTTCCAGGAAGCTATGGGAACACGACTCAACTTCAGCACTGCTTACCATCCGGAGACTGATGGGAAGACTGAGAGAGTGAAGTAGATACTAGAGGACATGCTGAGAATGTATGTGATGGATCAACAGACCCGTTGGGAAGAGTTTTTACCTCTAGTGGAATTCGCGTATAACAACAGCTATCACAGTTCGATACAGATGGCGCCATTCGAGTTTTTGTATGGTCGACCTTGTCGAACACCTTTGAGCTGGGACAGACTAGAGGATAGGACTCTACTTGGACCTGAGGTGATTCAGGAGATGGAAGAATAGATGGCTGATATCTGTGCTCGACTGAAATAAGCACAGGATCGACAGAAGAGTTATGCCGATGCACATAGACTCGATAGAGAGTATTAGGTTGGAGATCGAGTATTTTTGCGAGTGAGACCGCAAAAGAGTACTATTAGGTTTGGGAAGGGGACGAAGCTATCTCCTAGGTTCATGGGACCCTTCGAGATATTGGAACGGATAGGACCAGTTGCCTACCGTCTAGCATTACCATCATCATTGCATAGGATGCACAATGTTTTTCACGTATCAGCACTTAGACATTACATTTCCGATTCAGCACTTATTATTGACATGAGTAACCTACAGATAACAAATGAAGGGGCCGTGACAGCAGAGCCAATATGCATATTGGACCATCGAACACGGCAGCTTAGGCACCGTGTGATCGATCAAGTCAAGGTTTAGTGGGACAACTATAGTCCCAGTTCTGCAACCTGGGAAGACGCAACTGAGATGCGTCGAGACTTTACTTATTTGTTTTGAACTTCGAGACAAAGTTTTAATAAGAGGGGGTGTATGTAATGCCCGCCTTAGCACTTATGTTTGATTTTGGTTATTTTGGACTTATGATTGATTAGATTATTTGAGACCTACGACCGGTTGACTATTTGAGGGCACTAGTTTGAAGTGACCTGGAGTTATAAAACTTGGACCATGAATGATTGCTTTAAACTTTATATGTGAATGAAAATGGTTAGAAAAATGATGATTTGTTTATACTCGACTGATTGAGAAAATGATAATGATGAATATTGGAATTACTTGAAATGAAAAAATGATGAATTGTTCATACTCGACTGAATGAGAAAATGAAAATGATGAATGTTGAAATGTTTATTAGTGCAGCACTACTAATATACGTTTGAGTGTGTGTGCAGTGGCAGGTAAGACGATTTATCGACTGACTCGCAATGGAAATATCGGGGTCATAAGAAAGGAAATAACACTTAGGGGTACGATGACTGACTGTCGACCCTGAACTAGTAATCCACGCATGGGTGAAGCCGTTTCAGCTCACCCGGGGAAGCGTATGCCGTACGAGCAAGACCATAACGATCTGGTCGCATATGACGAGTTGAGGGGCGCGCAATAAGGAGAGCCTTATCCCTCAACATCCCTTAGTCTCCAAGGAGCATAGTTGAGAGATTGTGGTAACGACTCCCGATCGCTATGCAGTACTCCCCATAAGAAGAAAGAAAGATACCGTCAGAAGGGCCCGCCGAAGAGGTACCTAGACGAAAGAAGAAAGGAAAAAGAAAACTACTCATACATACATAATTAAATAATATACGTGTGGAAGTTATAGAGAATTTAATAATAAATTATTCAATATTCTAGTATTATTATTATCATGATGTTGTGCTGGCCATGATGCATGGGATTGAAAGCCTTGGTGGGCCATAACCCACAGTTGTAATTATTTTTGTTTGTTTGTCAGAATCTTTGCTTTCCGTAAAAGTTGTGTCGGTTCGGATCCCCATATGTCACTGACCACTAAGGGACGAGATAACAATCGTGACAGTCCTCGTGATTTCCCCGAATCTTTGCTTTTGACTGACGTCTTCCGGTCCTTCCTGCTATTATGGTTGAGAAAGAAATTTGAAAGTTAGAAAAGTTAATGGTCCCTTCTTTTATAAATTAATGGAAATATATATTAGAATTATTTCAAAAAGAAAATATTTTTAAATGGAATAAAGAATTATTTTAAATATCTACTTATTACTTTAAAAGAAAAAGAAAAGACTGTATTTAGAATAAATAAATATTTGAATAAAATATTTTATTTAGAATTAAAAGAATAAATATATTTATACCTATATATTAATCTTTTAATCTCTCAAAAATAAAAAAATTCAGATGCTATTTCATTAAAAGAAACAAATCCTATTATAAAGTTTTTATTATTTAAAAGAATTTAAATAAATAAAAACAACTAGTTACTAAAAGATTTTGAGTAAACTAATCGAGAATCAAAAGAGAAGTAGAACTATCCTACACCTAATCCCACTGATCTAGGGAATTAGGTGCACCTTAAAGACATTGACACACATGTATTTGAGAATATTGTTAATTAAAATATTAAATTAAATAAAATAATGTGCATGGACAGACACATGGCACATGAGCTTTTCCTATATAAAGAGGGAGGAGAAAGAGAGATGGATCTCTTGCTCCCTAATGCTGGATGGTCATCATAATCTTGGATTATGTTATGATCCTTGGAGTTGGGAATAGCCGGAACGGGGATTGGGAGATCCTTTCGGGGGGCTAGCTAAGTGTGTTCTTACGACCCCATTAGATCGAGGGTTCGAGGTGAAGAAGATTAGCCTCGATACGGTAGGGTGATCAACCGAGGGGTCACTCAGTACTTCGTCAGGAGATTGGATTGGATCGTGTGGAAACCACTTCGAGGACTCCATCGATTCGCTGGACTAGCCGTCGAAAACAGGTTTGAAGTATTTTTATTTTAATTATTTTTGCTAAATCTTTTGAGAATGAATAAATATGAGTTTTTTTTTTTTTTTTTCTCTGAAAATTCGTATTGAAAGTTTTTTTTTTTTTGGACCCGAGAAAAGGGGTCCCTACACTAGGTCTTAAGCAGGCATTCTAGACTTATGCCATTAGCATCAACGTATAAGTAATGATGTACATAAACTTAAAAACCAGTATAAGATTATCACCGACTAAAATGTCGATACTACTTTAATCTCGATCTTTAAACTCGTATTAACCGGGAAGTACCATGCTTACCTGCAAATCTGCAAAGGAGTAATACGATGCGTTAGCTAGCTAGTAGCTAAGTAAGCCGCAGGGTACCCTTAGGACCCCTTCATCAAAAATGAAAATCAAATAGTTAGTATCTATGAGCGAAACAATAGTATAGTAGGAGATAAATTAAATGACGATACATATACATATAATAAGTAACCATGATTATTTCGGATATCAAAGATAGGAATAAAACATCCGGCATGATGTTGCAACATTAATACATGTTCAGGTACACAGGGTACTACCAAAGGACCAAACAGCAAGAGAAACCACTTCACACAAACAGATCACAGATCAACACACCGATGTTTTGACGTGGTTTAAACCCTCTTGAGGGAAACAGTCCACGGCCCCGACCAAATAGATTCTACGGGACAATTTAATATGCAAAGAAAGAAAGTTACAAATGAGATTCTCATAATCGATCAACTAAACAATGAACCTCCATGCTCTTTAAATAGAGATCATGGACCAATCGGGTGTTAAGCCATGGATCAATGTTAGGTTTGATCTAAGAGAAGTTGAGCCGTCGGATCACTCTATGTCAAGAACATATCGTGACCGTCGGATTAAGTATTTACAAATGCATACTAATGCATACTAAAGAAACACACTATCCCTAACGGATCTATTACACAAGTTGATCTTAACTAACTCCTAAGTGTCTAAATATCCTAACATCCTCCCTTAAGAACAACTTGGGATAGGATTGAAGGATTTACAAAAGTGACACTATTAGGAGAAGGAAGGAGGCATTAGAGCCTATCCCCCCTTAATGACAAGTTCCTGAACTCCTAACATAGATCGAAGTTTAGAAAACTTCGCTTCTGTAAGAGACTTGGTGAAGATGTCTGCAACTTGATCATCTGTAGGGAAAAAGAGCACTTCAAGAACATGATCATCAACAAGATTTCTGATGAAGTGCATATGTAGCTCAATGTGTTTGCTGCGTTGATGTAGAACTGGATCTTTGGCAAGCTTGATGACACTTTGATTGTCGCACCAAAGTGGAGTAGGCTGCTGCTGCTCGAATACAAACTCTGAAATGATCTGTCGAAGCCATAAAGCTTCCTGACTGGCATTAACTGCGGCTCGATATTCTGCTTCTGTTGAAGAAAGAGCAAGAGCTTGTTGTTTCTTACAAGCCCAAGTGATAGGTCCAGATCCCAGACTGAAAACATAACCTGCAGTAGAATTTCGATCATCAGGATCGCCGGCCCAATCTGAATCAGTGAAACCAACCAACAAAGGTTCTCCCCCTGTATTGTAATGAATCCCAAACTGAACTGTACCTCGAATATATCGAAGTATTCTTTTAGCTGCTTTCTAGTGACTTTCATGAGGTGTCTGCATATAACGGGCAACACGACCAATGGCAAAGGAAAGGTCAGGACGGGAATGAGTCAAGTATAAGAGATTACCAACAAGCTGACGATACAAGGTGGCATCGACTTCAGGTCAAGTACAAGTGGCAGAAAGTTTGACTCCAGACTGGAAGGGAGAAGGGGCTGGTGTACAATTTTCCATGTGAAAGCGATGAATAAGGTCACAAGCATACTTAGACTGAGAAAGAAAGATTCCTTCTTTGGTTTGCAGGACTTGGAGACCAAGAAAATAATGCAAATGTCCTAAGTCTGACATTTCAAAATTTTGTTTAAGACTGGATTTCACATGGGTTATAAGCTTAGGGTCACTACCAGTAAGAATAAGGTCATCAACATATAGAACAAGTATGATGAGATGGTGTCCTACTTTCTTGGTATACACATTGGGGTCAGAATGGCATCTAGAAAAACCAGTGTCAAGGAGAAAGTTATCCATTTTGGCATACCAAGCTCTAGGAGCTTGCTTAAGGCCATATAAGGATTTCTTAAGGCGACAGACAAGGCTAGAGTTATTCTGAACATAGCCAGGAGGTTGTTCCATGTAAATTTTCTCTTGTAAATCACCATGTAAGAAGGCAGACTTGACATCCATTTGATGGACTTCCCAGGTGTATAAGGTTGCAAGGGAAAGAACAAGGCGGATGGAGTTCATTTTTGCGACGGGAGCAAAGGTTTCATTGTAGTCAATCCATTCAACTTGGGAAAAACCTTTGGCAACTAACCTTGCCTTAAGTCTTTCAACACTTCCATCTGATGCATACTTAGTTCTGTTGGCCCATTTACATCTGACAAGTTTTCTTCCTTTTGGAAGAAGTACAAGATCCCAAGTATCGTTCGCCATTAAGGAACGATATTCTTCATCCATGGATGCATCCCAATTTGGATTCCCTGAAGCTTCTGCAAAAGTTTCTGGATCATGATTCTCAGAAACTTGAGCCAAAAGAGAAGAGGTTCGCTGAAACTGAGAACGTGTTCGATGTTGATCTCTAGGATCACCGGCAAGATCACCAGCTGCTTCACATGTTGAACGGACCCATCGAGGAAGCACTTGTGCTGGTGCAACTGGAGGAACATGAGCAGGCGGAGGTGGATTTTCATCCTCACTATCATTATCAGAAACTGGAGTTGGAAACCTGTTAAGGAATTTGGAAGAAGAAAAAGAAGACACAAACGCCGAATCAGGCTCGCAGGCCAAAGATGGCACAATCGCCGAGTTAGGCTCGCAGGCCAAGAGATTTTCATCAAATTTAACATCTCTTCTAATGATTATATCATGAGAATGTGGTTGAAGAAGTCTATAACCTTTTACATCTTCAGAATATCCAACAAATATGTACTTTTCACTTTTAGGCTGCAATGCTTTCCGTTTTTCTTCCGGAATGTGAGCCCATGCTTCATTACCAAACACACGGAAGTGACTTACATCGAGTTTAGTTTTACTCCATGCTTCTTCCGGTCTTATACCTTGTAATGCTTTAGTGGGGGTGCGATTAACTATGTAATTTGAACAATTAATGGCTTCAGCCCAAAATTGAAGACTTAGTCCCTTAGATTGGATCATACAATTAGCCATTTCTTTTAAAGTGCGGTTCTTCCGCTCAGCTACACCATTTTGTTGTGGTGTATATGGAACAGTGTGCTTTTGTTGGATGCCTTGTTCAGTGCAGAAAGTAGTGAATTTATTGTTAACATATTCTCCTCTATTGTCAGATCTTAACTTAATAATTTGATGACCAGATTGTTTTTCAACAAGGGCCTTGTAGGCCAAGAACATGTTAAATACTTCGCTCTTAAGTTTTAGGAAATAAACCCAAGTGCGTCTGGTGTAATCATCAATGAAAGTTAAGAAATATTTGAAACTAGAAAAGGAAGCAGATGGAAGAGGACCACACAAGTCACTATGCACAAGCTCCAAGGGAACCGAGGCGTGCCAAGAGGCACGTTTGTCAAAACTGTCTCGATGATGTTTTCCGAGTACACAACCGGAGCAAACACCATCCCTGCAAGATACCATCGGAAGACCCGTCACCATATTTTCTTTACATAGTTGTTGCAATGAGTGATAATTTAAGTGACCAAATCGCTCATGCCAAAGTTTGCTCAAGTTATCACTATGAGCAACAAAAACTGAAGGGAAAGGTGATGACCCAAAGTTGTTAAACTTGTACAACCTGGTAATATCATCAACAATTCCGGTAGCTAGGACCTGTTGAGGATCTTTAAAATCCTTGATTACAACTTGGTGAGGTGTAAAGGTCACAGTTTTACCTTCACCAGAATGAGTGATCTGATAGACTGATAACAAATTGTAGGAAATTCTTGGAACACATAGTACATCACTAAAATGACCATTATCTATTGGAACTGTTCCAGATCCTACAACACTTAGGGATCTGTTATCACCAACAAATATTTGTTTGGTGTTACATTCATGCATAGTAGAAAAGATGGATTGATCCTTAGCCATATGATAAGATGCTCCAGAATCAATGAGCCATTCATTTGAAGTAATAGAAGAAGATGCATTATAAGAATAACCAGAAGCACAAAGTGCATGTCCATGAGAGGCGGATTCTGAAGGCAAATCTAGGCTAATGTGGTGCTTCTTCATTGTTGCTTCCAAGGCTGCCATCTTCTTGAAACACTTAGATTGATCATGATTATCTTTCCCGCAATAGTTGCAATGACGCTCAATCTTCTTGCCTTTTGGCTTGGATCCTTTGTCATTTTTTAAAGAAGGAGCTGACTAAGAGGGTTTTGGACCCTTGTTTGACTTATTATTGTGAAAATTTTGTTTCTTGGGAGGCTTGGACTTTTCTTTCTGTTGGGACAATAAGGCTTTCCCAGATGTATCTGCATTGTTGATTATTCCAAGATGAATGAGTTTATCTTTTTCTCTAATCAAGGAATCACAAAAGGATTCAAGACTAGGCTCTTGATAGCTAGTTTCATTCAAGGATGCTTTCATGGAGTAAAATGTAGATACAAAAACAGAATATGCAGGTCCAAGTTTGAAAAGAATATGATAAATGCATTGTTTGTCTTCCCTCTCAATCTTACATTCTACACATAAGAGTTTAAGAGTTTTGTACTTAGATAAATAATCTTGAATGCATGAAAAGTCACTTGGATTTAAAGAAATCAACTCATTTTCGAGTTAGTGACCTCGAATTTCATTGTGTTTACCAAACACAGATTCCAACTTGTCCCAAGCAGCATTAGGTTCATCAATTCCAGATATGTGGAATCGCAAATCAGTAGAGATTGACATCCCAATCAAATCACGAGTTTCATCACATCTATTTGCCCATTTTATTTTCTTATCATCATCAGTGGGTTCTTTTTCTTTCCCTGAGGTAATTCTGAAAAGTCCCCTACTTCGTAGAACATCCTCCATACGAGATTTCCATGAGAAATAGTTGGAACTGTTAAGTAGAATATCACAA
This sequence comes from Larix kaempferi, assembly GCA_027924585.1. NCBI lineage: Eukaryota > Viridiplantae > Streptophyta > Pinopsida > Pinales > Pinaceae > Larix > Larix kaempferi. The sequence goes on from BSBM01000515.1 coordinate 21,693,977, forward strand.
GGGGCGGCCATATTTATAAATTAATGGCTGTAAAAGCAGAAACCAATAGTCTGGATGTGAAGAGCTCGAAAAAATAGGCGGTTTAAAAAAAACAGCACTGAAAAATGACTCTGTATGATGAAGTTATGCTTGAACAAAGAAACTATTGAAGATGTCCCAAATAGTGACGTGGCAGCTAGAGAATGTCCAACCAAAAAAAGAACCCCCCTCTTCCCAAGATGAACCTTTTGACAATCACTTTACAAGAAAGTTGCTTTAAGTGAACCACTTTTGTCAAATAAGTGATTTCACTCTTACAATGATATTACTTTTAAATAGTGCAACAATAAAAAAAACTTAAGTGACTCACTTGTATTTTTATTTTTTTATTATTTAAGTGAGATGCACTTTTATAATAAAATAACTTGAAAATAGAAATTGCATGCACTTTTTTCTTTTAAAAGTAACTTCCTGAGACTTGAACTCAAAACCTATTAAGGAATAAAGCAACTTTGAACCAAGTGAGCTAGATTAAAAGGTATGTAAAATATGGGAATGAGTAAGGGTTTTTTTTTTTACTCTTCTTGCTCGGTTTGCGTGTTTGCCCTTTTTCCTGCAAAACACACCACAAATCGAAACAAAAAAACTTTTCCACACTTGTGGAGTTAGATCTTGTTAGCTTGCCCGTAAAGTCTACGTTTTCTCTCTGTTTCTGATTTGCCGAGATCGCGCAAGGTGCACAGCAAAGAGCATACGCAAGAAAAACCCTTTCCCTTTCTGTTTCTAATTTGCTGAGATCGCTTAAGATGCATGGAAAAGAGCATACGCAGACGGGAAAGCAACAATCCAAACCCAAAAAAAATCTAACAGTAAAAAAAGATGAAATATGAGATTTTTTCTTTTTAAAAAAAGAAATAAAAAAATGCGTCGCTATAACATTATACCTTCAGATCTGATGAAATACGCGTTTCTGGAGCAAACGGGAATCGTTTTCGATTAAACAAAAACTATTTCCCAATGGAAACGACACTCCGGACGCAATGGAACACCTCCCATAGCCCAAAAATGCACAGAAATACTAGAACTAGAAACCCTTTCGAGTTTTGACAACAGCAGTTCAAGATCTAGATCATAATCGGAAGCGGCACTTCATAAAAGCTCTGATACCATGTTCGAGTACACAGGGTACTACCAAAGGACTGAACACCAAGAGAAACCACTTCACACAAACAGATCACAAATCAACACACCGATGTTTTAACGTGGTTTAAAACCTCTTGAGGGAAACACTCCACGGCCCCGACCAAATAGCTTCTACGGGACAATTTATTATGCAAAGAAAGAAAGTTACACATGAGCTTCTCATAATCGATCAATTAAACAATGACCCTCCATGCTCTTTAAATAGAGATCATGGACCAATCAGGTGTTAAGCCACGGATCAAGGTTATGTTTGATCTAAGAGAAGTTGAGCCGTCAGATCACTCTATGTCGGGAACATATCGTGACCGTCAGATTAAGTATTTACAAACGCATACTAATGCATACTAAAGAAACACACTATCCCTAACGGATCTATTACACAAGTTGATCTTAATTAACTCCTAAGTGTCTAAATATCCTAACAATACATGCATTCAATCATTCACATACAATAAAGACACTTACGACCAAATATAAATGTAGTATGTAATTGATGTAACGTATTTATAGCATTGACGACTAATTGAAGAATGTGTCATCATAATATATAATTAGTCTCTAGTTAAATGAATTAAATTATCAATAATGATACTTTTCGAATAACAAATATAAGCATTTAATGCTACTTAGAAAATTTCAAGTTTTTGTGAAATTTGGGGATGTTACAGGTGGAGTAGTAGATATTGAAGATGATGGAGGAGGAGGTGGAGTAGTAAATGTTGAAGTTGATGGAGGAGGGGGTGGAGGGGGTGGAGATGGAGGAGGGGGTGGAGGTGGAGGAGGAGGATGATGGTCATTCCTCCTAACATCTAACTGAATGTACGCACCGACAATATGCTGCATCAAGATCCTCATCTCACGAGGAAGAATCCTCCATATATCCACAAGGTGATGCTATCTAACAATGTTGTGCATCCATACAGGATAAAATCCCTCATCTACCATCAATGTTCCCAACTTGCCTACGAGATCCTGGTGATACCTATCCTGGGGCCTGCATGGATGGTGGCCAGGATTTCTACCAACCAACTGTGGCCCGACCTGATCGGGCTCTTCCATATCCTCATCCTCATGAGCGGGAGGAGGCGACCCGACCTCACCATCGAATGTGCCAATGTCTGCAAAATATATAGTACACAATAATAATTAGACAATGTAATATTTATAAGATATTTCATTTGCATTAGGTATAAAGAGATTAAAATGCAACTAGATTAATTTAAACATAACAATAATATTACCTCTCTCATCCGGTGGCTCCTTCGTGGGTGAAGAAGATCTCCTTAAGTCTGCCACATTTGGAATATAAATTATATTTTTATAAATAAGAAGTCCATCTTCTTCCAAATGATACCCTTCATACCTCTTTTCAAAATTTTGTTTCCGTAATTTTTCTTTTATTTGCACATACAATTCATCTTCAACAAGTTAATTAACAACTTGTTGTCTCAAATTTGATTGGCAAGTTGTGATGGCCACCACATGCATTTCATGCACCTTTCTGTTGAGTGTATCAACCACTTTATTTTCTTTTCCTTTTATGTGTTTGATTTCAAAATCAAACTCACATAATAATTCCATCCATCTAACTTGCCTTTCATTTAAGGTTGGCTGCTCAAATAAATATTTTAGACCACAATGGTCTGTCCTCAATTCAAATTTTCTTTCCAATAGATAATTCCTCCACATATTTAAGGCATGAACTATGACTGCAAGTTCCAAATCATGTGTGACAAAAAAAAATTCACGCTCCTTCAATTTTTCTGGACTCATAACACACCACATGATTTTCTTGCATAAGAAATCCTCCAAGTCCTTTTTTACATGCATCTATACACACCACAAATTCTTTTTTTGGTCTGTAATTTTCAGAATTGGAGCACTTGTGAGAAGCTTCTTCAAAAGCTGGAAGCTTTCTTCACATTTCTGGGTCCATTCAAATTTTGTTCCCTTCTTTTGCAAAGAAGTGATTGGGTGTGCAACCTTGAAGAATCCTTCAATGGATCTTTTATAGTAACTAGCAAGACCATAAAAGATATCACATCTGTCACATTCTTCGGAGTTGGCCAATTCATAATGGCTTCAATCTTTTCTGGATTCTTTGATATTCCTTCTTGTGAAATAATGTGACCCAAACAATGAATTTTATTCCTGTAAAAGTCACATTTGATCAACTTTGCATACAACTTATGCTCCATTAATAATTGCAAAGCAATTCTCAAATGTTCTTCATGATACTCTTCATTCTTAGAGTAAATAAGAATGTCATCCAGAAAAACAAGAACAAACTTGTCCAAATATTTGTGGAAAATGCTATTCATGAGACACATGAAAGTAGTTTGTGCATTAGTGAGACCAAATGGCATCACTACGAATTCATAGTGTCCATACCTTATTCTAAAGGCTGTCTTGTGAATATCTTATTCCTTGATCCCTACTTGATGGTAACCAGACCTCACGTCTCTATTTGAAAATACTTTTTCCCCTCTCATTTGATAGAAAAGATAATTAATTTGAGGCAATGGGCACTTGTTTTTCATTGTTACCTTGTTCAACTACCTGTAATCAATACATAGCCTGAGTGTACCATCTTTTTTTTTCACAAATAGTATACGTGCTCCCCATGGAGATACACTTGGCCTTATGTATTTATTTTCCAATAATTCTTGCAATTGCATTTTTAGCTTTAATAATTTTGGTGTACTCATTCTGTAAGGTGTCTTAGATACCAGTGTAGTTCGTGGCATAAGATTAATTGTGAAATCAATGTCCCTCTCGAGAGGAAGTCTTGATACTTCAACGGGAAACACATCATTGAATTATTGTAGGACATGATAGTCCTCCAAGTTTTGAATTTCATTTTCTGTTTTGTCCAATATATGGGATACATATAATTGACAACCTTTCCTACAAAACTTCTTTAGTTGAATTGCTAAAATATGCCTAACATAATTTTTTTTTGGAATTCCTTTCACAACCCTTGGGTTTCCTTCACCATCAATGCACTCAAAACTCTTGTTGTAGCAATCAAGTTTAACTCTATGTGCTTCCAACCAATCTATTCCAAGGAGAATGTCATATGAACCAAGTGGTAAAATATCCATATTTTCATAAGTGGACATTCCACCCATTTCTAATGAACATTTCTCCACCATTTCACTAATTTTTCTCTTGGTTCCTGTGGCTAGTTGAACCAACCATGACTTACTATGCTTGGTCTTCTTAAAAGCACAAATCTCAACAATTCTAGGATTGATATAACTATGAGTATATCCAGGGTCAATCAAAAAAGAAATTGATTTCTTAGCAATCATACCTTGAATCTCAACCATAGTTAATTGATGACCTGCTTGGCGGTCCTTTAGTGCTGCATAAATTCTAGGGACAATCATTGCCACTTGACCCACAGTTTCAACTTCTTGAATGTTGTGAAATTGCTTTTCACTCCCATTCTGATGTGGACAATTTCTAATTAAACGGTCCTCTCCACATCCCAACATTGAAGTGGCTCTCTTGGCTTGTCTCCCATCATCCTAGATGGCTTTGTCACAACTTGGGGTGGTTTCCTTGGCTAATTTCTGAAATGAGGAGGCTTGATCCCTTTCTTCCTTTGATCGAACTTCTCATTCTTCTTGTCCTTCCATGCCTTATGGAAATCTAGATTGCTTTTGGCTTGATCATAGCAATACTTATCCTTTCTTATGGTCTCATCTAGATTTTGAGGCTCAGCAAACTCAATTATATCTTTGTAGGATTGAGGAATCCCACTTAGAAAATGCTGAATTTTGACTTTATCATCCCTAATATACTTGACATACCTCAGCAGCTCCAAAAAATTATTTGCATATTTCTCCATAGTCATTTGTCCCAACTTCAAATCATGGAATTCTTTAATTTTTCCATCATAGTACCTACTAGAGAGGTACTTTTGCTTTTAGTGTTTCTTGAATTGATTCCACACTATCTTCCTTTCATTGATCTTCTTCACTTTCCCAAGGTGATCCCACCATATAGATGCTCTCCCATTCAGATTAAATATAGAAACTCTTGCCTTCATATTTCCTGAGTAGTCTTGGACTTGGAAATACTTCATCATCCCAAGAATCCAAGCCTCAACTTCTTCACTAGATTTTATCTCACCATCAAATATAGGAGGTTTGGCCTTCCTAAATTCTTCATGTAATTTGTTCTTGGAAGACCCTTCCTCTTCTTCCTATGAGATGAAGATCTTGATCCTTCAATGGAATCCTTAGACTCAAATGACTCACTAGAAGATATTTATGGAATATATGACCTGCCTCTAGAAACTCTTCTTGAACTATGGGACCTCTTGTGAGAATTCATTCTTGAGCTATTCCCACTCTTCTTTTGATTTTCATAATGATGTCCAGAGTTAATCATCATTTGAATTTCTGTCAGACTTTGCATTATAGCTACATTTAGCTGGTTCTGCTCTTCTTGAGCTCTAAGCAGCCTCTCATTGTCTGCTCTATAACTCTACAGCTCCACCCTTAGGCTCCTCATGGTTTATGCAATGTATGAGGGAGTCACTTGGTTTCTCCTACCATTGAATTTTGTCTCTTCATTATAAATTTGAATACTCTCCCATTGCATCTGCCTCAACTTCATAAGGATCTTGTGCATCATCCATGATGATGACCTTGTTGGCCCAACCAAGACTAAAGATTTCCCAGCTACACTATACTCACTGCTGACCCTTTAACAGTCATTGATATGATTATAAATCTGCAAAAGTGTTCATATAACACATTTGTTAGATTTATTAAGTTCATAAGAGATCAAAAATTAATTTTCATTATTCTAGAAATTACCCATATTGACAGTTTTTGTCAATTATGGCTACAGACACTTTTATGATCAAATTATAGAAGCATACGGGTCACCAATTCATAATTGATTTCCATAAAATTGTTCCCCTTTGGATAAGCTTTTCAATGACTATAAGCATGCTCAATTCTGATTCCTTAGGACAAAGTTACAGTCCTTGAAAATTGTCAATTTGGCCCAAATTCTACACTTTTCCTGTAGGTACATTTAACTCTAGAGGCCAACTTTTGCCACCTACAGAATATAACCTATGGAGGTATATAACAACTTCCCCATTGGCTTATGTAATAGATGTGACCACGATTACTCAACAATTTTCCATTCTCTGATCTGTTTCTCCAATTATGTAATATCCCTGGTTAAGACCCCTGAGCTGATCCTAAGTACAATATGAATATTATTATGTAATGCCTGAAAGGCAAGACAATTGTACATTTTCACATTATAATAATAAAAATGATAATTGGCTATTGCTGAGGCAAAACGTTGAAAGATCGGGGACTCATGTATTCACCAGAGTTAGCAAGGGGGTTAAATTGCCTTAGGTGGGGAAACCTTTGCTAAGACCCTTTTATAATCCTAAGTCCCTAAAAATACCTTAAGTTTTGGCTATGTCATAATTCCATAAAAAATGACTTAAGACTTAGGTTTAAATATTAATTAAGTTATTATGTGTTTAATTAAATGGTTGGGAGAGCCCACGTGTTTTTCAAGTTTGCATGCAAAGACTTATGTAGGAAAGGAAAAGTGGGTGCGTACCATTCTGCGTGAAGGCTGGGAAGAAAACTGCTCTCTGTGGAATTTACCTTGTTGGGGTGTGTCTAAAAGAACAGAGCAGTCAAATTCTTTCTGAGACTGAAATATGAGATGAATTTCTCAACCTGTGAGCCAAATTGTTGATAAATCTCCATTGAAACGCTGTCCATTTTTCCTCTAGTTGCACCTGTGAAACGGAAATGGTGTAAGAAATTATTTTAGTGGAATTCTAAGCACAGATGCAGTGATGGGATTCACTGTGGTTCTAGATAGAATGAAGCTAAGGGAAGGGATTGCACAGTTGGAATGGATTTGGTAACAAACCAGTAAATCTTGTTCACCAAGTGAGGAAATCCCGAGAGAAACCTGAGAATTGGAGAGGTGTCTTTTGGTGAATTCACGAGTCTCAGCTCGGGGGTGGCATTTTGTTGAGAGAGAGATGAGCAAAATTGCCTATTGTTGTGTGGAGCATGCTTCACACACAACCAATTGTCCATTTCAAGTGTTTTCATATCAGTTTTTATTTCTCAATTTGGTTTAATTGATGAATGATGAATACAAATTACATGTTTATAAATTCCCAATTTGTTTGTTGAATTCCCGTACATGGAATTGACACAGGTTTATTTCTGCAAATTATTTGTTTCCTGGTTAAAATTCCGGGTTTAATTTCCTGTAAGAAATTAAATTGCACAGACCTGAAATTAGAGTTTTTTCGTGATAAATTATTAATTAAAGTGAAGGGCATTTTTGGTATGTTTAGCTATGGTATATTTTCCATATAATGAATTTATTTACAACACCTATAAAATTGCCCGTAGGTTAATGTTTGAGTGTCCAATGGCCATAATATTGCTTTGGACTTGTTTGAATTAAAGATGAAATTCATATGTAGTTCAATTTAATTTCATGTGCATGGAAATGGTGTGAATTAGCTTGTAAATAATCCATAATTTGAAGTGCTTAAACTATTATTGATTAGCCCATAACTCAATCAATTAGGGATAATGAAATATATATTAAGTAATGGTTTATTGGTTTACTGCGCATAGTTCAATTCATTACGAAAAATGAAATATTTGTGAAGTATTTATTTTATGCGCAATGTTGAACCATGTTTTGGATTATTATTGTTTAATAAATTTTTAAGAAGATAATTAATAACTATTAAAGGTTGTTATTTAAATTTAGTATGAATGGTTTCATGGTTTTGGAAACCATGGGCTGAAAATTATAAACCCCATGAAAGTAATATGTGGTAATGCATTGTAATGCACTTAATTATCCTAATTTTGATTAATGGTTAACTGTAAACAATTTCCACATATTAAGGGTCATTATTCAGGTTTAGCCTTGAATGGTATCCTGTATTTAGAAACCGTGGGCTAACTTTGCTTATCAAAATAAGTTTAAATGGTTATGTTGAATTATTAACTTATTTTCCCAATTACCATATTGGAAGATTCCATTCCTTGTTTTGGATGGAATGATAATTGCTATATTATTTAATTTATGCATTTAACCTTAGTTAATATGTTGGAATATTAACTTTATTGCCCAATAATATGTGATAATATATTAAGTTTACTGCACAGTTATTTAATTGGTGGTAAGTTTAGTTAAATATGTTGGAATAGTAAATTCCTTATATTTGAAATATTGGCACCATAGTGCGCAATTCCTAGATAGTTCTTAATGTGCAATTCTTAATATAATGTTTTACTAACTCAGTATCTACTGCCCAGATAATTCTTACTATGCAGATTTTACTGCGTAGGTTTGTGCATACAATATATTATAATTGCTAGTCTAATAAATCTAGCTACCCATTAGTGCACAATTCTTATTGGGCAATTTTAGTAAAGAATTTAGTAGAAAAGATGATCCAGGTATTAATTTATCATGGGTCCATTATAAGGTTTTTTTTATCAGAAAATATTTATTATACAAATTAATGATGAAGTAATATTAGAATTGATAAATGCGCAACATATAATTAAGTTAAGCTTCCGCTAAAAGATTTATTTAATATGTTTTTGCTATGCCTTGTTGCGCATTAGCTTAAATAATGCATAGAAGCATTATGCATGTGGATATTATGCCTATATGTTTTACAAATTTTTTTATTATTATGCGAGTTAAGTTAATGTGACACTGTGTGTGTTACAAATTGGTATTAGAGATGAGGTTACAACTCTTGAACCTTTAGGATTCCATTTTATTTATCTGAAATGGATATTTGCATGTTTAAAGATAAATATATATGCATACGAAAAATGATATGAACTAACAATCATGGATGAATTCTGAGATTGCTAGCGACAACACAATTTCCAAACCACTGTAATTGTAGATTTCCAGAGTAGTGAGCAAGCAACATTAAAAGAGCCTACACTATTCAACATTGTTGAGGAAGTTGGTATGGATGTTCAAAGAACTGAATCCAATGGTCATCAGACTGAGATGGGAACAATAGAAGTGTTCCAAACCTTGAAGGACATATGATTTGGGAATGATTTTTTTTTACAGAGCTTAAAACAACAAAACCAAATAAATCAGCAAGTGATACAGAATCTGGTACAATTACAAAATCAGATGCATCAAGTGTCTTCCATTGTAAGAAGGGAAGAAGAGGGATCAATGAACAAATACTTTCTTGATAGATATAAACATTCTAGAGATAAAGATTAAGGCAAAAAGAGGTTGTATTGCCAATATCAAACAGTTGAAAGTCATCATGGGAATGAGATGCATGAAAATCAACATGATATTCATCCCAAAATGCATCATAAGAGAAAACATGATGGAAATATATTACAAGGTGAACTCAGGAAAATTAAACCTCCCACTTTTGACGGGGAAAAGTCTAGAGAGATTGTAGAGATTTGGCTTCTAGAAATGAAGAAATATTTGCAATTACATAATTATTCTAATAATCAAGAAGCCCATTATGCTATATATAATCTTTGGGGAAAAGCTTACAGGTGGTGGAATCATATGAAGCAGGTAGAAAATCTACATGAAAGGAAAATTTCATGGAATAGTTTTCAAAGGTATTTCAAGCATGAATACTTGTCCCAGCAATACTATGATACAAAGGTGCAAGAGTTTTTCGAACTCAGACAAGGAAATATGACTATTGAAGAATATGAGAAAAGATTCCTAGAATTAATATGTTATGATGAATTTATTCAATATGAAAAGGTTTAGATTCAACGATTTCTCAGTGGTTTACCATCATTCTACTAGGCCCAGATAGCTTATGATGAACCTCACATTTTGAAGGAATGCATTAGGAAAGCTAAATGTTTGTATGAGCAAGGTAAAAGCATACAAGATGTGCGGAATTTTGGAAGGGTAAACTGAAAGATAAACAGTACCAAAGGAAAAAGGGGTTTAAGCCTCTTGATGTAAAACAATATTTGTTTAATTCTTCCAAACAGTCAAATCTGAAAGGTGAATCAAGTGTGATTGAGTTTGCAGGACAAAAGAAACCATTCCAAGTTAAATGCTGGAAATGTGGAGGTGACCATTACCTCAGTAATTGTCCTGAAAGGAAAAATAAATTTGCTGGTATGTATAATGTGGAAGAAGCTTCTATGGTGGAAGATGTTGCTAGAAGTGTTCCTCCCATATACGCAGCTTTGGATAATCGTCAGGAAGACCACCAATCATCAATGATTGAAATTGAAGGTAAAATAAATGATTTTCCAATTTCAATTTTGATTGATTCTGGAGCTTCTTACAGTTATGTAAATACTAATCTCGTTGAAAGATGCAATTTAGTGAGCAGTAAGCTTCCTAAGCATAGAATGGTACAATTGGATACCAGAATGAAAAGGAAAATTACTTCCATAGTTAAATATTGCTGTGTGGAAATGAATGGGTGTCATACTAAAGTTGATTTGGATATCATTCCTCTTGGCTCTTATAATGTATTGGTTGGATAAGCATTTTGCAGTTTTGGATTGCCATAAAAAATCATTACTTTTCTGGGTGAGAACAAGAATATAGTTAAGATAAATGGTATTCCAAGTCTAATCTCCATAAGACAAATTTCAGCCATGTAGATGAATACATGTTTAAGAAAGGGGTGTCAGTTGTATTCCATACATGCAAAAGATATTAAAATTGAAAAAGAACCAAACCTTAATGAACATCCAGGGTTGAAAGAATTTGAGGATGTGTTCCAACATGTACTTGGGTTACCACCAAAGCGGGACATTGACTTTACAATTGATTTGGTTCCTGGAGCTATGCCAACATCAAAATTTCCTTACAGAATTTGTGCCCCACAACTGAAAGAATTACAGATGCAACTGGAAGAGTTATTAAAGAAGGGTTATATACGGCCCAATGTGTCACCATGGGGAGCGCCAACTCGATTTGTAAGAAATAAAGATGACACATTAAGATTGTGTGTGGATTACATGCAACTGAATAAAGCTACAATAAAGAAACAAGTATCCACTACCAAGGATTGATGATATCTTTGATCAATTGAGAGGGGAAAATGTATTTTCCAAGATGGATTTGAGATATGGGTATCACCAAGTGCGCATAAAAGATGAGGACATCATTAAAACAACTTTTAGAACCAAGTATGAGCATTATGAATATAAAGTATTACCCTTCGGTCTGACAAATGTCCCGACCACATTCCTGGATGATATTTTGGTGTATTCCAAATCCGAGGAAGAGCATGAAGAGCATCTCAGATTACTTTGCAAATACTGAGAAAAAATCAACTATATGCCAAAATTAGCAAGTGCTCATTTATTAGAAGAAACTCTTGTATTTGGGTCACATCATCTCCGAGGAGGGCATAGCAGTGGACCCAACGAAAATAAAATCCATACATGATGGCTCGCTCCGAAAAGTGTCACAAAAGTAAGATCATTTATGGGGTTTGCAGGTTATTATCGAAGGTTCATAGAATCTTTCTCTCGGATTGAAAATCCGATTACATCATTACAAAAGAAGGACATGAAGTTCATCTGGAACAAAAAGTGTGAATACTGATTCAAACTCTTGAAAGAATTGCTCACATGTGCACCAATATTAAAAATTTGGGATCCAGACAAAGAGTATGTGGTTTGTACAGATGCATCTCTAGAAGGATTCAGTGGATTTTTGATGCAAGATGGGCATGTGATTGTTATGAATCATGAAAACTGAAGGAACATGAAAAGACATATTCTACCCATGATCTGGAGTTAGTTGCTATAGTTCATGCACTTCGAATGTGGAGGAATTACTCATGGGGGAAAATTTAAGTTGAAGACGGGTCATCATAATATGAAATATTTGTTTGAGCATCCTTACTTGAATTCCAGACAAGCTAGATGGATTGAATTTCTGAGTGAATTCAATTTTAAAATTGAGTACACAAAGGGAAAAGAGAATCGAGTGGCGAATGCACTTAGTGGAAGAAGTCAAATAATACAAATTTCAGCTATCGGCAAATAGAAATCTGATTTAAAAATCAGGTTACATGAGGCACTAAAAGCAGGTGATCATTATTTTCAAGTGGTGGAAGCGTTGCAAGCAGGAAATAGGCCATTAAAATTTTCCAAATATACATCGGATGAAGATGGAATTCTACAATTTAAAGACAAAATTTATATCTAGCTGAAAGTAAATTGACTAAAATTATATTGCATGGAATGCATAATGTGCCTTATGCAGGTCATCCTGGATACCAAAAGATGTCGACAACAATTAAGAAATAATATTATTGGCCAGGCATGAAGAAAGAAGTGGCCATATTTATTACTCAATGCTTAGAATGTTAAAGAGTAAAAGCAGAACATAAGCATCCTGTTGGTTTACTCAATCCATTGCCGGTACCAGAATGGAAGTGGGATGTGGTAACCATTGATTTACTTACAAATTTACTTAGAACACTAAAGCAACACAATTCCATTATGGTAGTGGTTGAAAAATGGTCAAAGTCATCCCATTTTTTTCCAGCGCAGTCAACATATAAAGCATCTAAGATCGCATAAATTTATATGAGGGAAATTTCCAGGTTGCATGGTATTCCATATGCAATAGTTTTGGATTGAGATCCAAAGTTCACTTCGAACTTTTGGAAGGGGTTGTTCAGATAATTTGGGACCAAAATTAATTTTAGTACAACTTATCATCCACAGACGGATGGACATATTGAGCGAGTAATCAAATCATTGAATACATGCTTAGAATGTATGTAATGGACAAAACCAATAAATAGGAAGATTACCTGTACTTAGTGGAATTTCCCTATAATAATGGTTACCAAGCATCACTGAAGATGAGTCCATTTGAAGCATTATATGGTAGGAAATGTAATGTTCCTATGAATTGGGACAAACAAGTGGATAGACTAATAGTTGGACTAGAAATGCTTCAGGATATGGAACAACAGGTAACCAAGATCAAGAAGAACTTGAAGGTAGCTCAAGATCGTCAGAAGAGTTATGCAGATAAAAATAGAACGCATAGAGAGTTTCAAGTTGGGGACAAAGTGTTCCTAAAGGTCAGAGGCAGAAAAATTTCATTGTGGTTGGGTAACTGCAAGAAGTTGGCGACCCGATTTTGTGGACCTTTTGAGATCATAAACAAAATTGGATCAGTAGCCTATGAGCTAGCTCTTCCTCCTATGGTTAATGTACACAATGTTTTTCATGTTTCATTATTGAAAAAGTATGTTTATGATTCTAATCACATACTTGCTTGGTATGTGGTACAGGTGGAACCTGAAGGGGAAATCCAAGTACAACCAATTTGCATAATAGATAGAAGAGTCAAGACACTCAGGAATAGGGTCATAGGACAAGTAAAATTCCAATGGACCTACTACAATCTCGAATAAGATACCCGGGAATTTGAAGATGAGATGTAGGAAGAATATCTCCATTTATTTTGAAGACTGTACATATGTAATTAAATTTGGAAATTTTGTTCATGTGTTTTGGACAAAGATAACATCGAGTACAATGTTAAATTTAAGGGGGAGGGGAATGTAATACCCTTGGTTAAGACCCCTGAACTAATCCTATGTACAATGTGAATATTATTATGTAATGCCTGAAAGGAAAAACAATTATACATTTCGACATTATAATAATACAAATTATAACTAGCTGTGGCTGAGGCAGAAGGCTGAAAGGTCAAGGAATCACGTATTCACCAGAGTCAACAAGGGGGTTAAATTGCCTTAGGTGGGGAAAAATTTGCTAAGACCCTTTTATAATCATATGTCATTAAAAATACCCAAAGTTTTGGCTAAGTCATAATTCCATAAAAAATGACTTAAGACTTAGGTTTAAATATTAATTAAGTTATTATGTGTTTTAATTAAATGCCTGGGAGAGCCCACGTGTTTTTCAAGTTTGGATGCAAAGACTTATGCATGAAAGGAAAAGTGTGTGCGTTCCATTCTGCGCGAAGGATGGGAAGACAATTGCTCTCTGTGAAAAATTTACCCTGCTGGGGTGTGTCTGAGAGAACAGGGCAGTTAAATTCTGTCTGAGGCTAAAATCTGAGATGAATTTCTCAACCTGTGAGTCAAATTGTTGATAAATCTCTGCTTAAATGCTCTCCATTTTGCCTCTTGTTGCACCTCTGAAATGACAATGGTGTAAAAAATTATTTTAGTGGAATTCTAAGCACAGATGTAGTGATGGGTTTCACTGTTCTTCTAGATAGAATGAAGCTAAAGGAAGGGATTGCACAGTTGGCATGGATTTGGTAACAAACCAACAAATCCTATTCACCAAGTGAGGAAATCCTGAGAGAAACTTGAGAATTGGAGAGGTGTCTCTTGGTGAATGCACGAGTCTCATCTCGAGGGTGGCATTTTAATGAGAGACAGATGAGAAAAAATTACCTAGGTTTGGGTGGAGCGTGCTTCACACACAGCCAATTTCCCATTTCAAGTGTTTTCAAATAAGTTTTTATTTCTCGATTTGGTTTAATTGATGAATGATGACTAAAAATTACATGTTTATAAATTCCTGACTTGTTTGCTGAATTTCTGTACATGGAATTGACACAGGTTTATTTTTGCAAATTATTTGTTTTCTGGTTAAAATTCCAGGTTTAATTTCCCGTAAGAAATTAAATTGCGCAGACCTAAAATTAGAGTTTTTCTGTGACAAATTATTAATTAAGGGAAGGGCATTTTTGGTATGTTTAGCTATGGTATATTTTCCATAGAATGTATTTATTTACAACACCTGTAAAATTGCTCGTACGTTAATGTTTGAGTGTCCAATGGCCATAATATTTCTTTGGACTTGTTATTTCTTTACCCATTTGTCAAAAATCTAGCTTATTTACCTTTGACATGATGGTTGATGGAAGTTCAACCGTGAAATGGTTATTTTATCATGATATTTAATTATGGTTTCACGCAAATTGATTATTTCAATTTGAGTGTTGAAAATTACCGCATATGAATTAAAGATGAAATTTATATGTAGTTCAATTTAATTTCCCATGCATGGAAATGATGTGAATTTCCATTCAGTCATAAGCTTGTAAATAATCCATAATTTGCAGTGGTCAAACTATTATTGATTAATAGTCAAATTGAAAGATTCCTAGAGTTTAATTATTATTGCTAATTAGACCTCATTGCTTAATGAGTAATTGATTAGCCATGTACTTGGTTAATGTACATAACTCAATCCATTAGGGATAATGAAATATTTATTAAGTAAAGGTTTACTACACATAGTTCAATTCATTACGAAAAATGAAATATTTGTGAAGTATTTATTTTATGTGCAATGTTGAACCATGTTTTGGATTATTATTGTTTAATAAATTCTTAAGAAGATAATTAACGATTATTAAAGGTTGTTATTTAAATTTAGTATGAATGATTCCATTCCTTGTTTTGGATGGAATGATCATTGCTATATTATTTCATTTATGCATTTAACCTTAGTGAGGACTTAATAAGTGGAGATATCAATTCTTACTGCGCCGTAAATATCTTGGAATAATTCAAATTGGTATTTGCTATCCTACTTATTCTTAATGTGCAATTCTTAATATAATGTTTTACTGCGCAGATAATTCTTACTTAGGTTTGCCAATATAATATATTGTAATTGCTGGTCTAATAATTCTAGTTGCCCAATTCTTAATAGGGTTTTATCGTATGGTTTTTACTGTACAATTTTACTGCGCAGTTTTAATATAATTTTTATTGTGCAGACTTAGTTAGTAAATAATTTAGTAGAAAAGATGGTCCACGTATTAATTTATCATGGGTCCATTACAAGGTATTTTTATTGGAAAATAATTATTATGAGAATTAATGATGAAGTAATATTATAATTTTTTTTAACAGAAACGGCTAACCAACTTTGATTATATAAAAAGAAGGAAAATACATAGTGGAGACTGATTAGATTGCTCCCATAAGAGGAAGACATCCATCACACCAAGTTCATCATGTTCTAGCTGATAACTATCATGGTATCTTCCTGTCTTATGAAAACTATTAAATCTTATGAACTGCCCTAGGAGGAGTATGCAGAAGTAAAACATTGCTAAGATACTGCCTTATACAAAAACTGGAATTTCAAACCTTCCAGGTTGCCAAAATTGCAGCTAGTGCCTATTCTATGAGTTCTAGAAACCTTATACATAATATTAAAAAGCATTAAAAACATAATAGAACTAGAGAAAGTCCAACCTGTGACTAGAACCGACGGACAGCTACTGCAGACCAATATCCATGGCAACGCTAGCAGAGTTCACTATGTTTGACGGACAATCCACTCGAGCAGACGCGAGCTGGATCTCCCTAGCTCAATGTGAGTCTAGAACGAATAGTACAACCTATAAACCACTTTCCTAGATCTAGTTAAGGATCAAGTTATCAGATGTCTTACCTTAAGTTTGCAGTCCCTTTTCCTGGATGTTGTTCCACGCCTTGCGGTCGTCAGATCTAAGTTGCAAGACCTGTCAAGATGCAAAAAACAAGACAAACAAGTAAAAGTATCCGAACGATAACAGATCTAAGTAAACAGTTTAGCAGGTAAACTACACAATATCATCAATCACAACAATATTGGTGGAAAACATTTATATTACTATAAATATAGGGAAAGTACATAGAAAAGAATGACTACAACCAGAGCTTAACCAAGTAGCCCTTCTCCATCCAAACCAATGCCATATCCTCCCAAGGAAGTGTGAGTCTCTCAATGGATGAGTAGAGATCTCTCCAAGATGATTTCACCAGCATGTAGACACTATAGACTTCCTCCCTTTGGAGAGGGATAGAGCTTCATTTATATAGGACTAAGTGGATAGGGTATGGATAGGGTATGGATAGGGTAGGTTGAGATATGGTAGGAGAGAGATAGGGGATCCTTCCAAGAGGTTAAGAACCGAGTGCCAGCTCTCCCAAAAGGTCAAGGATAGGGATCCATGTCAGCTAGCTTAGAGAATGGGCTCGAAGGAGCTATTTTTGTCCATGAACTGACATCGTCACACCCTGCAAGAGAGCAAGATGCAACGTCGTAGGTTGCATGAGTGTAGCCTGTGACGACCTCTCAAAACCTAGTGTAAATGGGTTATATCTATTCTAGATCAATGATTTAGCCAATGAAACTTTAGGGATGTATACACTGAATCTCAGGATGGTAATATTTTAGGTGTAACAGAATTCTCCCCAAAGCATGAAGCTGTTGAAAATTTGGACAGGAGAAATGCTTTGACATAAAGAATGGCAATGGCTTGTCGGAAGAAGGACACTGCTGCAGTACAACTGACTCTGAGTACAATGTCTCATATGACGTACAACATGGCTTCCAACCAATACAATGTAGATCCATGGTAGTAATGACCGACTGAACACAATCATGGCTACTAGACACAAGCGTAGATCCATGATGAGATGATAACACAACCATGACCAATACAAATATGGATCCGTGTGATATGACTCATTACAAACTCCACCGCAACCTGGGTAAAACATGACTCCCTAGGGTCTTCAAGCTGAACCCACAATGATATGAATATATCCATGTGATTACAAATGTCTTGACGTCGAACATGGTAGAAACCACTTGATTACTGGTCATTGATGTATATCGTTAACAAGCGCGAGGGAAATCACCATTGATGTCAATGATTCCCAAGTTATCACAGTACATATCATCAAGCATGAATAAATGAGTTGAAGTCGAACGTGAAATGAAATCTTTCAATCAAGAGTCAATGATGTAAACTCATGTTGAAAGTGATGTAACCTTCCATTGAGGCATGCAGGGCCAAGGTACTTGGTTGGTTTCTAGATTCAATCCTCGGATGATGTGTTGAAGTCGACAAGGATGAATCCGTCGAAGGAGGGCCATGATGAATCCCCCATCATTGACACGAAACACGACAAAGGATGTGTAGAGCAGATCGGATGGTATAGTGACATGCAATACTTGACTCATAGTAGACCGACATGATGGAAGGCATACTGACTAGAGATAATGAATGGTGACAATATTCTTGAACATGGGCATGGCATGCCTTGGCAGTATTGACTTGACGAGTTATGGTACCAAATGCTAATGCAATTGATGGTGGAAGCGATCTTTGAATGATTCAAAGGAGTAACAAGACTCAGGAAATAGGTGAAACTCTTGGACAAACAGATGATCCAAGTGCAGTATGCAAATGCAAATGAGTGCCATGTTCAAGAAATGAATAGGTACTGCCACTGATAAAGGGTGTAACATAAAAGCTTTCCTTTTTCCCCATCATGAACGATGAGTGCCTCATGTGTTTTTTACGAGCTTGATAAGGATAACCAGATGCTCGATATAGCTCATCTCATAGATGAGTCCAATCCCAAATATTTTTCGAACCTGGGATAGGAGGGGTTCGTCCCATGGCGGGCCCTTTAATGTGAAAGTTTAACGAGTCCATAGAAGGTAAACTCGGTCGTCATTTCATGTTTAGAGAGTCTGAAAAGAACTAAAGAAGACTCCAACGGTCCTTTTTCGTAAAGTTAGACTCAACGCCCAAAAAATGGTAAAACAACGTGGGAGAGGACTCTTCCAGTCATGATTGGCTGGAGTATACCTTTTTCGTAAATAGTGCCCCCTGGTCCAAAAAAGGGGTAAACTATCACCATGGAGATGACCATTCAAATTATTTAACAAGCATGAACGCGACAAGTTCGCTTGGCAATCTTTTCATATTTCGAGAGCCTGAAAAGAGCTTAAAGATAGAATCTGGGGGGGTTCCTTTTCCATAGGACTTTAACGAGCCCGAAAAAGTGCTAAATCGTAACTCGGTAACTTATTCTCATAGTTTCAAGAGCATGAGAAAGAACAAAGAGTAAGCTCATAATCATAAAATAATCACGATTAAACGACTATAAAATAATGACAAAACACTCAAGGGGTTGTTCATACCTGAGATGACCATTATGAAACAAGAATGGCATATAAAGATCACTTAACAACTCCTGCACACTTGAAAACTAGGTTAAATAGTCAACCGTGCGTTCAAATGCGATAAAAATGATCCAAACTATAGCAAATGACCTAAAAGCATCAAATATTTGAAAAGGAATATTCCATTTTGTTTATAAATAGAAACAAAAAACCAAATATAGTCACCATTGTTCCTTTACCAATTTGGGGAGAAGAAGTGGCATTTGGAGCCAAAAGTTCACTTGTCAATTCCGGGAGCTACGAGCAACCATTTCACCAGCCGTCTGGATCAGGTAACTCTAAACTTCATCCAGCATAGTTGTAGTGGTTTACATTTTTTATTTTGCTCCATTTTTTGTTTTTTTTGGTTAATTTGTGGAGGGCTATTTCCCTTACGGGAACTGCGATGAACCCAGGTAGTCACAAATCCCGCAAAGTCGGGTTGCGACAATGTCGCACTGTCAGTATTAACGCGGTTGACGGCGGAAACGTCCAACCCAAAACAAAAAGATAACCCTAAAGATGAACTTTCAGTGATTGAAGTGAGTCCCAACAATGTTTAAATGCTCCTTTTGGCAGGTTAGCATCAGCAAAAATGGTCTTAGAGTGGTGTGAATGAGAACTCAAGGTAGATGATATGCAAGCTGTAAATGATCCACAATGTGTGGAAGCACCGAGGAACTGTGGTCTCCTCAAGTTCTTCCAGATCCAGGGCATGAGGGACCAAATCCCATTGTTGACACATATGCTTCGATGCTGGGACGCGGCTCAACAATATTTCATGATCGGTGAGCACATACTCACCATAGATGTCGAGGACATCTATTTTCTGACCGGATTGTCCCGAAGAGGGGACAATGTGACTCTTACTGGATCACGGGGAAATGATCGGACTGTGGATGCCATGATTTTGCAGCATTGTACTCCCAACACCCGTGCTTCGAGTGGGAAGATTCCCATAAAGGAAGTACAGGAACGCCCGCTGCGGGACATACTCTTTACCATCACGAGGATAGCAGGGAGCTAAGCTCCTCACTTAGCCAACAGATCACAAATTCTATATGCGGGGGACTACATGTCTTCGAAGATCTTCAACTGGAGCGAGGGACTTGTTGCGAACATTCGACCTCAGCTGACCAAGTGTCGACGGGGAGAGCTCAAGCAGTTCGGCTACAGTTCAATAGTGATCTCGTTCCTCTTGGAGCGGGTTCCCCTCTTGCGCCCACAGGTACCACTAGCTGACAGGGATCCTAAGGATCCACACATGGCTAAATGGATCGAGGTGATGGCCCGACATGGTCTTGAGTTCTTCACATGGATAGAGGGTCAGTTACTTATGGTAGAGGATTACCCGTACAGTGGTACGGACTATAGAGATGACCCAGACTGGTACTACCTAAGGGAGCAGTATGGGGAGACATAGGTAAGAACAAATAATCCTTGTACTTTTTAGTTTTGTATTTTTATGATTTTTTTGTTATAGTGATGACAAGTTAACAACATGTGTGTGCAGATGTGGGCCCCGTACGATCAGTAGGAGTCTCTCTTCTGGAGAGGAGAGAGAGAGGAGAGGGAGCAGTCATGGCTCCAGCTGTACATGCTTCCATTGCCGAGATGGAGGATGTCTACACGAACCTAATTGGGTTGACATCAGACATTCCAGAGCCAATGGTAGATGAGTTACTGCAACCTATGCAGGGATGTACGGTGGGAGCATCTACGCGCTTCAATGCGCTGCTTCGTAGGGTCGCGAGAGCAGTTGATTGCTTTCATACTCAGGAGGCTAGAGCTGTTAGACCTAGGGGTGTACGGGCCAGGTGTTAGGCCTTATATTGTTGTTATACATGTATTGAGAGCTTAGAAGCCTCAGATTTTGTACTACTGAAAGCTACGAGGCTTCATATTTTGTACCAGTACTATTTTTATGATGATGATATATATATACAGACATTTTGGCGGTTTTATACATATATGTGTTTAAAATGGTATGATCTTGTTTATGTGTTTTCTTATAAAATGAGTTATTTACATGTTATGTCTACTTTTAACAATTCATAAATATGCTTATGTGTGTGCAATGTACCAATCTAAGATGAAGTTGGCCATAGAGTCGACAACTGTGTTCACGTCTCGTGGAATGTGCAGGTACTGAATGGACTCGAAGGACCTTTCTAGAAGATGGACTCGTCTATAGAGACAAAGTAAGGTAGGATCGCAGATGGCGTAGACTTGATTAAGATGAGAGACCACTAGTTGAGAATCAAAGTGGATGAAAACATGGTCCATACCCAAAGAAATAGCGTCAGTTAGTGTTCCAATGACTGCTTGATATTCCGCAGCATTGTTGGTCGCGAAACCTAGACACATTCCCCCTGAGATGATGAGCTTGCCAGCAGGTGAATAGAGTACCCAGGCTACCGAAGCTAGGTTACGGGTATGCCAGCTGGTGCCGTCCGCGAATCCATAGCACGTTTCCATCTGCACACACAGATAGAACATGGTATAAGAAACGAAAGAAGACCTAAACACGCAAAAAATCAAAGTGTCACACTACACAAAAACACACACACGCCATGTACAATATATACAAAGTACTTATGCATGAAAGATTCAAGCATAGTACCTCTTCAGGTAGAGCCCATTGCGGGGCTCACCCAAAGATATCCCGTTGTAGTCTTCAAGCTCATAAGATCCCTTCTCTAAGACGCGTTTCACTATGTAAGGTCCATGCCACATGGACTCAAACTTTCCTGCCCCCAGCTTATCATGTTTTTGGTTGTATGTGAGGACCAAATCTCCTTCGTTGTAGGTGCAAGGTTCTACCAACTTGTCGTACTGCGCTTTGATGTGTTTCTTATGAGCCTCATTGGAAAGAGAGGCATCTCGACGAGTCTCATTGAGCTTAGCTAGGTAGAGGAAGCGTTCTTCATCGACAGTAGTGTTTGGGAGAAGTTCGATGGCGAGCTTGAGGGACGGAACCTTGCACTCGATAGGGAGGACAACCTCCAATTCATACATTAGTTGGAAGGGAGTAAATCCAGTGGTGGTTTTAACGGAGGTTCGATAAGCCCACAGTGCATAGAAGAGCATGTTATGCCAATTGGCCTTGTGCGTACCCACCATGTGTTGGACCATAGTTTTCAAGACCTTGTTAATGGCCTTGACCTGTCCGTTTGACTGTGGGTAGTATAGTGTTTAGTTTTCATGGTGAAAACCCAATCTATATCTCAACTCGTCAACCATATGGTTCATAAAGTGAGAACCATGGTCAGTAACTATCGCTTGAGGAACTCCAAACCGTGCTATTACATGATTAAACATGAAGAGTGAGGCGGTCTTGCCGTCGTTCGTGTATGTAGGCATTGCCTCGGCCCACTTTGTAAAGTAGTCCACAACTACAATGATGTAACTATGCCCCCCGGCTGAGGTAGGCTTACAATGCATGAAATCGATACCCCATTTAGCGAAGGGGCCAATGGCAATAACCGGGTGTAATGGGGCGGGATGGGTGCGCTTTTTCGTATGAAAATGTTGACATGGAGGACATTTTTTTACGGTCTCGATGCAATATTTGAAGATAGACGGCCAGTAATATCTAGAGTGAAGAATATTCTTGGCTGTAGCCATCCCAGAGAGGTGACCGCCACACGCCCCAGCGTGACAGTCATTCAGAACGTGTTCGGCCTCATCATGAGTCAGACAACGTCGAAGAATAGAATCGATACCACGACGGTACAAAGTATCACTGATGATCATGTAATACTTTGCATGGTGGCATATGCGACGACGGTTGTCATGAGACAATTCAGGGATGAAACGTTGGGTTTGAAGATACAATGTGATATCTCCATACCACGGATTAGACGTACTGATAAGAAACAATGACTCATCCAGAAAAGAGTCATTGGGTTCAAATTCTACATCAGTATGGGGGAGGTTGCAGATGAGCTCAACAAACACCAAATACTTTTTCGACTTGGATTTTTCGAAAAGAAGATCGAATTCCTAGAGTATCATGATCCAGCGTGAATACTTTCCCCCAAGTACCTGACGAGTCAAAATGTGGTACATGGGGTTTGAATCGGCGATAATGGTGGTGGTGCAAAGCAAAATGTAATGTCAGAACTTCTGCACGGCTATGACTACCGTGAGAGCGAGCTTCTCAACATGTGAATAAAGAGTTTCAGTGTCAATGAGACCTTTGCTGGCATAGTAGATCACATGTTCTTGGGTGTTCTGGTCTTCCTGCACCAAAACCATGACGATAGTGGTGTCGGAAGCGACGAGATATAGAATGTAATCTCGATAGTAATTCGACGGTTGGAGCACAGGGGTATGCGTAATGGAATGTTTCAAGCTATCAAAAGATTGTTGATCTTGGTCATCCCAAATGAATAGGACATCCTTTTTCATTAATCTCATGTAACCCTGTGTCTTTTGCACGAAATTACAAACAAAGCACCATAAATAAGTTGCTCTTCCTTGCAGACTCTGAAGTTCTGTAATGTTAGTTGGAGGTGGAAGAGTGATGATGGCTTCCACCTTCAAGGGATCAATACGGATCCCATCTTTCGAGACGATAAAGCCTAAGTGGCATCCGGACTCAACACAAAAATACTCTTATGAGGATTCAGACGGATATTGTACCGCCTGCATCTGAGGAAAATGACTATTAGATGATCTAAGTGGAACTCACGTTGCTTTGAGTGGGCAGGGAGGTCATCCAAGTAGGGTTCCACAAAGTCCTTCACATCATCGAAGGCGTATGACATCGCCCGCTGGAATGTGGCACCAACGTTTTAAAGACCGAACAGAAGTTTACGATATGCAAACGTTCCCCAAGGGCAGATGAATGCAGTATTGTGTTGGTCGGTGGGGTGGATCTCAATTTGGTTGTATCCGGAAAAGCCATCCATGAATGAAAAAATGACACTCTCGGCACAATTGTCGATAATCTGGTCGATGAAGGGAGTCAGGTAGTTGTCCTTGGGACAAGCTTTGTTGAGATCCCGATAATCGACACAGACAAGGATGGTCCCCTGCTTTTTATTAACAGGGATGACGTTTGAGACCCACTCTGTCAACGGGAGATGGTAAATGAAGCCGAACTTCAAGAGTTAATATTTTCCTTGATTGCCATAGTCTTCCGAGGGTGTACCGGTCGCAACTTTTGGCGGATGGGTTTTATTCGGGATAGGTTTTAATTTCATGTAAAACAATGGAGGGGTCTATCCCAGGCATCTCCTCGTAGGTCCAAGCGAACACGTCTCGAAATCGCTTGAATAAGGCCGTGGCGACGATGATTTCTTTAGGGGAACACTTCTGGCCTAACTGAAAGTGATCCACTACACCACGAGTAACCAAAATTTCTATCAAAGTGGTAGGCTCAATGTTGGCTAAGTTGCCTTCGGAGTTCATTTGACACGCGAGTATCAAGGACTGAGAGCCAGTGTAGATATTCAGTGTAAAGATGGTGTGAATGTTGTTCTCCACAGTATCCAAAAAGGGAAGGAAAGACGAACGATGATGGAGATCTTCCCACGGAGGATCATCTGCACTCATGATTTCCATAATGGACTTGTTAGAATGAAAAGTCCGTAGCAGAGGATTGGATGATGTCCGTTGTAGAGAATAGGAGGCGGAGGCCACAGCTAAGTGGTTCTCCGGTGCTGATTGGATAGCCTCATACATGAGTTCGGCGGGTTACAGAGGCATGGTGTCTCCAATTAGGTGTGTGGTGGCTTCATCAGGTACAAGCCATGAATCAGTGGAGTTAGGGATAGATGAAATCTACGAGGAGATCATGTTCACTGTGGAAACATGGTTTGGGGGATCTGAAGTAGGAAAGATGCCCATAAGGGATGAATCCTTAAGGAGGACGACCCCCACACTCTCATACTTTTGCAAATATTGTCCAATCGAAGGAACATTATCGCCCGGGTGAGTAGTGGTGTCAGGTGTGCAGAAATCTAGTTGGTCGACAGTAATGATTCAGCCTTGATGGGGGAATTGTATTATGCGGAAGACAGATGATGCGATTGCAGTCATGGCATAAACCAATTACGACTAAGCAGAATGTTATAATCCAATGGGGCATTGACCACTTTCACATTAAGGGTTGCGGTCTTGCCCCCTAGCTCGATTGGTAAAGATTGTAACAACCCATGAGCTTGAAAGCCACGTTCGTCGAAGGCTCTCAAAGTGGTAGGAGAACGGTTCAACTCGGGAGAGACAATGGCTCTCCAACATGCGATCGACATGAATGATGTAGAGGCTCCTTCGTCCAAAGCGGTACGATGGATTATCTTCCTAGCAATATTTGTGGCAACGTGAAATGTCAATTGATGGGAGAGCCTCGGTTTGAACTATTCTAGCCGGAACATGATACTATTCGATGAATATGGGTCAACTGCACTGATGGAAGCGAGGAGAGTCTTGAGCTGATTTAGATAGTTTTGCAAGACCTCAAGCATCGACATAGCACAAGGAGCTTGTGCTAGGTCCTCTACAATGTTGTAGTTTTGAGTAGCCCGAGCATTAGGATTGAAAACCGATTTTCTAATTGTGCCTTCGGGTGGACGCAACACTGACTCAAACGAGGGCTTCTCAATGGTGAGAGGAGTAACCGGTATGGTGACGTCGGGCATCGAAGTGGAAGCTTTTTTAGTATTGCTTCCAACGGGTTCCTTCGCTGGAATAGAGTCATACGAACGGGAACGGGTGTTCAAGTTGATGGTATCATTGCGCACCATGAGAACATGTGCGGTGGTGGATGCTTCTCCTTGGGAAGAAGAAGTGTGAGTGATTGACTGCTGATTTTGAGCAGGGAAGGGATCGTTGAGAACTGCGGGTGTGGGTTTTCCCTTGAGAAAATTTTGAACTTCGTCTCTATGGGGGCACTCTTTAGAAAAGTGATCATCACCACAGAGTAGGAAAGGATACTTCAACTTCCTTTTCTGTTTGGTATCATTAGGGTTACTCTTTTGTTCCTGTTGGGTGGAAGATTTCTTAGGTTTCCCTTTGTTCTTTTTCTTACCACCAGAATTTTGAGGTGAAGATGATGAAACAGAATTCACTTCTTCGGTGATAGCAGGAGTGGATGATTTGGTGGTGCCGTGACCAGCCTGTGTTGGTGATGGGGAAGAACCCCGCAGGTTCGACGAGCCAACAGTTTGAGAGGAAGGCTGGGTGTGAAGGGATCCAATGATGTCATCGGCTTGGGGTCCCTTCGGTGGTTTTGCGGGGTCGTAAGTGTTGCGGGGCGTGTCAGGAAGAATATCAAACAACGTACCAGATTGAGCATAGACTAAGTCTAGCAAATGGGCACGAGCGATGGCTTGTTCCTCAATGACAGTGCCTCCCATGGCAACATCTCGTGCTATGGTAGGTATGAGAGACTTCGTAAACCAGTCTGCTAGGAGTTGATCTGGAATAGGAGCCTTAATGAGACGTCATCTCCTCCGCCACTCATGTATATGGTCTGAGATGTGAGTAGCGGTATTTTGATGGAGTGAGGTTAAAAGCTCTGTACTAGTTTCATACCGTATAGGCAGCTGGAAATGAGTAAAAAAATTCATAGCAAGAGAACCAAAATCAAAAAAAGAATGGGGTGGTCGTTCAATATACCACTTGGCAGTCGAACCAGTGAGAGTCCGTTGGAATAACCCAAGACGGATTGAGTCATCCATCAAGGAGTTGGATGAACACCATAAGTGGTATGCAATCACGTGGTTTTCAGGATCCTCACCCGGCTTGCCATCAAATTTTGGGATATCTGATGGAAGTTTCACCGGAATGGATGGCCAATTATTTCCGTGGTAGATGGGGTCATTGGTGAGGCGAGACAGGTCAGGTAGGTCCAAAGTAGCCAAAAAGGGCAGCTACAGATTAGGTTGCGGGTACTGATAGTACTGATAAGGCGTGTAAGGACCTGTGGGACCTTATATCGACTGAGTGTTCCAGGAGGAAACTGGCCATAGGGGTACCGGCCTCCCGGATCGAATGCAGGTCCGCCGTCGTAGTAAGGTGGTCCATTACCATAATAAGGTGGCCCATTACCATAATAAGGTGGCCCATTACCATAAGGTGGGGGGCCCTCCTCCGTCGTCGAGAGGGGGTGGGCTTCCTCCAAATGGTGGGGATCCACCACCACCGCCAGGGTAGGATGGGCCACCACCTCCTCCGTCGGGAGGAGGTGGTGGTTTGCTACCACCACCGGAATAGGACGGGCCTCCACCACCTTCGCCGCTGGAAGGGTAAGAGAATCCTCCACCACCTCCACCATAGTATGGTTGTGGTCCACCATCACCGCCACCAGGATGAGAAGGTCCTCCACCACCACCACCAGGATGGGACGGTCCTCCACCACCACCACCGCCAGGAGGGGGTGGTCCTACACCACCTCCACTAGGGGGGGGTGGGCCATGATGACTGAAATGAGGTGGTCCTCCGCCAGAAGGTAGAGGTCCGTCTCATCCAGAGTTATGTGGGGGCCCACTGCCTCCAATGGGAGGTGGGGGTGGACCAAACGGGGGTGGAGGGATTGTAAGTGGGAGTCCATGTTGTAAAACATTTTGGTGTCCCCATAGAGTGTAAGGATTTTCGGGGTAGGGTACCCCGTAGAGTGCGTTTTCAGGATTAAGTTAACCTGACACGGGGTGAAGATGACCTGGATATGCTTGACTTGATGGAGGTTGAATTACGTTGGATGGTCCCCTTACATGGGATAGTCCCGTAGTGGAAGGTCCGGGATGTAAGGAATTTACACTGGAAGGCTCGATGAGAATTCCTGCTATAGTATTATGGTTAAGAGACGGGGGTTTCCCCCCATCAACAACTTGCTGACCACTAAGTAAAGGTTGAACCAACACTGGTTGTTGATTATTCACCGCGGGATTAATGTTATTTGTAAGGAAGGTAGTGGGTAAAGAGTATCCTCCCCTCGAAGTTTGAGGTGGGGGAGGAGTAGGTAATGTAACCGTGGTGATGAAAGGTGTGTTGGATTGTTGTGCTTCAACAGGTCGGGTCGTGAGAGGTGCTGAACTGGTCTCCTGTCTAGGGGATGGATGTGCAGGGATGGATGGTTGACCAGCTTCAGTAGTGGTCACGCATTGCATGGATGATTCCGGTGACTCAAAAGATAAAGAGCGACCTGGGATTGGTTTGTCGATGTTTAGATGAAAATTTCATCTTCGAAACTCCTCACCCATAGCACGCAAACGAGTCAATTTCTCACGATAAGGTGCTAAGTGGTCGTCGGGACTAACCCAACTGAGAGGGGATGCAATGACAAAATGGGCCACTGGGTGGCCTAGAGAAGATGTCCAATAAGCTGCTGAAGGACCAGCAGCTGCTGTGGGGTCATCCTGGGGTTGATTTATCCATTCCTATGATCCAGGCTCTCCCAGTGCAACGGGAGGTAAGTCTTGTGAAGTGGGGATTTGTGCTTCTTCACCCTGCGAGGGGTGAGAAGCAAGTGAATATGGAGGAGTATGAGGAAACAAAAGTCCTCCAACATTTAAAGTGGGGTTTTCCACTTCATGTGACCCAACACTGGCTTGTGGATCCATTCTTACCCTCGAAATTACCTCCTGGTTAAGGGGATATTTGGGTGGAAAATTCTGAATCCTGCGAGACCTTCTCCAAGGAAAGTCAGCCAGAGTGACTGAAACAAAAATTTTCTCCTAAGGCAAGCTACACAAAAGAAAAGTAGACAAGACAAACCCTACACAAACTAAGGCCACAAGCAAACTTATGTTATTAGAGTGGATTCAATGGTCTGTAACCTCACAGGATTGTCAAGGCTTCGCAAATCGCTATATACCGCAACGTCCAACAGTAAAGCGCGACAAGGAGGATTGGGACTGTACCCTTGCCTGAATACCTGATTACTTGGACGGTACGTGCGTAGTAATCTCCCTGAGTGCTGTTCTCGGTGTATTGCTCCTCCAAGACGGCTAAAAGGTTAACTCAGTTGGTTTCAGGAATCCTAATGCTGTCTCCCGATATACGCAAGGTATGTGGGAGCTCAAATCCGTAGTGGTGTTGTCTAATGCACAACCGTTCGGCAAGAGACCTTCTGATATACTACTGAGTACGGGAAACACCTTTCGATATATGCCAAGTACGTGTGGTACTTGGTGGGTACGTGATAGAGCTCGATATACCGATAAGTACGTGGAAGACTACAATACCCCCAGGATATAGTGCTGGAAAATAATGACAGCTACCATGCTTAACGATGTCGGAACACGTCTCTAACTTACACACAAGTTACTAAAATTTTTACCCTAGTTCTACAGTTAATTTTATCTGGACGGTTAGGTGAATGCATGAGGTGAGTACATAATCGTAAACATAATGCAAAAAATACACTTTTCCTTTGATGAACTCTATGTATGGGAGGGAGAAACTTCTTTCCAATTTTACCAAAGCAACAAAATGCAACGCAATCCCAAATCTACCAAAAAATGACTATGAAGTGTTCTTTTCCTTTTCGAGCGAAACATAAAAGACACAACACTACTAAACCAAATCAAAGCATGTTTTTCTTTTTCTTTTATCTTTTCATAACAAAAATGATGCTAAGCAATGAAAAGAGAGAGTTTCTAAGTAGAGTATGCAAACTTTTCACTTTCACTACAATGGCCTAAAAGCATAAAAACCAAAAGATGCATTTATCTTTCCGAGCATGGAACTACTTTTGCAAAACTTGATATCTATTCAATTTTTTCAAGAAAATGAGCAACTCATAATTCGTGAAAAACACAAATAATGCAATTTTCTTTCAATTTTTCCAAAAGATCTACAAATGAGACATCCCAATGCATATGCAATTCTTCCAATGAGCTTGAGAAATGATGGAAATAAAGTACTTTTGATTTTTCAGTGGATGTATCAAAATAACAATTTGATAACAATGATGCTTTTTAAACACAAATGCTGAAATGAAAAGACTACTTGCAACACTTCAATAACTTAGAAAATATCAAGAAAAGATGAGCACTCAATGGACTGAAAGTACACACAATCACTCAAAATCGATAGTAACAAGCAGCACTAAAGCAAGCAAAGCTCAACAATGAATGCAAATGAGGTTTGGAAACTGATCCGATACAATGATCAGATCTGGGAAGGAAATGAGGGAATGCAAGGGTGAGTGGATGCAGGTTGGGGAGACAAGAGTGTCCACCACTACCAAATCTCAGACTTGTCCAAGATGCAACCCAAAACAACTCCGAATAAAACCAAACAACTCAATCACATAAATCAAAATGGGGTCTCTGACTAGATCTTACAGTACAGAGGGAGTTTGCACACAAACCAAAAATCAAATCAGAAATGGAGAAGGGATGCCTGTATGGAAAAATGGTATATTGATGCACTCTGTGCTTGCACACAGTGTACGTCACAGTTTACCAATGCGGGAAGTGCGATAGTGTCGCAGTAGACCAAAGAAAGGGTTGCGACGACAGGCTAACAGGAAAAGAACAAATATCCAAAATGACACAGTGTCGCTCTGAGTCCATTGACCAGGTGCAACAAGCGAGATCTAAGTTAAAAAATGAACCAATTCTCCAAACAGTGAGCAATGAAATGGTTTGAAAATGAGAAGTACAAACTCAAAGGAAGGTAATCAAACTCTTCAAAGTGAATATATGATGGTGAAACTAGTTTAAGAGGCAAATGACAAATAAAATGACTTGTAACAAGAAATCGACTGAAAATGACAACTACAAAACAATGTTCTTCCCCAGTATGGTCGCCATATTTGTCCGATGGACAATCCACTCGAGCGGACGCGAGCCGGATCTCCCTAGCTCAATGTGAGTCTAGAACAAATAGTACAACCTATAAACCACTTTCCTAGATCTAGTTAAGGATCAAGTTATTAGATGTCTTACCTTAAGTTTGCGGTCCCTTTTCCTGGATGTTGTTCCACGCATTGCAATTGTCAGATCTAAGCTACAAGACCTGTCAAGATGCAAAAAACAAGACAAACAAGTAAAAGTATTTGAACGATAACAAATATAAGTAAATAGTTAAGCAGGTAAACTACACAATATCATCAATCACAACAATATTGGTGGAAAGCATTTATATTACTGTAAATATAGGGAAAGTACATAGAAAATAATGACTACAACTAGAGTTTAACGATGTAGCCCTTCTCCATCCAAATCAATGCCATATCCTCCCAAGGAAGTGTGAGTCTCTCAATGGATGAGTAGAGATCTCTCCAAGATGATTTCACTAGCATGTAGACACTATAGAGTTCCTCCCTTTGGAGAGGGATAGAGCTTCATTTATATAGGACTAAGTGGATAGGGTATGGATAGGGTAGGTTGAAATATGGTAAGAGAGAGATAGGGGATCCTCCCAAGAGGTTAGGAACCGAGTTATAGCTCTCCCAAAAGGTCAGGGATAGGGATCCATGTCAGCTAGCTTTGAGAATGGGCTCGAAGGAGCTATTTTGTCCATTAACTGACATCATCGCACCTTGCAAGAGAGCAAGATGTGACGTCCCAGGGTTCATGAGTGCAGCCTGCGACGACCTCTCAAACCTAGTGTAAATGGGTTATATCTCTTCCAGACCAATGATTTAGCCAATGAAACTTTAGGGATGTATACACTGAATCTCAGGATGGTAAGATTTCAGGTGTAACATACTACCCCATTCTTCTCTGTGCTAAGGTCCACGAAGTTTCCTGCATTTGCCATGAACTTCTGTAATTTCTCCATTTTCCTGTTGATGTATTCAAGATCACTGCCAGAAACTTGGTGCTTGCGGGCCTTGTGAGGATAAACTAGACCCAGGGTCTCTTCCAGGTGTTCAAATTTCTCAACAATGTTTCTAGTTCTAAGATTTAGCCTCAGAGTGAGTAGCATATGCCAGATTGTAAAGGTGAGTTAATATTTTATTATACTCCAGGTTTTCACTACGAATCATCCTGACTTGCAGCTCTAGCTCCTGCAAACGGTTCAAGAATTCCACTTCATATTTTGAAATGCTATGATTCCCATTTTGACCATGTGAATTCCCAACCCCGGCGTGCCTGCAACAAGGACCGAGCCTAGGGTTTCTCTCTGCTTCAGCAGAGTCTCCCCTCATTTCCTCCGGCTGCAAGCCCTAGCTGCAACTGCCATTAGGGCATCTCCCCAGCTTGCAGCACCTTCCACATTTCAGGGTCACTTCGCCCCTACCCTGAGGGTGCCCAACACCATGGTAATACAAGTCACCCCCTCGCTAAGAACGCCCAACACCGTGATGATCCATAATCCTGCCAACACAAAAATAATTTGAAAAAATGAACAACAGATGCAAAGTTCTGAAGACGATGGAATGAAGTTTGGGAAGCATCTAGATGCTATGATATACCACAACATCCATCCCACATGCTGGCCAACTGGCGAGGTGGTTTAATGCCATAAATTCAAGCATGCGAGAGCGGCATATGAGGAGTGAAGGGGCCGTCGAATTTCCAAGGGGGATTTCCCAAAAATTCAAAATTTTTGACACTCTAAAGCAATGAACCCAATGATATAGAGGGAGACAAAAGAAGGGGGCATGAGCCCAAACACTAAGGACTAACCTTAGTCTAGGGAATCCATGAATTTTCCAAGGCATCATTGTTATAAATTAGAGAGCCATAAAAGCGCTTGACTTTGATATTAGCCATTTCATCAGTTTGTCCATTTAGTCCTTGCAGAATATGCAAAAAGGTGAGCTCATGAAAATCTTTGCTGATGTAGAGTAGGAGATGATGCATTTTTGAGGTGGGCTCTTTTATTTTGCCGACTATACATCTAGGTTCTCTGATAATGATTAAGGAGTCTCCTAAGACTGTAAGTTTCTTTATTCCCAGGTTGATAGCAATCTCCAGCCCTTTGATGAGACCAAGCCACTCCGCTCCGTTATTGGTCTTTCTTCCTATGCCCCAGGAAAACTCCTTCTTCTTGTTCCCTTTGGAGTAAAACATTAATCCCCCCACACCTTCCAACCCAGGGATGAAGTAATATTAGAATTGATAAATGCTCAACATATAATTAAGTTAAGCTTCCGCTAAAAGATTCATTTAATATGTTTTTGCTATGCCTTGTTGTGCATTAGCTTAAATTATGCATAGAAGCATTATGCATGTTTCTATTATGCCTATATGTTTTACAAAAAAATAATATTATTATGTCAGTTAAATTAATGTGACACTGGGTGTGTTACAAATTAGCTCCTATAAAATTATGGAATTTAGTACTTTTGTGTTTCTCAACTTTCTTCCAGACTTAGAAAAACCTACAGTTCTGCAACACACCCTCCCAATCCAAAATATGACCAAATTTTTGTTGCTCTAATGGCCATTGCTAACCTCTAGATCCACCTTTGTTGATTAAAAAAAAGAAAATGGGGGTTAAGGGGGCTTTCCCCCTTGCGGCTTCTTGCCGTTGCAAGGTGGGTCGAGGGTAGCGTGCTCATTTTTTTTTTGTAAATAAATCAATTTCACGCAATCTGACACATAAGAAAAATGCAATTTTTTTTATGAACTGGAAAGGTCTCGATGTGGCCTGACACGTCCCTCTGAAGGTGTCAAAAAGGTCCGGCCTGTCACCCTGTGGCTTCACCATGTCATCCCCCGCCAACCACCATGTTGCCACACCACCATACAACTCGTTCGCGAGCGTTATAATTTTTCCCTTTTACCATCTACGGTAATGCACCCCCATGAAGCAATTTTGGAAAATATCTCTTGGGGAGGCGTTGTCAATAAAAAATTGACATGCGTCCCAAGCGGTTTTGGGAACAATGCGTCCCTCATCCATTTTTATCCTTCATGTACTTTATATGCACATGATGAGTTTGGTCCATTGATATTCCATAAGATCCAATGGTCGGATCTCTTCTCGCCTACCATTAATCACCACGCTGCATGTTCCCAAGGCGCGGTGATCCCCGATCGTTGATCTTCTCCTTCCTCCAGCGGTCAGATCTAATCCACCCACTGTTAACCACCGCACAAGTTTCCTATGCGCTATCAAATGCAACCATTGATCTGCCCTAGTGCTTGACAGTTGGACCTTCACCCACCTCCACACTTCATCCTGGGAAACAATCTGCGCGCAGGTCTGATGTGACTGATCCACATCATGCCTTCTACCCACGTGGATCCTCCACGTCACCCATATTCATGGCATGTGTTGATGTATTTGTAAATTTAGAAGATATTCACTTGTATATTGTATTTGTACTTTATTGCATCCCTAATGGAGATGTATTATTCCTCCATTGGAAGTGTCGTCATTTGTATTTTCAAGTGTCGCAAGTATTATTGTAAGTGTCACAACTTATATTTGATGAGTTATTAGACCACTTTGATGGGGTCGTCCTTGTATGAGTCATGTGGGTTAAAGGGTTATTAGACCACCCTAGTGGGGGTCGGCCCAGTCAACATAATGTTAAGTGGTTAAGTTGGGGCCGACCTAGTTAGAGTTAAAAGACAAGTGAAGTAGTGTATAAAAAGAGAGTGTGTCTCTCTCATTTTACACATTCTCTCATTCACTCACTTCGCATTAGTGAGAGAGAGGAGGATTGCACATAAGTGGAGGAGGAGTATCTTCTGCAGTCATATATCTTTTGGTGTTTTATCTTTGTGATCTTTGTTTTGGTGCCTATTCTATCTCTGAGGAAGTTGCGGGGTTTTTCACCTTCTTGGTTTTCCCCGGCGAAATGTTTTGTGTCTCTTGTCTCTTGTCTCTTATGCTTGATATGCTGTACATGTTGTTATTTCAATTAAGATCCTAGATATATTGAATTAAATGATGAAAAACTAACATGGTATTAGAGCTAGCCTGAAGGAAGGCATGGTATGGCATTTATGACACTTGTTGCACTTGTGACAAATTGGAAGCTAGGGCTTGGTATAGTAAAAACCCGTCACGGTGGAACTTTCGCTATAAATCCATTTTGGAAACGTTCTAGGTTTTGAAACTTCTACAGGTCGAAGATAACATCCCCATGTACCTTGTGTCCAAAGCATAACATCTAATTCATTGTAATTTCTATTTTATGATCCGTACAATCTAGGGTTTCTGCCTCTTCCAGATCTCAGTCATAAATAGGTGACCTAGGAAAAAAGGTCAAAAATTGGGCTAGGAAGCTCCAAATGAAATTATGTAAAAAGTGTCAGTAAGAGCACAAACTTTAGTTTCACAGGTCCGCTTTTCAGAGGCTGAAGTTGAACCAGTGACACGTGGCACTCCGTACAAGTTCGCTATCCTGTTTTATCCCATAAACAGATCACGTTGTGACACTTGGAATATCTCTCTCTCAGAGAATCCATTTGAGGTCAGATCTATGGCATTGGAAATATGACAGCTCAATCTAGAATAGTCCAAAGTTTCAGACCCTGTGGAGCTGAAATTTTAGAGATACATTAGAAACAATATGGCATATATTTCTGTCCAAACAGAATTGGATTATGAGCACCTTCATTTTTGGATCGTCACTGCTGTGGGAAATTAGGGTTTCAGAGAAAGTTGGAATTTTTGAAATATGAGACCACGGCTGGATGCTCCTCATCAAAATTTAAATTTAGAGACCAAGATCGAATTTTTTGGTTGGATAGAACCCCGAGCATCATCAAACCCTAGTTCCGGATTTTGATCGGTAAGGTGGAAAATTAGGGTTTCTGCAAAAGTTGAAATTTTTGGAATCTATGACCACGGCTGGATGCTCCTCAGAAAAATCGAAGCTTAGGGTACAAGATCAAATTTTTTGGTTGGGCAGAAGACCAGGCTTTATTAAACCCTAGTTCGTGATCCTGTCTAGAAGATCCATAAATTTCAAAGGCAATTTTGAGGGGTCAAATTTTGCAGTTTTCAAAATTGAAGTATACCAGCTTGATCAGCTCAACAAGGCACATCTTTCCATCCATTCAGAAGTCTGAAATTCAAAATTTGAATTTTTATGGTTTCTCTGACAAACCTTAATCCAGCTCCAGATCCAGTTTTAGCAAATCAAAGTGGATTGGGTTAATCCTAGAAGAGGATGAATTAGATACCTACATAAGTGAAGAGATTCCAGTTCCAGAGGGAGATGAGGCTAAGGCCTTACATAAGAATGCTACAAGCAATCTATACAGGTATGTTTTGAAATCTGTTCATGATTAAGTTTATGATATGTTTGTCTTCATATTATTGAGGTTAGTAACAATCTTGATTAATTTTAGAATTGTCTTATCACCATAGTAAAAGTATGAATGCATGTGAATGATAGAATACATTCATTGATTAGGGTTATGACACTTATGATTGTAGTAATGCACTGTGGTATTGTATGAGGATGATGTTGTCTGCTAACATGAAAGGTACATCAAGAAATTTCTATATCAAGAACATATGACCATGGTGACATGAAGACAAAGACTCATCCATAGTCATGGATCACATGGAATCTCTACTTATGAGGTATGTATGATTTGGTTCTACAATGGTTAACTTATGAGATATGCAGGTTACTAGCACAAGTCATTGAAAAGAACAAGAATACATTATGTGGGTATGTTAGACATAACTAGCAAGCATGATAATCCAGGTATGTTTTTCCTATATCAAGTTAGAATCCTACCTTGTGTCAGGATCTTATAATTTTGTATGAATGATAATGATTATTCTTGAAGTTAGAAGTTTAAGTAATCAAGGGTTCATGCATATTATGTTTCTTACTTTGATTGATGATATGACTAACCAGAAGAGTCCTATGGTCAAATGAGAATATGCATGAGTAAAAGAAGTCTTCCCTGAAACCTTGAATACTAATGTCTATTACCTATGTATGAAATGATCATGACCATACATATTTAAGATTATTTAGAATCATAATGTTTCGATAGTATTGAGATTATACTAATGAATGTATGATTATGTATGAGATCTTGAGGATGTCACAATGATGACACTAGTGCACACTTAAGCATGCATAGTGGTCCAGGATGGAGATAAGTTCAAGGATAGATAATCAAGGAAGCAAATATCAAGAGGGAGCACACTCTAGTAGTTCCTGCAAGGAAGCAAATATTGAGAGGGAGTCCACCCTACAACTAAACAACGATAAGTATTTGAATTGTCATATATATGATTACTTAAATGATGCTTTCTAGTAATACTTATGTTCCTAGATTTAGGATGTATATTATGCATATTAGAAAAGTTGCATTAATGAACAAGATACTACTAATATGCAAGTAATGGGTAAGTGGCCTATGGTACTGTACAACATTCCATTGCTACTTATCTGGAATGAAACCTCTTTGCTAACATGTCAGGAGTTGTGCACACCCTTAACAAATGTTTTGGTAGAGATGGAAGGCATCTAGAAAGTTATTGTGTGAATACGGGATATGGATAAATGTTGTATTGAAGCATTGGCTAAGATAATTGCATGAATGTATGACATATGTCTTTATGCATAAGAATGTGTTTTTGAAAAACTATGAGAAGTTTCCAATCATGCAATTGAATTTGACTTGTAGGAAAGATCGTGTACAATCACCTACAAAAGGACTACAACATTTGTTCTAGCAACAAAGTTCAAGAAGCTTATCTATTGAAGATATTGAAGAATCTGAAGTTCCCAGGATTCGAGATGCAGTAATGGAAGAATTCCATGATCGAGGAATACCAGTTGATCATGAAGAATGATGTTTGGGATGTGGTCCCAAGAACAGAAGGGAAGTTTGTTGTGACTTCCAAGTGGATCTATAAGATCAATCATGCTACAGATGGTAGCATAGAGAAATACAAGGCTAGGTTTGTAGCTCATGGCTTCTCCCAGAAAGAAGGGATAGATTATGAAGAAATTTTTTCACCTGTAGCCAGATACACTTCCATAAGAAAAGTACTTGCTCTAGGATCTATGACTATGAAGGACTTAAACAGTAATTTCTTAAGTCTGTTAAGATATGTGCCATATTTTGTTGAAGAGAAACCTAAAATACAACGGTTTCTTAGCTGCCTGCCATATCATATCGAAGACAAAATCGAATATGATAACCCCAAAACTCTAGAAGAAGCTATGCGAAAGGCTAATTTCTGTTTTGAACAGAATAAAAAGAAAGAAGGGATAGCCAACTGGAAGGCTAAAAAGAACAACAATCAGCTTGAGTACAGGAAAAAGGAGTTTGTACCTCAGAAAAAATTTCAAGAATAACAAGAACGGAAACCATTTTAATGGTAAAAGCTTCCAGGGAAACAAAAATGGAGTTGCTAATCATTCCAACAACTTCAAGGGCAGCAAGGAGG
Source organism: Larix kaempferi (assembly GCA_027924585.1). Taxonomy (NCBI): domain Eukaryota; kingdom Viridiplantae; phylum Streptophyta; class Pinopsida; order Pinales; family Pinaceae; genus Larix; species Larix kaempferi. The sequence continues at coordinate 21,732,496 of BSBM01000515.1, forward strand.
CTTCTAATAATCATGGAAATTACACAAAGAATTTTGAACGAAAGGAGCCTGTTAAGTGCTGGGAATGCAATGGCCCACACTATGCATCAGTTTTCCCGAATCGGAAGAAACCAAATGGCAATATTCATACTATACAAGATGAAATGACTGTTGGAGACTTTGCAGGGACTATGCCCCGAATTAATGCAGCGTTGGAGAATCGCCAAGCTGACTATCAAAACTTCCATGGTGGAAGTAGGAGGTATGATTAACAAAATCCCTGTAACTATTTTAATAGATTCGGGTGCTAGTCTTAGTTATATTTCACCCCAGCTAGTAGAAAAATGTAATCTGACTGTTGAAAGGTTTGATAATTCTTGGTCTGTACAACTAGCTACTGGGGCAAAAAGGAAGGTAAACTGTTATGTTAAGGATTGTGTCCTAGATATGAATGATTTTAAGACCACTGTTAAATTAAATGTTTTGCCACTTGGCTCGTATGACATACTTATTGGTATGGACTGGTTAGAATAGCATAAGGTAGTTTTAAACTGTTTTGACAAAACTTTTAGGTGTGTAAACAATAATGAACAGCCTGTAACTGTTAGGGGTATTCCTAGGAAAACAGTAGTCAGGCAGATTTATGCTTTACAACTTAAAAGGGCAGTCAGAAAAGGGTGCAAAGCCTATGCTGTAACTATTACAGATGAGGCAGATAAGTCTGAAATCAACAAGATAACAATAGAGGATATCCCTGTAGTAAATGAATTTATTGATGTTTTCCCGGAGGAAATCCCAGGATTACCTCCCAAGAGAGAACTGGACTTTACAATTGAGCTGGTACCAGGTGCTGTACCTAGTTCAAAGGCTCCGTATCGTATGAATATTTTGGAGCTTAATGAATTAAAAACTCAGTTAAAGGAGTTAATAGATAAGAACTACATTCGACCCAGTGTGTCCCCTTGGGGAGCACCAGTAATTTTTGTTAAAAAGAAGGACGGAACTATGCGACTTTGCATAGATTACCGTCAACTGAACAAGATGACAATTAAAAACAGATATCCGTTGCCTCGCATAGATGATCTGTTTGATCAGTTACGTGGAGCTACAATGTTCTCTAAGATAGACCTGAGGTCGGGCTATCATTAGGTGAGGATTAAAGAAGAGGACATATTTAAGACAGCTTTTAGAACAAGGTATGGACATTACGAATTTGTCGTAATGCCATTTGGGCTTACTAACGCCCCAGCCGTCTTTATGTGCCTAATGAATAACATAATGCATAAATACTTAGATAAATTTGTTGTCGTGTTCATCGATGACATTTTAATTTATTCTAAGAATGAAGAGGAGCATAAAGAACACTTACGGATAGTCTTACAAGAACTACAAGAGCAGCAGCTCTTTGCGAAGTTCAGTAAGTGTGACTTCTTCAAAGATGAAATCCAGTACTTAGGTCATGTAGTCACCAAGGAAGGGATTTCAGTTGATCCTGAAAAGATCCGGGCAATCGAGGATTGGCTAGTGCCAAAAGACGTAACAGATGTTAGGTCCTTCATGGGAATTATCGGTTATTACCGGAGATTCATTGAAGGTTTTTCAAAAATATCCAACCCAATCACTTCCTTGCAAAAGAAAGGCAAGAAGTTTGATTGGAACGTGAAGTGTGATGAAAGCTTTAAGAAACTAAAGACTTTATTGACAACTGCGCCTATTCTAAGAATAGCGGACCCTAATAAGGATTTCGTGGTTTGCACCGACGCTTGTAATGACGGTCTAGGCGGAGTGTTGACTCAGGATGGACATGTCATTTCCTATGAATCCAGGAAGCTGAAAATTCATGAAAAGAATTATGCCACTTATGACTTAGAATTAGCGGTTGTTATTCATGCCTTAAAGATGTGGCGACATCACTTAATAGGCAGAAAGTTTACTTTAATGACTGATAATAAGGGTCTAAAATACCTTTTAGATCAGCCTAACTTAAATGCAAGGCAAGCAATATGGTTGGCCTTCTTAAGTGAATACGATTTTGAAATTCAGCACATAAAAGGAAAAGAAAATAAGGTGGCTGATGCTTTGAGCAGAAATGCAAGGCTGAATTTTATATCAGCTAGCAGCACTTATACCTCTGATTTAAATGAACAATTTTCTGAAGGGATAAAATCAGATGAAAGTTATCAAAAGTTACAAGCTACAGCTAAAGAAGAACCTACAGAAAGTTTAATAAAGGGTTACAGCCTAAACAAAGATGGATTTTTATTGTTTAAGGACAGACTGTATGTGCCTAATGTATCCAAGGTTAAATTACTAATTCTGGATGAAGTGCATAAAACCCCTTACTCAGGGCATCCAGGCTACCATAAAACTGTCATCATGTTGAGAAAAGATGATTTTTGGCCTAATATGAAATCTGAAACAGCTGAGTATATAGCTAGATGTTTAGACTGTCAACAGGTAAAAACAGAACATCAGCATCCAGCTGGGTTATTGCAACCTTTGCCTATCCCTAGTTGGAAGTGGGAAATAATCAGCTTAGATTTCATTACGGGATTACCCAAAAATCAGCATCAGAATGATTCAATTATGGTGGTAGTAGATAAATTAAGTAAATCAGCACACTTTATTCCTGTTAAAACCACTTACAAGGTTGCAAACATAGCTGATATATTTCTAAAATAGATTTTTCGGTTACATGGTGTCCCAAAAGTTATTATTTCAGACAGGGATCCGAAATTCACAGGGAATTTCTGGAAATCTTTGTTTAAAGGATTAAACACAACTCTGAATTTCAACACTTCTTTCCATCCTCAGACAGATGGACAAACTGAAAGAGTTAATTAGGTATTAGAAGATCTGCTAAGGATGTATGTTAAAGATCAACCAGGTAAGTGGGAGGATTATTTACATTTAGCAGAATTTGCATACAATAACAGTTATCAATCGTCAGCTAAGTTCAGTCCTTTTGAAATTCTGTATGGATGTAATGTAACACTCCTATCTCTTGGGATAATCCAGTAGATAGATTAGTGTTAGGTCCTGAATTATTAAAAGAAATGGAACAGGTTGTGAAACAAGTGCAGGAAAATTTGAAGATTGCCCAGGATCGGCAAAAGAGTCAAGCAAATTTAAAAAGAACTCCTAAAGAGTTCCAGGTAGGTGAACATGTGTTCATCAAGGTAAGACCAAAGAAGAGCTCCCTAAGACTGGGGAGTTGTGCAAAATTAGCGCCACGTTACTGTGGTCCATTTGAAATTTTATCTAGAATTGGTCAAGTTGCTTATCAGCTAGCATTACCACCTAATTTAAAGGTACACAATGTTTTTCATATTTATGTTCTGAAAAAGTATGTTCATGATGCTACTCATGTTATTGATTGGAACATTGTACAGGTAGAACCAGAAGGGGAAGTTCTGGTGGAACCAGATTGTATCCTCGGGAGGAGGGAAATTACTCTGTGAAACCGCACCATTGGACAGCTGAAGGTGCAATGGAAGCACCTTAGTCCTGAAGAAGCTACCTGGGAACTGGAAAGTAAGATGCGGGAAGCATACCCAAATCTATTCCAGCAGGTGGCTGAGGATGAGGAATAAGTAACATCGAGGACGATGTTACATTTTAAGGGGGTGTGTATGTCACATACCCCAATTTTATAAAAATAATGTAATTATTTTTATTATATTCCTGAGACATTATGTTAAATTTAATGCTAAGTAGGAATTGATGACTCAGTAGAGTCACTAGAAATGGAAGGTAAATCAGAATATTTTATTTTTAATAAATAAATTATGGAGACAACAGCATGGGAGAGCTGTTAAAAGAGGTTACTGGTCAAACTAGTGGATGGAACTAGGTGGACAGACAAAAGACAAGTGGCAGCATCCTCAAACACTTCCTAAGTTGCAGGTGGCAACTTCCCTATATTTGGGGTCATGATTCCCCAAGAAAGTGGAATCTGAGCAGGTGGCTCATTAATGATAGTTAACCCAACAAAGACCTAGGCAATCTTTTAAATAGTACTCAATGAACTGAGCTAGGGGTTCAACATTGTTCTGAAGGGAGAATACATTCAGGTGAATGTTATTCAGGAGTCCCATTGAGGAAGAGGGAAAAATAGTAAGGAAGTTGTTTGGAGAGGAATGATGCAGTAACTTGGTTCCAGTATAGCTGTTTGGGCTGAGGGAATTATTCTGCTGCACCTAGTTCCATCCAGGGAGATCAGAGCAAGCTCGGGGGTCCTGAGAAGTGCTGTCTGGGCACTCTCCAGGAGTTGGTAGGGAGGAACAGCCTCCCATTGCTGTTGTTGTCTACAGTTTGACACAGGTTCTGCCACTTATTCCTGCTATTTATTGAGTAAATATGAATGTAGGTTATGATTATCTTCTTTATGTTTGAATAGGATTTATTTCAGTAAAAGTTAGCATCTCTAAATTATTAGTAGATAGATTCTGCAGAGTTATTATGTCTTAGAAATTTCCTAGTATCATTATTACCTTACAGTTAAGGTATTTGTTTTATGCGTGCTATACTTTGTTATTATTGTAAGTAATAGGATGTTATTGCGATTTTTAAACTTGGTTTAATACAATAGTTAAATAGATAAGTAGAGGCTCGTTATACAGTAATAATATTATTATAAATAATATTGCAGAAGAGGTGATAACTATAATTAGAGTAGCTTTATAGAAATCTAAAAACCAAACCCTAGTTAAATTTTGAACGAGTCTTTTCATAACAAGTAAATTGTTAAAAACAAACCCTAGCAGGAAGTATCATGAAGAATCGTTCATTGTTAAATAATATAGTTAAGGTATTGAAACAAAATAAAGAAAACAGAACCCTGCTGCCGAGCTTAAACATTGTCATATCATCACTCACTTGTCTCTCATTTCTCAATCAAATCTTAATCATAGAACTTAGTTACTGTTTTTACAACCAAAGCAATAGCAGAACAGAAGTCTAGTTCATTTATCGAGCTCAACAGTAGGAAGATATCATGTTTCCTATTACACTCAAGCAATAACAGAGTTGAGACCAAAGTAACAGAAAGACATCACAACTGTAGGATTCAGTTGAACCCTAACAACCCAATTTCACAATAAGGATTTTTCAGTAGAGAATTAACCTAGATTTTAATTCCACAACAAATTGAAATAGACAGAGTGGTTTCCCAGCTCATTACCGAGCTTTATTATCATCAAAAAAGTTTTTCACTTATCACTCGAGCTGCCAACAGAAGAAAATCATAACTACAGAATCAGCATACAACAAAAATCACTATTGTACTATCGTATTAAAATCCTATTATGCCAGACGTATAGGTATTTAAACTTTGGACAGTATCACAATGACTCACACACAGCCGCGTCACCATTTCATGCTTTAAGTGTTTTAGAAACTTAAAAATTTCCTACTACTGTATCTAGCATCATTTTACAGGAGAACACAAACATCCTACCAGTCATCTTACAGACAACACATTATATTAAGATTTATTTTCGAAACCCTCGGAGTTATCCCAAAAACCTTTTTAAAAAGTGTTGTAACAAAACTTAAACACCGAGGTCGTAACCTCCCTACAGAACAGGCTCACAAGCCTCTGTTCTCTTCTAAAATTACAATACAACTATTATGTATCAAAACAACCTAAGTGCCGAAAGGAGTTCCAATAGCCACAATAGCGACTGAAGCCATGCATCCAAACCCAACACAGGGTTAAACCCTTTTTGGTTTTCTTTTAAATTTTTACAATTACAAGATTTTGCAAGGCTGCTGTGACTTTTAAGTCAAACCAAAACCCTACAGCCCAAACAACCCACAAGGAGGATTTTGCCATGGTAAGAACCGGGCTTACCCGGAAACGCTACTTGCTGAAGCTCGTGCCACCCATGTCGTAAGTAGAGCCAGGACCTGCAAGACAGAGAAGTATATGTTAGAAACTTTATTTTGTTTAAAAAAAAAAAAACAATTCTTTGTAACTGCAAACACAAATGAGAATACAGTAACTTACCGGTTTTGAAGGAGGCTGCCATTCCAGTAACTATCCTGCTAACCACGAACACATGATGTATAAAAAACCCATCCTTGCCACCGAGTAACTAAGCTAGCAAAAGCAATGGCTGTTTTTCCCTGAATGGAAGTCTTAAGAAAATCACACCGAGGGTTATGAACACGCTGTGACAGGGATTCTACGGTTAACAAAAATACAAACCCTAGATTCGTGACCAGCTACAGTTGCCAACCAGCGAATACAAATGACTCTCAAACGAAGCTATGGACAATACGAAGGTGAGGCAGCATGCAAGCTGCTAGCATACTGTAACAATGGAGACCAGACCAGTAAAAGAAGTCAAGGGATAAACCCTAGGCATCATAACACTCTCCTAAACTATCAACAGCCAATTCTAGAGACTTCCAAACGATAACATTAAGCAAGGGAACTGTAATAATCTGGAAGTTGAATCAACAGCGCCACAACAAGGACTCAGACCTAGAGATGTTGCAGAAAGACCCGAGCCCGAAGGCGAAGGATAATGACGAGGTAGGGTTGGGTCCAGTGTTTTATATCGCCAAGCACTTGGCTCTCGTTTAACCACGTAGTAGCTTAAATATTTCCATGCGGTGGGTCGAGACTCCATAGTCTCATTCCCAATTATTGTCAATCAATTAAAAATCATAGCAATGATACCCAATTATGGTGATAAACCATAGTTCCAAACTTGCCAAAATTTCCATGTTAACACATGCTTCGATTTGGTATTGGAGAGCCATAATACTTGGACCTACAATCATTATAATCGTGATAATGACAATAAAGTTCAAAGATCTCAATGATATTCTTACCATTGTTGACAAATAAAAACTCATAATATATATAGATAAAACATTAGTGTAAGATCCTCATAATGGATATTTCACATATCATTCTTGTAATAATCAAAACCCTAGAATGATGTCTTTAATACCTTGTATTATATTCAACAGAAACTTGCTTGGTCATTAGCATTCGAGATTTAGACTTGGAGTCTGTTCCAAACATAGAGCATGTGATCAATGATTATAAAAATGGCCAATAGGTAGTTTTTAAATAAATCAAATGCTATTTGCAAACCGATCACTAAATTTTATAACCTAACCTAATGAGAAAGAATAAAGAGGTACTATATCTCTATTAACTTTCTAAGTTATTGTAGAGATGTAGGTCTTAAATAAATGACAATTTTTGTATGGAGATAGCGTTGCACAGCTGAGTTTTTACTCGTCAATTCTTCCTTATGGAACTTAACTAATGAAAACTAAGTTATGCAAATCATAAAAACTGTCTCAAGGAGAAAGGTCCTTTGCCATCCTTATTACACAACAAGTTCAATCAAATATTGAAAATGAAAGACTAAATCCAAACATGTTTATGGAATTTGTTCAAAGTATCATATATGGAAACAAGGAGACGACACCAAACTAGGCAAATCCTTAAACTTAATAATAGAAAAGCATGTACTGACAGGTAAACCCTACAATTGCTGAAGGTAAGAGAAATACAATACTAGTGATAAATTTTAACTCCAAATCCTTTGCAAATTTAAGTATAAATTCAAACATATTTAGAAGTTGAACTTAGCAAGAGGCAGGAAGATCTTCTACCTCTAAGATGACTTGATAAAAACTGGTTAGCATGTTACACTTTTTACTGAATGAATTGGTACTGCTATTTGATATTTAATACTTGAAAGATTTAAAGGTAGCGACTGTTATTACCTGTATATCTGTAAGAGATAGAAAATCGATTGCATTAGCTCGTAAGCTAAGTAAGCCCAGTTCGACATACAAACGCCCCCTTGTGGTTACAAAACAATAAAACAATCAGTAGCAGAAAAGAGAAAACCATAACAACATTTAAGTATAACAAAATATCATTTAGACACATTTATGACCACGTAAGCTAAACAAACAGTCATGTGGCTACATTTAATATCATTTATTGCTATCTTAAAAATTTTAAATTTTTCAGAATTTTTGGGTTTTGACAGGAAGTATGCAGTAGAGATCGTGAAGCGGTTCGAGATGATGGAATGCAAGGCCATGGCCACACCTATGGCATCGAACCTAAAGCTATTGAGTGATGCTTCATCAGAGTCAGTTGATTCCATGATATATCGTCAGATGATTGGGTCCTTGATGTACCTGACGAACACGAGACTAGATATTTGCTTTGCAGTGAACACCTTGAGCCAGTTCCTAATGGATCCTAGACATGTTCACCTGATTGTTGTAAAGCATATTCTGAGGTACCTGAAGGGTACAATTGATTATGGGATCAAGTATGATGCGAACCAAAAGTTTAACCTGGAGGGTTATGTTGATTCAAATTGGGCAGGCAGTGATACAGATAGGAAGAGCACTTCAGGGTGCTGCTTTAGTATGGGATCAGGTGTGATCTCTTGGTTTAGTAGGAAGCAATCCTACGTAGCACTGAGTACAGTCGAAGCAGAGTATGTTGCAGCTTGTTCGGCTAGTTGTGAGGCAATATGGCTTAGGAAGCTACTGTGTGAGTTATTTGATCTTCCGTTGGATGCTACCTGTATCTTCTATGACAATCAGAGTTCTGTGAATTTGTTTGAGAACCCAGTGTTCCATGACAGGTCGAAGCACATTGAGATCAAATATCACTATATCGGGGATATGGTGTAGAGAGGAGTAGTGAAGCTCTGTATGTTGCGACAGATGAGCCGATTGCAGATGTGTTGACCAAACCACTAGCCAGAGTGAAGTTTGAGTACTTTAGAGAGAGGCTTGGTGCTCTTCAGATAGAAGATACTTCGAGGAAGAACTGTTGGGACACATTTGCTGGAGCCATTCCAAGCATGGTGGTAGGAGGAATCCTTCGCATGGCTGTGGATGTAAGCATTGTGTGATGAGCATTAGGACGATGCTCATGTTGCTGCTATGTATGATGATCAGGATGATCATGTGTAATGAGCATTAGGAAGATGCTCCAGATGATATTCATTAGGATGATGCTGTGATGATGATCAAGATGATCATGCGATGATGATACGCATCAGGATGATTGTATGATGATGATCAGGATGATCATATGTGATGATATGCATTAGGTGGATGCATTGCATGATCAGTTGGATCATGTGTGATGAGTCCGGAAGACGCAGATGCACATGAGATTTTTCGACGTGGTGTAGATGTGTTCTCCCATGGTCGTGATGTAATTGCTGAAGATTTTCCGACATGGTGTAGATGTGTTCTCCCATGGTCGTGATGTAATTGCTAAGCCATTCTCATATGGTGTAGATGTGTTCTCCCATGGTGTAGATGTGTTCTCCCATGGTGTAGATGTAAGGGCTGGATCCATTCTCACATGGTGCAGGTGTGTTCTCCCATGGTGTAGATGTAAGGGATGGATCCATTCTCACATGGTGCAGATGTAAGGGATGGATCCATTCTCACATGGTGCAGGTGTGTTCTCCCATGGTGCAGATGTAAGGGATGGATCCATTCTCACATGGTGCAGATGTGTTCTCCCATGGTGCATATGTAAGGGATGGAGCCATTCTCACATGGTGCAGATGTGTTCTCCCATGGTGCATATGTGTTATCCCATGGTGTAGATGTAAGGGCTGAAGCCATTTTTCACACGGTGTAGATGTGTTCTACCATGGTGAAAAAGTAAGGGCTGGAGCCTTCCCTGAATGGTGGTAGATGTGTTCTCCCATGTCGATGGTGTAAGTGTTATGTGATGTTCATCTGGGCTATGCTCCGTGGACGATGAGATGATATGATCAGTATGATCATGAGTATTAGGATGATACTCTGTGGCCATGGACAGGTTGTACAGTTGCATGTAAAAGATCCTAGGAGATCCGATAGGTTGAGTTGTGTGCTCGTAATCAGTCCTGGGATGCTCTTTCGAGGTTTTTCCATGACCACATGTAATAGTGCCCTGGGAGATCCGATAGGTTGAGCTGTGTGCTCGTAATCAGTCCTGGGATTCTCTTTCGAGGTTTTGTGGTGGTCACATGTAATAGCTCCCTGGGAGATATTGCAGGTCGTGCTTAGGCACATAAAGGATCTTGGGATACTCTTTCGAGGTTTTGTTGATGCACGTAATTAGTCCTGGGATCCACAGCATGGCCAAAGATGATGAAGACCTATAGGAGGCTAGGATTACATCCAACATGAAAATTGGATGGATCTGTAGAAATTCCTATGATGAGAAGAATTGAGAGATAGCCCAGTGATCGAGATGACGAGTACATCAGCAGTGACGATGATGCTCCGTGATCCGGTGATGATGATCCAGCTCCAGAATTGAAGACTTGTGCATATATGTATTGATGACCTGTGTCAAGAGAATACCTTCCTAGTTAAGAGGGAGTGTTGATGTATTTGTAAATTTGGAAGATATTCACTTGTATATTATATTTGTACTTTATTGTATCCCCAACGGAGATGTATTATTCCTCCGATTGGAAGTGTCGTCATTTGTATTTGCAAGTGTCGCACGTATTATTGTAAGTGCCGCAACTTATATTTTATGGGTTATTAGACCACCTTGATGGGGTCGGCCCTGTATGAGTCATGTGGGTTAAAGGGTTATTAGATCACCCTAGTGGGGGTCGGCCCAGTCAACATTACGTTAAGTGGTTAAGTTGGGGCCAACCTAGTTAGAGTTAAAAGACAAGTGAAGTAGTGTATAAATAGAGAGTGTGTCTCTCTCATTTTACACATTCTCTCATTCACTCACTTCGCATTAGTAAGAGAGAGGAGGAGTGCACACAAGTGGAGGAGGAGTAGCTATTGCAGTCATCCATCTCTTGGTGTTTGATCTTTGTGATCTTTGTTTTGGTGCTTATTCTATCTCTGAGGAAGTTGCGGGGTTTTTCACCTTCTTGGTTTTCCCCGGTGAAATGTTTTGTGTCTCTTGTCTCTTGTCTCTTATGCTTGATATGCTGTACATGTTGTTCTTTCAGTTAAGATCCTAGATATATTGAATTAAATGATGAAAAAATAACAGCATGGATGGGGCCCACTTTAATTTTACCAAAATTAAATTAAAAAAATTTGTACATAAGGGAATTATCCCAAATTCAACTTGAATACGACCTTTATAGAGGTATTTCACCTGCAACTCATATCTTTGCCTGTAACTGTGTGTTTCCGGCTCATACAACTCCGGTGTTATAACCAGAAGCTTTAATACCACTCTGTAATGTCCCCATCCCTAAATCCGGTCGGTAGGAGGGGACATTAACTGAATCGAGGCCTCTAAATTTCACCCCATAACCACAATTATGAACTTATACAGCTAAAATGCATGTGCAGACATGGAAATAAAAACACACAATGGAAATAAAATTGATCCACACACACATAACATGCAATTTACAGGTATAATTCTAGCATAAATACAACTAAAAATCATTACACATCAGATACATAAGAATACTTATATTTAAGCAAAGAAGATCCAAGCAACTGGCTGTGTAAGAGCGATTTTCCACCCATCCACAGGAACTCTGTCCAACGTATACTCTTTCTGCTGAGAGGCCACCCCCAAGCTGGGATATGAGGCCACCAGGGAAAAGGGAACACCTACATGATTCAATATCTCATCCCACAACCCACTCTGCTCTCTATGCTTAGCCAAAATATCCAACAAAGCTCTACATGGGTCTCACTAATCCTTCACAACCATGGCACTCCTTCCAATTTCCCCACACAACACAAGGAAGGAATTTCCCTTCACTGATCCACAGTTCCCTCAAGAAATCCAACCCTTACAATGATTACCAATGTGTGCAGTAAGAGTCCAACCTATTGTAAGCTACTGGACATCCTCCTGCAACATTAATCCATGGATTCTCAATTATCCAAGAGTATCAAAACTCAATGGGTAATGGTTCCTAGCTTTCTGGACCTCCATGCTAACCTACAACCATCTATTTTCGCTTCCAAAAATGTAGCTATATCTCTAAATTCGAATTTTTGGGTCAAACACAGTCTGGTAATGGTCATGAATAGCAATAGCAAAACTCTACGTAGTGTAGGAACATGCATGAGAGAATGATCAAAAGAGTACTGAATCCAAGGGTATGAGGTAAGGGTGAAAAGAGAATTGACATAGCTTCTGACCATAGAATAAATAGAACTGCTGACATCTGACATAACTATCACAACCTCCATGCTTCAATAAATACATGAAGCGACTTTTCCCACCAACCTCACATATGCATTCAATGATTGGATTTAATAGTCAAGAGAAGGTAATTGGCTTATTTAAGGCACATGGAATATTTTGGATGAGTTATGAGGTTGACACATGGAATCCAAGGATTTGGTTTCCCCTAGGCCCCCTTCCTCTTCCCATCTGGTGGAATCATATCCCCTCTAGTGATCTTCACATAGCCATCTTGGAACATTTTATTAATTTTCAACATAATGTTTACACACATTCCGAATTGGCATGATAAGCCAACCATATGGTCCAAATACAAATATATACATCATACATGCCTAGCCATTCACTAGTTGGGCCTTGGCCTTGAGTTCCACACTAGGAATCCATAGTAGCATATTTACATCATTCACATAATTTTGATTAAATACATTCCAAGTCAAAATTGTTGGTATTACACCGCTATAGGGCCTTTTCCTTGTAGTGCCCTTCCCATTTTGCCTCAACAATGACATCATAAGTGAGTTTTGTTGTGATATGACCATTGTAAACATTCCACAACCAGATGAGTGAATCCTCCACAGAGGAAAAATGAATACCTAAGTGCTTTAAACCAAGAATGTAACAATTCCATTTGGAGGTTGAATCCCCTAGCAGATCCAAGTCTGAGGCCAATCTCCAGGAACTATCTCCTCAAACTGTGACGGTTTGATAAAAAACCTAAGCTAGGACTAATATGCCGCAATCACAAAGACGATGAACGAGAACATCTGATGAAAATGAATAATGATCTTCACCAATAATGGGGTCTCTTCCAACCCGAATTTGCATACCATTACTAGGTTTCTAGGCCAACCAGCTTGTCAACACCTAGACATAGTTTGTAAGACCATTCCAAATATTTGAGCTAGCCGTCGAGGTTTTTAGATCCCTGTGAATCCAATCCACCAACAAATTGTATTGCATATATTTTCCTCTCATAATGACGCCCCACCAACCATTTGAGAAAAGGAAACGCCACAGGGTCTTTGCCCCCGGGACTTTGGAAAAGTCAAAAATATTCTTTAAACCCCATTCACTTAAGGATTTGGGCCTGGCAATTTTCTCCCATCCCACAAGATGAATTCTCTTTTTATTTTTAGCCCTCGACCATAAAAATCTGAAGCATCGTTGTCGAATCTTATTCAAGATTGATTTTGGGATTTTGTTCATCGACAATTGATAAATAGGGATGTTCTCCAATATAGATTTAGTGAGGATCAACTTGCCTCCCAAAGACAACGAACGTTAACACTGTTGGTCCAGTTTTTTCTCCACTTTCTTCAATGACCACAACTAGTCACCATACCAATAACAATTGTTCTTGAGGAAATACCCTAAGTATGTTAAACCGGATTACAAGCTATCGATCTTAAAAGGGAAATTATGTTGCAGAAATAACTCAAATTCATCCTCTATTCCTGAAGTATAGAATCCAGATTTATCATCACTAATCAACATACCTGAAGCAACACCAAATAGGTCTAGACATTCTTTAAACGCCAACCATTCAGCAGGAGTACCTTTGCCAAACAACAAGACATTGTCCATAAAGAACAAATGTGTAAGATTTATCACACCAATGATTTTGACATCGATTAACCTATCATCTGCAATTGCCTTGTGAAGAAGAAGGCTCAATCCCTTGATGGCCAATAAGAACAAATAAGGGGATAGTGGGCACCCTTTTCACAACCCACGAGAGCTCCTAAATAATTCACATGGTACTCCATTAACCAAGATGGAAAAAATTGTCTAAGAAACACAACCCATAATCCAGTTGGTAGCATCAATGCTTAAACCGATCTTCAACAATAATAGTTTGAGGAAACTCCAACTCACCTGATCATAAGAATTAACCAAGTCCACTTTGAGAACATAATCCTTCATCTTCTTCATCTTGATCGAATGCATACACTCATGCGCCACCCTAACATTGTCAAGAATCTGTCTATTGTTGAGGAAGACAAACTGATCCTTCGAAATAAACTTAGACATGAAAGGTTTAATATGCTTAACTTTAACTTTGGATATTAACTTGTACACCAGATTACAAAGTGATATAGGTCGGAAATCATTAAATGTAGAGGGATTTGATCACTTGGGTATTAGGGCGATGAATGTAGCATTCAACCCTCCACTAACCTGGACCAAGATACGAAATTGGACCTTATACACTATATAAAGATGATTTGTTGGATTGTAGGAGCATTTGGAGGAAGTTGTCACGAGGAAGAGGGTGGGGTTAGGGGATAAGCCATGTACGTGAGGGGTCTTTTTCCATGCTAGGAACATGTGGGGTTTTGGCACATACATGAGGTCACGGTGAGTTCAAGACCTACATGTCATGGTGATGAGTATAACTCCCAGATTCACTTATTTCATTAATCAAAGTCTTTATTTATACATTGGTTAGGTGTCTCTTGGCATTTGGATTCCAAGAGATCCATTGGAGTCTCCAAGACTCATGTTCGACTTATTGTAACCGTCTACATATTTACATTATTTACAATATAGTTGAAATCATAATCCCGGAGGATTAGATTTCCAACATTCTCCCCCTTAATCCGAAAGGATGTTTGTAAGCCTGAGCATGGTTCTAAACTTTCAAACTTTTCTCTTCCAAGTGCTTTAGTGAAGATGTCCGCAGTTTTCTCATTTGTGGAACAATGACGTAAATGAACTGTCTTGGCCTCAACACGATGTCGAATTAAATGATACTTTGTGTTGATGTGTTTGGTTCGATCATGGAATCTAGGGGGGTTCTTGTCCAACTTGATTGTAGAAGTGTTGTCAATCAAAAGTGGAGTGGAGTTTTCTTGTTTCTCCTGCAAATATTCACATATCTTCCTGAGCCACACTATGTCTTTTGTTGCTTCTGCAACAACTACATATTATAGCTCTGTTGTTGAATCTTCTGGAACTAACTGTTTGCATGATCTCCAGGAGACAACTACTGATCCAAGACTCATGATGTATCCAATAGTGGACACTCTTGTTTCTTTGTCGCCATTGATGTCTGAATCAGAGTACCGAATGAGTTTGAATTCTTCCACATTAGAGTATTTGAGTCCCAAATCTTGAGTCCCTTTCAAGTATCTTAGAACTCTTTTTGCAACAGACCAGTGTCCTTCACAAGGTTTGTGCATGAACCGTGAAATGATGCCAACAACATAAGAAATATATGGTATGTTGGTGGTAAGGTAGATAAGGATTCCTACAAGCTGTTGGTACTTGGTCGCATCCTCAAATTATTTTCCCTCATTTGATGTGAGCTTTAGCTTTTGCTCCATTGGAGTTGAGAGCGGGTTGCAGTCTGTCTTGCCGAATCTATTTAGCAATTCTACAATATAATTCTTCTGAGAGATGAATATGTACTTAGGATGTTGAGTCACTTCAATTCCTAAGTAGTAGTGAAGATGTCCTAGATCAATTATTTCAAATCATTTATTTAAATATTTTTTATGGATGCTATATAACTTTCATTGTTCCCTGTCATCAAAAGGTCATCTAGATACACTACAAGAAACACAACAGATCGTCCAACTTTCTTTACAAACAATTTTGCATCATCGAGATTATAATGTTTGAAATTCAGCTTTAGAATATGCTCGATTAGCTTTTCATACCATGCTTGAGGTGCTTGTTTTAGGCCATACAAGGACTTGACAAGTTTGCATACCTTGTGTTCTTGTCCCTTCACAAAAAAACCTTTTGGTTGAAACATGAAGACATTTTCTTTCAAATCTCCATTCAAGAATGTTGTTTTTACATCCATTTGATGAACTTTCCATCCATTTTGTGCAGCAAAGGAGATTATAGTGCGGATGGTGCCCCATTTTGCTGTGGGGAGAACGTTTCTTCATAGTCAATTCCTTCTTTCTATCCATAGCCTTTCACCACGAGCCTTGCTTTGTGCTTGTCAAGTGATCCATCTAATTTGTATTTTTTCTTGTATACCCACTTGATTCCAATTGGTTTGGTTCTGATTGGAGATTCAACTAGCTTCCAGGTTCCATTCTTCATGAGTGCATCATACTCAATCTACATGGATTCTTTCCACTCATCACAAGTAGCAGCCTCTTAAAAGGAAGTTGGTTCAAAGTTAGCAAAAAAATTCAATTCATAATCAAATGAGACATTCATGTCATCACCTGAGTTATCTGCATTTCCTCCATCTTCTTGTCTAGTTGAGCTTCTCGTTCCCATCTTTCCAACTTCATATGAATGGACACTTTCAAGTGTCTTTGTGGCCTATTTCAGAATATTCCTTGATGGTCCAGGTTGATCAGCTGATGGTGCTTCATTCTCTTAAAGGTTCAATCTTCCAATTCTCTCAATCACATCATCCAGTTGAGTCTCTTGTTCAGGTGAAGTGTCAAGAAATTCTTCTTCATGATTTTCTTCATGAGGGGGTGTTGGTGCTACTTCAAAAAGAAATTCCATAAATTGATCCAAGATAGGGATCCACCCTTCAATATGTGGAATTTCATTATCAAATTCATAATGTGTCTTTAGATGGGAAAAATTATCCATACAATCAAGCTATCTTTCAATAGACTGGTCATTTTTATCAGTTTCAAGAAAAATGACATCTTTGGAAATAACAAATTCTTGTTTACCTTATCATAAAGGCAATATGCCTTGGAGGTTTTTGAGTACACCAAGAAAATGCATCTTCGAATTTTAGCACCAAGCTTGTTTCTTTGCTCCTTTGGTATCAAGGCATAATAGGTGGAAACAAAAGCCCTAAGATTCCTGACCGAAGGAAGGTGTCCAAACCACATTTCATGAGGAGTCATATCTTCAACAACATGAGATGGACGTATATTTATCAAATATGCTGCACATATTACTGCATCACCCCAAAACATCAGCTTCACATTCTTGAAAAACATCAATGAATGTGTTGTATTCATTAAGGTTCTATTCATCCTTTCTGCTACACCATTTTGTTGAGGATTGTAGGGAACTGAAGTTTGATGTGTAATACCATGTTTTCAAATATAGTATTCAAAAGCATTAGAAGTATAGTCTTTATCATTATCGGACCGAAATGTACCAATATGTGCTTGTGCTTGATTTTATATCCATGCATGAAAGTTCTTGAAAGTTTGAAATGCTTCATATTTTGTATTCAACAAATATACCCAACACATTCTACTATAGTCATAAACAAAAGTCATGAAGTACTTATTACCATTTGTAGAAGGAATTGGCATGGGGCCACATAAGTTAGAGTGCACCAACTCTAATTTTTACATGCTCTGAATTTAGACTCTTGTAATGGTTGCTTACTATGTTTTCCTAGTATGCATGCATCACATTTGTTATTTTTCTTAGGAATGGTGGGAAAACCAAATAGACTATTATTTCTTAACAAACGAAGAATATTATAATTCAAATGACCAAATCTAGCATGCCATAACAAATTGGATGACATATTACCTTCTTCGTGCTGAGAGAGGTAGGACAAGTTTTGAACTCTTGTAGAAGAGCTCCCTCAACTTCAACAACTTTCCATCTTCATAATTGGTCATGATGACCTTGCTGCTAGAGGAATTTGTTGGCACGGGATTAGTCCACATGAAGTGCGGAAGCTGACAACTATGAAAAGGGATAATCCGCGAAAGCAGGGTCATTCGCGGAGAACGAGGAAGCGCAAGATTAGTTTAGGTTGTTAGAATTGGTCATGTGGACCGTTTTGTAACCACTTAGTTTCATATAAATAGGAGGATGATTGTAAGCATAAGGGAATCCATATTTTGATCATTGATCCTTGATTTTGGTATCGACATAGTTGAACTGCTTTGTATCCGCGATAAGATGTTTTGACTGTTTCTGCGAAGGTTATTCTGTACGTTTTGATGAATGCATGAAGATGTTCGATTATGGTTCTATCTTTTGTCTTTGTTTTTGCTAAATGATGAGTATAAGTGTTTGCGAAATGCTTAATACTCTGTGGTTTGGTGATTGTTGTTCATGCAAATGAGTACTTTGATTATGTTGATGCAAATGTCCATTATGTATCGAATCTGCGAATGATGAATTGTTAGCATAATGCGAAGGCATAATCTCTGTTTTCTACGATTGTAATGTATGTTTAATGCATGTCCTCCTCCCACTGTGGAAACTTGGTTCTTGTAGCCCCCTTATCCATCTCAAGTGAGACTTCACTCGCTCTGCAAGTGTTGTTGGAAAGGGTTAAACCTTTTTGGGACGGTGTTTAAGGGAGTTTGGTTGATGTTTGTTGACGACAGTGCAAAGTGAACCCCTGTCAATAGACATTGTGTCAAAAAATGGTTCCGTTGCCGAGACCTTGAAGAGAAAAATAAGCGGATATGCTGTGGCATCTGACGAAACCGAAGATTGAAGAGTGGTTTGACAAGAAGACAGAGGAATTCGTAGAAGGAGAAAATCGGAACCCTGAACAGACAATGAGCTGTTGGTTGCAGAAGTATATTTATTCGGATATCCATGAAGTGTTCTTCTGTGAATTCCCGGTGCTGTTGCATGAGTGGCTAGCGCAACTAACATTTCAGAAAAATCATTGCCAAAATACTGAGCCTGACCATTGGACTCCAGAACTGATTCGACAGCTGAAACGCGTCGACAATAAAGTACCAAGGGCTATCGATTTCTGGGTGGATAGTATCCTAGAGGGATATATTACTGAGTTTGCAGTAGACACAATCAAATCGTACAACGACGCAGAAAGGAATTTTTTTAAAGGATCGAGGGGA
Source organism: Larix kaempferi (assembly GCA_027924585.1). NCBI lineage: Eukaryota > Viridiplantae > Streptophyta > Pinopsida > Pinales > Pinaceae > Larix > Larix kaempferi. The sequence goes on from BSBM01000515.1 coordinate 21,751,447, forward strand.
AGACTCTTACTGTTGCTAAAACTGTTGATTAAGATGCTCGTCTGTGAAAAGGGAATATTAAGGATGACTTCTGACGAGTAGAAGATCAATGTACGGAGGTTGTGGATATCGCGTGAATGCGGATCTGATAGAAAGATGTGGGGTAAATGAACATGAGTGATGACGAGTTTCTAAGGGAAGCTGGCGAAGAGTGTGGTACCTTGAGGAGTGGGGTGATATTCCGACATCCTGAGAAGAATTGGATGACTGAGAGAGAGTCTCTTGAGGGGACCGGAACGAAAGACTCCGAAATAGGACCACAAGGGAGGAAGCGACCTTATTGTGACGAAGACAGTGACCAGGCTACCCCAGAAGCAGAAGAGGGATGGATCGTAAGTTACAACATACCTTCAACCCTGCGCACTACTCAGAATTTCACAGGAAGAAACACAAGTAATTCGCAGAGTTGCCCTACGTGCAGCGGTAGAAGTAGTGCATCAGTAAACAATAACAATAGGAACGTTAGAATGGCAGACGACACAAAAATGTCCACTTTCCAGGGGAATGGGACTGAGGATCCCGAGCAGTATTGGTTTCTGTGTGAAGCAGTATGGACTACGAAGCAGGTCCAAGATGAAGATATTAAAAAGGGACAGCTAGCGACAACCCTCAGGGGCCGTGCGCTAGATTGGTTTATGAAGTTTACAAAGGTTCCAACGGGAACACCAGGCAAGACATTGGCGCAGATCAAAGCAGGAATGGTCGATGAGTTTAGAAATCCAAAGTTGGAGTCACAGTATGCCATCGAGCTCAAAGAAATCAAGCAATACCCAAATGAGCTGGTATGTTAATTTGATCAATGGTAAAAAACATTGATAGCGAAGGTGAGTTTCAGAATAAATGATATGAAACATAAGGAGTGGTTTATTGTAGGATTGGTGCCACACATCCGCGGACCACTAATGCAACAGAAGGTCGCAACACAAGCCAAAGCGTTGGAGATTGCGATGAAGTTGGAGGCTTCACCAATCAGTGAAGCTGGTGTAGGGATGGATAGGATACAAGCACAGTTGGTCGATCTGACACTCCAATTGCAATATATGAAGAAGGGGAAAGAAACCCGCGAAGACATATGGTGCACCAGATGTAAAACAGAAGGACACCATAAGGATAATTGTGCAGAGTTTCGAGAATATTTGCAATCGGGTGCACAGAATCCCCTCCGCCAGGGAGGAATTTCGTGGTGTACTGTCTGTCAGACCATAGGGCATCGACCGAAGGAATGTGTGTACTTACAAAATATGGTGTCGAATCCAGTAAACCTATATTGAAAATTTTGTCAATCGGTTGGCCACGATGAGAAGGATTGCAGGGCCTATGACCTACTCCAGGATCAGACTATCGATACATACTTTATGAAATGGGGAGAGCAACCGACGGTACAACAACAACTGCAATATACCCAACAAAAACCTCATTTTAACCAACCGCAGCAGTATGATCAAGGGTAGTATGGGAAACCATAGTATGGTCAGCCACAGTATCTGCCATTGCAGTATGGCTAGCCGCAGTATGGGTAGCCACCATATCAACAGCCACAATATGGACAGCCACAATACCCACCATATGGGCCACCACATGGAGGTTTTAGAGGAAAAATTAGGGTTTGCAAAAAAATTGCATTAAAAATTGTTTTACCTTCACAAGCAAGGCTCAAATGCAATAGCACAACACTTGAAGCTCCACGCAATTTCACCACCAGTCATCAATTTCTCCATAGTCTCCACGATATCCAAGAATGGACGTAGCGCTAAATGTGAAGGAGAGAGAGATCACTTCACACACAACCTTGCAACAACTCCACGAGCAACTTTACTTTAAGCTTGAACGTGATTAGCTCTTATGGATGGTGAGAACACAACTCTTATGGATGGTGAGAACACAACTATTATGGTTGGTGAGAGTCAAAACTCTTATTATGTGAGGTCACAACTCTTAATATGTGAGATTGCAACAATATGTGAGGTTGCAACTCTTCTTTTGAGCAGTCACAAGAGAAATCGTATCTACAAGCAGGTTCTCCTCCAAGGAGGATTAGGGTTACAGATGGACACTTTCAATACCAAAAAGAGCAGCAACAGTATGCAAGATGAGGAGGGGGAGAAAAAATGCGACTAGAGGAGAATTGGGGTTACATATAGACTCTTTCAAGTTTCTCTATGCATCGTTTCACTATGGATACACTCTCATTCAGTAGAAAACATTCATTGCTACAATAGAAATGGTCTCGAGTAATTAATGTTTGCAAATGCAGTGCAAGACTCACATGTGGAATGAGTAGAGCGATTGAGCAGAGTGGGACGCAAAAAATGAATGGAGTTATGGAAGGAAATAGTGTATCTATAGGAAGTACAACATAGTTGGGTAGAGCAGGATGTAGAAAATGAACGGAGCAGGCGGGAAACCAGAACATATGGCTAACAATCACCCTCCATGGTTTCTTATCTACTAGGTACTTCCAAAGAACACATAGTTGATAGTCTACTTCATAATCATGATGTCACTCTTTTCACACTTAAGGAATTTGGCCATGGATTAAAACTACAGGAAGCAATAGGTAGACTAGCATAGCTCAAAGAATTCATTTGTACAAGGTGATTAAGTGTTCCTTTGCCTCTAGCCTTATAAAAAAGCCTCTCTCAAAGTAAAATGCCATTAGAAGTTTGGACCAAAGTTTTACAACCCATATTATATTGTTCAATGCATTGGTCAGGTGGCATACAAATTAGCACTCACAACACACTCCAAGATCCACCCAGTATTTCATGCGTCATGTTTGAAGAAGCTCATGGTTCATAATTGTTGATTTCAAATTACGTTACTAGAACTATATGAAGAATGATCAATTTGGCTCCAACTAGAAGCAATTTTTGACATTGGAGAGTGTCAACGACATCAACGCACTATCCGTGAAGTTTTCATTTAATGAAGGATAGCTCACTAGAAGATGCTACTTGAGAACTGTAAAACATTTTGTAGTAGTTTCCCCATCTTCAGCCTTGATGACAATGCTTCTTTTGAATGGGGAGGGCATGTTTGAGTCCTACCCCAGCCCCTCCACTTTATCAATGTATAAGGCCATAAGGACTATTAGATAGTTAATGGGTAGTGATTTAATGTAAAAGGGACCTCTTTAATGAAATAAAGGCCCCTAGGTTGTTCACAATTATTAATAGCGGGACCACTAGTTAGGACTTTGGCTATTGAAGTACTATATATAGAAAAGTAAGTTTTGTAATATTTTGATAAGAATTGTGATTGTATTGAAGATTTTGTTTTAAAAATTGTCTCCTTGAAAAGACAAGTGAATATAGCTTTTCATAATTTTATCTCTTATGTATTATAAATACATAAATGTTGAATTTATTGTAAACTTCTTAATAGAGATAAGAATAAAAATTGATAGCCATTATCGAATGTATATGGCATGTAATTAATTCAACATCAAAAGAATAATTTTTTCTATAGGTAAATATAGATTTATGTTATCATCATATCTGTATTAATGAAGAAAATACTTAGAAATAATCCTCCACAACTGCGAAAAATAATTTGAGCAGTTGGTGTATATGTATGAGGATAATGAAAAAAGTCTTTATTATTTGTAATCTTACCATTCTTGTATTGTGTAAGATTTAAGATAAGAAAATAAATTAAGTTTACTAAATAGTTCATTCACTGGTGTTATTTTAAATAATTTCAAATAATTACGCGAAGGCGTATTTTAAGGAAGTGGTTCCTCTCACCCCTTCGTCTCCCGTCGACGACGAATGAGGTGCCGTCCCCTGTACACTTTCTCAACATATTTACATCGAAATCTTTTTTTTAAGACGCCGTGACATGTATACATTGTATATATACTGTGATTCAATATTTTCTCTCTTGCCACATAGTGTTTGCGTCGCCAAAACTGGAGAAATAGAATGCCTGCGCTCCACCAGACGAAGATTGAGGAAAGTGCCACCAATTAAAGGGAACCCAAATGCGAAAATGGGGAAGTGGGTGTCCGAAATTTGGATGCCGAAATTGCAAGAGAAGATATGGATGGGATTCTACAATAGCACTGAGCAAATTGCTCGTGCTTACGACGCTGCTGTGTATTGTCTGAGAGGACCCGCCAACAAACTCAATTTTTGCGATTCTCTGCCCAACATTCCAGATTTTGCGTCTTCTCTTTCCCATTAGCAAATTCAACGTGTTGCCACCAAATATGCCTTGGGAAAAATCCCTTCGAGCTCGTCCCCTATGCATAATAATACTTACAATAGTGAAGCGAGGGAGAAGCGTGCATCGTTGTCAACATCTTCTTGGATTTCAGAAATGGATTTGTCCAGCAACAACCAACATATTTCCAAGGAGATGGACTGGGAGTTGTGGGAATCTCTATTCGATGGCCATGACTCTCTGAATTTGGAAAAGTTTTCCTCGTATGGAGAGTCCTTACCGTCGGAGTTCGTTCCAACTTGGTAGCAAAAGCAGAATAACAGGGATAGTGGTTACGGTACTGATACATCTTCCTTGAACCGACAGAGGTATGTGTTAATTTTTTGAGCATTAATTCAATATACTCTAGGATCTTTACTGAGAGAATAACATGTACAACATATCAAGTATAACAATGCATATCAATCACGCCAAGCAATCACATGAGACAATGGACACACAGAGTTTCACTGGGGAAAACCATAAAGGTGAAAAACCCCACAACTTCCTCAGAGATAGAAAGAGAAATGATACAACCAAGGTACAACCAAAGTACAAGAGATAGTCTTCTACTAGTAGCTCCTCCTCCTCCTCAACTAGTGCGCCACTTTCCGAGTGATGTACAAGTGAATAATGAGATGATCAAATAGAGAGATCCCGCTCTCTATTTATACTTGTTCTGAGCAGCCTAATAAACCTATGGGGCCGACTTGTCTAACTCAGCCTAATAACCCCAGATTACATTAATCTGGGCCGACCCCTCTATTAGGTGGTTTAATAACCCATCATCAAGTTACACCACTTGCGACACTTGTCAATACAAATGACGACACTTCCGTATAGAAGAATAATACATCTCTATAGGAGTACAATAATATATAGATGAAATACATTCCGAAGTTACATATACATCAACAGTATGGAAGTTTCACGACGTTTGAATTAATTATTGTGAAGAAAGGAATATCCGTGTTTTGAAATCCCAAGGACCGGAAAAGTCCCAACCATTTTTGTGTTGTTGGCCAGCAATAGCGCGGGGTCAGTTTCGAACTTGCGACTTCTCTATGGCCCACTACAATTTGGGTGGGGACGGTTGTTCGAATCACACAAGCTTTAATATGCTCTCAAATTCTTAGTATTATGCACACCTACCAATATAATCCGGGCTTTGGAATCCTCCAAATCCACTTTACATGTTTACCGATCTATTATGCACACCTACCAATATAATTGATTTGACTTTTATTATACACATGTCTCACTATAATTGATTTGACTTTTATTTGGGTGGTGGGTGAAATTGATTTGACTTTTATTTGGGGAGTGGGTGAGATGTAAAAATAATAAATAATAAAAATAAATTTAATATAGGTTATGATGATGATGGTGGTTAACATCCAATTTGGTTAATTAGATTTATAAAAAAAAATGATTTAATTTGCTGTAAAAATTTCTTTTGATAATTAAAAAATTTAGAAAGAAATTATATATAGAGAGAGAAAGAGATGAATTTTATAATTATTTTTGATTAATTAAAAAAACATGAAAAAATTTAGAAAGAAATTAATTATATATATATATAGATGAATTTTATAATTGTTTTTGATTGGTTAATAAAACATGAGGAAAATCTCTTTGCTACTTAAATCTATTTAGTAATTTTATTTGTGGTTTGTCTTTGTGTATTCACCAATGACAACCATACATTATGGATTTAATATAAATAATTAAAAAAAATCACGTATTAAAAAATAGGTTACCATAGAGTGCAAAAGAAAATATTTGCTCTTAACTTAATTTGAATTGTAACTAAAATGTTTCACATTTTGGGGCTTTTTTTTAATTTTCGTGATTCTATTGTGTTTTTTTGACAATTTTAATAAAAATAAAGTTAAATGTTCTATCATTTTGACCTTTTCTATTTAACATTAATGATTAATTTTTGTAAAATTACAATGTTGGACAATGTGAACATATGATATTTGCAATTTTATCAATTTGAAATTATTAGTATAAGACATTTTTATGTCCATTTCCCTTTTCATTATTTGAAATAGCTCTATAATGAACCATTCATATCACATTTAGACTATAAATTTTAGTAATTAATAACTGCTTCATAATTTTAGGTTAAAAAATATCAATCTATCCCTTGTAGAATTCCAACCAATAAAGCAATTTAGTTAATATGTAAATGACACCATCTTGTGTGTAAGAATGGAATATGACAACAAAAATATTTGTTTGAGAGTAAAATTGTGTAAAGGACCATCTATGCACATTAAAACCATACATAATTGGTACCGAGTTTTCCTTTATTGAATCTAGGTATTTTTTTATTCCACCATCTTGTGCTTACTTTCCGTCAAATTGTGAAATTGCCCAAAATACATAGGCAATCAAATTTTAACTTTAAACTGCTCTATAAAGGTATTTGTACATGAAAATAATAATTTTTCTTTGATTTCCCTAGATGGTAATTAATTTCATACATCTTTGCACCTTAATAGTAAGCTTTTGCTACACTTCAATGTCAAGTACTTAGAAAATATTGTATTGCAACATGCATTTCATGAAGAGTAATGCCATTGTGATATGTGTATTTTGTTTTCTTAATATGTTGAATAATTAATTTTATGTGTATTTTTTTTGATAGGTTGAATAATTAATTTTTTAAGTTCATATTTTGTAGATTTAGTTATATAGGAGGATGGATACGGTTAGATTTTTCTGGAAGTCCAAATGTTGGTAATTTGAGTTTCTGCTTTCAACAAATTGGTATTATGGAGATTGAACCTTTGTATTAAAAATAATAAGGAAAATTCACATTTTACATGTGTATTTGATTTTTATGCAAATCTTTCTTTGGATATTCCTTGTCTGTCGGCCCGCTTAAAAACTGCCACATGCTTTGTGATGGTTCATCAAGTTAGGTTTCCCTGGATCGAGGTTTCCTGTCACTTCGTCGCTCGTCGATTCAACTCCTGCTTTCTATCCATATCCTTTTTGGTTTCTCTCCTGATCCTCTCCTACCACTTCGTGCGGCTTTCCCCATTCAGTATTGTTGCAACCGCCTTCGACCAAATCCTTAAAGCCCCATGTTCTTCGCTAAACTTCTCAGCATCACCAATAGTCCCTGCAGGAACAAACCCCATCCTTGAAATGAAGAAAGAAACGATGAAAGCGGTTGGAATCCCTCACAATGATTTCTCGTGCAACAATCAAATCTTGGAGATATACTTTGTTGCGATGTGACAATCTCCACAAACACGTATGTTCTTTGTGATTCGAATGGGCACTGTTGGAGGTCTACTAATGAGACCAAATGCAATGGTGAGCTTCTCACTGTGATAGCAAAAAACACATTCCTTTTGTTCATGATCGACATCGTGTAACACACGGTTTGTGTCAGGTAGATATCCTGCATCTCTCATCTGTGTCTCCAATTTCTCCAATGTTTCATATATCTTTTATGTTTGTGGGTGTGATCTATCTTTAATAACAAAGACATGCACCCTATTCTTCACCTCAATCCAGCTACATCCTGGTTTTTTTTTCACTCCCCGGTTCTTGATCAGTTTTCTCAACTTCGCTGCTTCCTCCCATTGACCAGTTGCAGCATAGATGCTAGAAAGCTGCACATATGTTGCACCATTTCATGGTTACAAATCAAATAAGCATTCTGTAGCAAGCTTTCCTAGCTCCACATTCCCATGGATTCTACAGGCAGCAAGTAATGCCCTCCATATGCTAACGTCGGGCTCATAAGGCATGTTGTTGATGAATTTCTTTTCCTCATCTAGGAGGCCAACACGGCCAAGGAGATCCATCATGCAAGCATAATGGTCTAGTCTAAGTGTAGTATTATAGCGTCGCCTCTTGGCATCCAAGCAACGAAGGCTTGCATCCACAAGGCCAGAATGGCTGCAAGCAGCGAGAACAAAACTAAAGGTAATGTGGTTTGGTTTGATCCCTTCCAGTAGCATTTGTTCAAATAATCGAAGGGCTTCTGTGCCCTGACCATTTTTTGCATATTCTGCAATCATCAGAGTCCAAGAGACCACTGTTATTACCAAACTAACATCGATCGACTGACCCTACAATAAACACTACAAGACCCGCGCAATGAAAATTTCCAATGGACGATCCGCTCAAGATTTCCCATGTCTTCTCTTTACAAAACGAATTAGACAACATGATCTGAGAAAAAGAAAAGATTGAGCATGTCACATACACATCGCGGCATTAAAGAGTCGGATGAAACAAAAGGGTGGTGAAAAGGAAAGATAAAAACTCTAGAAAAATAAGCATATCATGAGACATAGAAGCATGGAAGAGAGGTCCCACACTACAACAAAGCAAAACCATACAAAAAATACTAGGACTGCGCCAGCACCTACCTGCACGCACGATTGACCATGATTATTCCTTACTGGATCACATCCAATGAGGCCATATATTCATCTCCGCGCTAAGTAATGAACAATTTTTTAACCGATCCATCCTACACAAATACGCGACCATTAAATATTTAAAAAAAAATGCCCCCAGACCAGGAAAAAAAACAGTTCTATGATTTATACACAATTAAAATTGCAAAAGGAATTTTACATATACTCGTTGTGGCAAGAGTGCCAACTCCTTTCCCCACAGGCATGACTCAAGCTTACTCTCTACTCACTAGAACTTCCTCCCAGATGGCGTCTTTTCCTGTTCGAATCTCTGCAAGCGACCTCCTTTCTGTTGGAAATGCTAGGCGAGCAACTCGCACACTCTGTCCAAAATGGTTGAGTTGTGGGTGGGTGCTCTTAGAAGAGCTTCCAAGTATGGAAACATTGGTATCTTTGGGAGAATAACTTGCACATAGCAGGTTCCAAGCAAGTAGGGTGTTTTGGTTTGTTACCCACAACTCTTAGGGATTTCAGGTATCCACATCGCCAAATCGTTGCATGTGTCTTACATGTAGGGAGGTGGTCACATGTTCATTCAAGTGTGGTGGTAGGAAAAATCGGTGCACACGTCTCACATGCAGGGAGGTGGTAGCATGTTTGTTCAAGTGTGGTGGTAGGAAACATAAATTTAAATTGGATTATAAAATTATTTTTTTTGTAATTTTTAATATAGTGTATACAATCCTTCTGGACCAAACAATCATCAGTCGGACAAGGTTGAGTGCATTACCATCCAAAAGCAGACATCCCTCAAAAGTTTTATCCCATAGCTGAATTGATTTTAATACATACGTTGCATCAAACAAATTGACTGAAAGCCAAAGGAATGAGAAACGTATGGGCAAAGGACAAGACGACGAAAGGAGAGATACTCCTGTGTCTAGCACGACTATTAACGGTTTCCAATGCTGCTTGGAAATTCTATTAAATTCGTTTTACACACATCTAATCTTTGCAAGGACCGTTGATGTGCGACTTGGGGAGTCAATTCTTTTGTACAGCTACAACCTGAAATATTTGTGTTCCAGGGTGGTAATATTTCCAAATGTTTTGTTAGAGAAGGTCAAACTGGAATTATATCTCAACCCTAGATGTTCGAGTCGAGTTAAATTCCCAAATAAATTTGGAAGCAACATCAAACTCAAAGCATCATACAAATCGATCTATGAAGGAATTAGGAAGCGACATCATTTTTGACGAGTTGATTAACTCAAGGTATTTCAAGGAGTGCAAATCACCATTTTTTTTAATGCATGAAAAATGGCCATTTTTTCGAGCTACTTCATCTGCCTTATGGACCTAGAAAAGTATGAAAATGAGAGAGCCCAAATTTTTAGCCCTCGCAACATTCAGAAAGACGTAAATGCTGACTTTCGCTTGCAAAATGGAATGAAAATAAGAAAGAAAAATAAGCATACCTGAGATTCATGCCGCCACAACAATTTTAATTTCGCACCTGCTACTTCTAAAACTCTTAGGTTCTTCATTGGAATCCAGTGAGGTAGGCAAGGGTTTCCACACTTGCACGAGCTGAGTCACATGATATGTGCTGATGGCACCCTCCTCAATATGTGTTTTGGATAGCGCTCTTCAGTTGCAAGAAGTTGAAAATTCAAAATACCATTGAAACAACACTTGATTCTTCAGACTGATGGAGGGGGGAGTGTACCATTGCAACGTTTCCAACAGCTATTTCTTCTTAGTGCATCCTCATTGGTTAGGAAGCAAAATGTAGAAAACGACCAAGCATGCAACCAGATCATTGATTGAAAAACATCAACAGCCTCACTATAGCGTCTATATGATTCCTATACCATGGAACACGTCTATGTAGTCTAGACACCATTACTGACTCATAGAGTTCTTTGGACATACACCACTCTAACCAAGCACAAGAGAATCAATGGTTTGACCAAAAAGAAAAATATCACACATCTTGAGGGGGTTGATAAAGTGAAGCTGCCCAGTGATCAACCCTAGAAGGTTTGTGATCAACACGCACAGGTTTGTGCTACATGCATGCTGCCACAGGTCATCTGAAAGAGGATCGTAGTTGTCTTCTCTAGGAAACTCATGAAGACTAATTTCCTTGCAACCTGTCCAAACCCCAAGCTGTCGGCTGTCACGAGAGCACTATTGCCTCACTCTGATTCGTGGTGGCATTGGCCTGCCGTCCATTTCACAAGCCTTGCATTACCCACGTTGAAGTGGAGGGATAGCCTTGTCGCAATCTTACTCTTGAAAATTTAATGTTTATGCCCTACTTTTCCATTACAACACTACTCATATAAAACATTCATTTACTGCTTTACATTTACTGCTGGCAAGGTTGTAGTGGGCCTAGTTGCGAAGAAGTGTGCTTTCAGTCTCCTTTTATTTTTTGCAATGTTCAAGTTTATATATATGTGAGACATACCGATATTGTATGTTCAAGTGTATATGTATGTAGGAGGTCCATGTTTTTCCAAGGCCATATAATATATTGGCCTTAGTAATGAATTCACTATATGTATAAAAATAATTTCTTGCAACTGAAGGATAACACTCCCTTGCCTACAAGATAACACTCCCTTGCCTACTTCCACAAATACATTCGTTTAAACTTGCTTTCAACACATAAAATTGTATTATCTACATACACACAACTTTATCTCATTTTGCAACATATCGAAGCTATATGTGTCTGAGGTATGCTAATAATAACATACATATGAACTAGTTGCCCACTACCATTGGTTTTAAAATTTAATTAAAAACATTGAAATATATACCTCGAGTTATGTAATGCATGGGTTGCTTAATAATAGATCTCCGCATAATTAAAGAAGGCTAAGAAAGTCACATTTTAAAGTTAATAATTATATATGGCAAACCCATGACGATTCAGCTGCAGGATTTATAGTTATAGTTATATATGGCAAACTCATGTCGATTCAGCTGCAGGAACTGAGGCGATTCCAAGTAGAAACGAAACGAAACAATAAAAATAAACCTGACAAGCAATCAAAGAAAACGTATGGTGAAACCTCTCGAGCATTTAAGGCGTTCCAGATTCCTCTCGGGACAACTGGAACGAAACAGAAGCCCCTTCACGGCCCCTCATGCCTAATTGCCACCTACGATTCGATTCGCTTCGTTAGAAATTTCTGCGTTTTTTTCAGCTCAGCCTCTTCCCTTCTTATACCCTGTATAAATAATAATCATCCCCTGCTCCAATCCAATCCTGGAAGCTGAGATCATCAATTGTACAGTTTAGTTTAAGTTCTGATATAGCAACTGCTTGCTGGGACTTCGATTGAGAGTTTTGAGTGTTGTGTACTGCTGTATTTATCCGGTGAATTCGTTATCAAGTCATGGCTGGGAAGACAGAGGGCAAGGCCATCGGAATCGATCTGGGCACCACATACAGTTGCGTGGGTGTGTGGCAGCAGGATCGGGTGGAGATAATTGCCAACGATCAAGGCAATCGAACCACTCCATCCTATGTCGCATTTACAGGGACGGAGAGGCTCATTGGCGATGCTGCCAAGAATCAGGTGGCCATGAATCCGACCAATACTGTATTCGACGCTAAGAGATTGATCGCGAGGAGATTCAGCGACCCGACGGTGCAGGCGGACATGAAACATTGGCCTTTCAAGGTGGTTTCGGGACCGGGTGATAAGCCCATGATCGAGATTGATTATAAGTGCGAGATGAAGCAGTTTGCGCCGGAGGAGATTTCTTCCATGGTGCTCACCAAGATGAAGGAGATTGCAGAGGCGTATTTGGGGCAGACGGTGAAGAATGCGGTAGTTACAGTTCCTGCATATTTTAATGACTCGCAAAGGCAGGCGACCAAGGATGCTGGACTTATCGCTGGGCTTAATGTGTTGAGAATCATCAACGAACCCACCGCAGCAGCCATTGCCTACGGTCTCGACAAGAAGGGAAGCGCCAGCGAGAAGAATATATTGATATTCGATCTCGGCGGAGGGACTTTCGACGTTTCTTTGCTGACGATCGAAGAAGGCATCTTCGAAGTGAAGGCCACAGCGGGAGACACGCATCTTGGGGGCGAGGACTTCGACAGCAGATTGGTGAATCATTTCGTGAAGGAGTTCAAGCGCAAGCAAAACAAAGATATCAGTTCGAGTGCCAAAGCGCTCCGGAGGCTGAGGACGGCGTGCGAGAGAGCCAAGAGAACTCTCTCCTCCACTGCCCAGACCATCGTGGAGATCGAATCCCTTTACGAGGGAATCGACTTCCACGCCACCATAACGCGAGCGAGGTTCGAGGAGCTCTGCATAGACATGTTCAGGAAATGCATGGAGCCGGTGGAGAAATGCCTGGGGGACGCCAAGATGGACAAGAACCAGATCGGGGAAGTCGTTCTGGTCGGCGGCTCGACGCGCATACCCAAAGTGCAGCAGCTGCTGCAGGACTTGTTCAACGGGAAGGAGCTCTGCAAGAGCATCAATCCCGACGAGGCCGTGGCCTACGGCGCCGCGGTGCAGGCTGCCATCCTCACCGGAGAAGGCAACCAGAAGGTTCAGGATCTGCTGCTCCTGGACGTCACGCCGCTCAGCCTCGGCCTCGAAACCGCGGGAGGCGTGATGACGGTGTTGATTCCCAGGAACACCACCATTCCGGCCAAGAAAGAGCAGAACTTCTCCACCTATTCTGATAATCAGCCCGGAGTGTTGATCCAAGTGTACGAGGGCGAGCGCAGCCTGACAAAGGACAACAATCTGCTGGGCAAGTTCGAGCTGAGAGGCATCGCTCCCGCCCCGAGAGGCGTCCCGCAGATAAACGTGTGCTTCGACATCGACGCCAACGGCATCCTGAACGTGTCGGCGGAGGACAAACTGAACGCAGGTGTGAAGAACAAGATCACCATCACCAACGACAAGGGGCGGCTGAGCAAAGAGGAGATCGACAGGATGGTTCACGATGCCGACAAATACAAGGTGGAAGACGAAGAGGTGAAGAAGAAAGTTGAGGCAAGAAACTCGCTGGAGAACTACGCTTACAGCATCAGGAATAGTGCCTCAATGGCCGGGGAGAAGCTGGATCCCTCCGACAAGGACAACATCGACAAGGCTGTCAATAGCGCCATGGAGTGGCTGGACTGCAATCAACTGGCGGAGGTCGACGAGTTGGAAGACAAGCTTAAGGAGCTCCAAGCCGTTTGCGATCCTATCATTGCAAACATGTACCAGGGCGGATCCCATGCAGGGGATGATTATATGGCCTCCCCTGCTTCCGCTTCCGGCCCTACGATAGAAGAAGTGGATTAGTAATGGCCCTTTAAAATCGGAGATGAGATAATTATAATTACTGCGGCCTGCCTTTAGTTGTCGTAATTACAGTCCAAAGATGTAGTCTCTTATGAATAATGCATGAATATTGCAGTTGGTATATTTTATCAATAAAATTCGGTTGAAACAAGTTCATATATATATATATATATATATATATATATATATATATATATTTTGCCCAATAAGGTAGACATTTTTTTCTCAAAGCAAATGTAACTGATTTTCTAATAGTAATAATGAGATAATATATTAATAAATAAAATAATGAAATAATATATTAATAAGTCAAATAGCTGCAAGGTAGTTAGTCCCTGCCATAAACTCCCTACCATAAACGTATGTTAATAGTTGAGATATAACTTGTGTGTTTATAAAAAATATTTAATATTTATGATACTAATTTTGTTGTTTATGTTAATGGTTGAGATATAGTTTGTGTGCTTATAAAAAATATTTAATATTTTATATACTAGTTTTGTTTTATTTTTTATTGGATTTAATATTTAATGGTTTAGATATGGTTTGTGTGCTTATAAAAAATATTGATAAAAATGAGTACACATTTTGAAGGAGAATATTGTCACTTCTTGATTTTCAACCAATTACAAATTAGAATCATCAAATTTTAAATATTTTAAAAAATAATTTAAATTTTTTAAATATTAAATTTAATACAATAATTTAGAAAACTTAGGAAAACACTATTAAAAATTTGCATTTTTAATTTAAAGTCAACTGCAACCGATTGCTATCTTACAAATGTTAAATAGTGAGTTATGAAAAGAACATAAAATAAAATACAACAATAAATATGAATATATTTGTATTTTATTTATTTATTTACAATCATAAAACAAAAAATAAAAGAAAAAATGTAAGAATAGTGGTATTAAAAGGTACTATTTTTATTTATTTATAATATTTAAATATTTATTTAATTTTATTACTGTTTTAAATCAATTACAAATTAAAAAATTAACATTATTACTATTTTTATTTATTTATAATATTTAAATGTTTATTTAATTTTATTACATAATTATTTATTTTATAAAGTTATTATTTGAATTATTGATAATGTGTTCAACACTTAATAATATTTATCAATTTCATTTAAAATAAACATTAAGTATTATAAAAATTAAAAAATAATTTTAAAAATATAAAGTTTTATTTAATAATAATTTATTAATATATTTCATATAATTAATTTATGTGATTTTGTATATAATTATTAAATAGATAAATAATATTTAATAATTATAATAATAAGAAGTTAATTATAATTATTTTTTATTTGTCATAAATTTTTAATATTTTTATTAATCAATATATGAATAATTGGATTATATAAACTATAATTTTGTGAATTTTAATAAACATATTTAAAGTTATATTGTTAATAAATATATTTAAAATTGTATTTATATATAAATATATTATAAGAAACACTATAAAAAACGATTTGAATGAATGAAAAAAAATCGTATTCACACATAAAAATTTGGCCGAATTCCAGCCAAAAACCGCCGTCAAATCCAAATAATTGCGCTTAACGTCCTTCATTTATATATATGTGGCAAACTTCAAGCATTAATATAACGGACCATATAATTGGGTGACAAAGGAACCTACAGCGTAAAAATCAATTATTTAATGAGTTTCTAGTTTATATAAAAAGCAAAATATTACTTTTAGTTCGTACAAAAATAACTTGTAAACCATCTTAAAACTGCTAGCAAGAAAATTATTTTAAAGAATAAAAAATTTAATTCATAAAAATGAAACCATGTGATACAGGAAAATTCCAGTATAATGCATGCTTTACAAACAAATTACCTAGACAAAAGTACCCGAAGCACGTGGTAATATCATGGCCGAGACTTGAAACTAGATTGTCCATGCAGCTCCAGGTTCTCGCCAGCCTGTACCCTTAGAATTTGCGCCAGTCATGGCAGCCTTGCACTGGATTATTAATGACATTTTATTACATGTATCAAGTGGCTATGTTAAAAAATTTAGTTAATTTTTATTTTTAATATATATATATATATATATATGACAATTACTCTTCAAACCAGGGGTATTTAATCAATTCATGATACTTCACCAATTAAAAAATAGAAATTACTAATTTAAAAATTTCCAAAAATATTTCTATATTTTTAAAATATTAAAATTAATAAACAAAATTATAAAAACTTTAAAAAACATTAATAAAATTAATTACAAAATTTATAATGTCAAAGCATTTTGACTTTTTGATCGAAAGCTATAATCCCTGTTAAAGTAGGGACTAATAAATGTGGAATTTATAGAGCTATTTTTGATCTTATAAACACTTTAGTATTACAAGATTTATCACGGTTTAAACTTTGAAAGTAGTTGGAGTCCTTATGTTAAGATTCGGCTACTCACACTCACGGTTGCGTCTGTGTTCGTTGTGAGTTTATCTCATGGAGTTAAGAGTTATCATTGTCATGAACATCAATAACATATTATGAAAACAAGGGATTCAGATAATTTTTTTGAAAACAAGGGTTTCATATGATTTTGAAGTTATAGCATAAACCATAAATGTTTCAGACTAGTACAATCTTTTGACATGCGGACACTAGTTTGTTAAGCATGTTGGTTCAAAGTGTTGTTATAAGAACTTCAAGTCATACATATAGGACTCTATCCATTAGTTAGAATCGGCAATCTAAATTGAAATTACAAAAATATAAAAATAGTAATTTTCAGTAAGAAACTTAACTAACCAGATTTTATCTTAAAAGTTTTATTAAAGATCACGTTCTCAAATGTATTAGCTAGCAATTAACTAATATAGCTTTTAAGAGTGATTATAAATATCTATATGCTTATCTTACTTATTTTTAGTAAATGAATGTAAGTAAAATTCCAATAGGAATTATAACTCACACGTTAAGGAGTTGATTTCATAACTTAAGGATAAAATCTTGAAGAAGTAAAAGGCACATTGGTTCATATTTGGAATCATTCCTAGTATAAAGGGTTGCCATAAAGTACTAAAGGCCTAAAACAAACTAGGAATTTATGAAGAATATTAATGAAATTGGAGGAAAATTGGAGCCGATCACATAATATATGAAAGGAGACAACATAGAATACAAATAGTAGTTGGAGGAAATCTGAAAGACCCAAAGAGATTTACAACAAGGCTAGTCTTCCAAGCCATTTATAATTGAGACATAATGGACATAGATATATTATGTTGTACTATATGTTTTTATATATTGAACATCTTCTCTATATATTATTCTATTATTCTATGTTTTTATATATTGAACATCCTCTTTATGTATTATTCAAAGAAGCTTCCTTGTACATTTTCTTTATGTACTTTAAGTGACCTTATTCTAAAATATTATTTGTACATATTTCTATGTACTTTATCTACAATTTTTTTTTTTTAGAAATTTCTTTATACATTTTTTTATACACCTTAATATCTTATGTAAATTATTCTTTATTTTAGAAATTTCCTTGTATATCCTTTAGACTCTCAATACATACATAATACAAATGAGTGTATATATATATACACTTTAATACCTTATGTAAATTATTCTTTATTTTAGAAATTTCCTTGTATATCCTTCAGACTCTCAATACATACATAATACAAATGAGTCTATATAATACATACATAATACAAATGAGTCTATATATATAGATAGTTTCAACAATATCCTCTCTAATACTTGCATATTTGTTCTCTTATGCCCTGTTATATATGAGTATTTACATTGTTGGCACTATGCTCATTTCATTCGATATCAAATATCCAAATCAATCAGGTACATATGGAAGAAACCACTTTACATTGGTGGCATTAGAACTAATTTTTCTTGCTATTTAAGAAAGGAAGATCACTTGATGGGTTGATTTCAAATTTGCAATATAGATCAAGTTTTAGCCTTCTAGGTATTGATTGAATATGTGAGCACAATGGAATCATCTATGACAAATCCCAATCCAATCAGTCCAATAGTACATTTGGTTCAAAAAGCTAATTATCAAGTTGGGAATTTCATGTCTAAAGAGGTACTCATGATCAAGCTTCGTTATAGCTTGCTAGTATTTGAAGTTAAATAGCTACGTTTGAAGTAGATTCTACGTACAATACATATCATATAGCCATAATTGATGAAACTAAGATTAGATCTAAGAAGAAGGGTTATCACAAGTTTATTACTTCTATCTTGAACCCTTGCGTTGGGCCCTCAATACAAAATCGAGGCAAGGTGAATGCAACACAATAGTCAAAAGGATCACTAAAGAAAAGGATCACTAAAGAATGTGCCACCCATTTCAGATGATCTCTAGAGATAAGCAAAGATGATCAACACTCATGATAAAAGTTTTGAAGAGGGAGTTAAGAGCTTACATTAATGGCATAAGTAGGGGCCTAACTACCTGGGGTTTTGAATAATTTTATCACCTATGAATGAAGGATATAAATTTAAAGGCCTCAGTTTATTTTGGGGTGAGAGATGCAGGGCTAAGTTTAAGGACCCATACTTATTTAATAGTGTATAAACCATGGCGAATCTTACCAATTCTTAAAATGTCAACTATAAAATATTTGGCGATATTTTTCTAAAATTATTTCAATTTTTAAGGATTTTATATAGTTTATATAATAATTTGGCGATTTTTAGAGTGAAAAAAGTTTACCCCATCAAAATTGGGCGAAATGGGGCATCAAAAAATGCAAATTGGCAAATAGATTTTTGGAAAAAAAATTATCCTTGGAGAGATGCCAAAGAAAGATTAGATGTTGTTTAAAGTTTTGGATATGAGTACTATTGTTGTCTAATTTTGTGGCGAGAGGCCTTAAGATTCTTATGTTGGAAACATGATGTTTCTAGTGATTGAAATTAATATAATCATATCCTTCCCTCATTATTTTATTGTGTATTGTGTTTACCTGGATAATTTTACTTACTTATGCAATGTTGTGTATGTTCCATATGGTTCAATGATTATAGCTTAGTTGTTGTTACTTTTATATGTATGGATGGAATGTTCCATAACTACAAAATGAACTTGGAAGGAACATTTAGTTAATTAGACGGATAACTAGTAAGTTGAGCATGTCATTGTTTCATTTGTTGTACTATTATAACCTTGTATGCTCCATATGTCTTGGAAAACACTTATGGTGAGACCTTGCTTCTTACGAGGTATTAAATTGAACTAACAAATGGTTTACTTGTCGTGTTTCCATCACCATGAGTGCATTGCAAAGAAAATTTTAGGGGCGAAATTTTGCCAATTGGCTATTTTCGGGGTTTTTTTTCAAAAAATAAATTCGCTATTTGTAATTTTTAATCTCTAATATTGCCTATATTTACATAAAATATGTTTTTTTGTCATAATATTCGCCAAAATTTACACATTTCAGTAGTAAATTGCATGTTTCATATTTAATATTTGCCTACCTATCTATACACATGTTTTTTTCAATCCAAAATAATCGCCTATGATACTATACTTAAGTATAATATTATAATCCTTAAAAAAGACCCTATAGCGATGAGCCGAGTATGTGGAATATTGGTGGTTTAAGCAAATAAGATCGGTGGTTTAGGAAAATAGATTTGTTTGTAGTTCAACACCCACATATTAATCGAGAAAAAATACTACATGATAACCATGCCACATATGAGGTATTTTGGGTCCTTCGAGTGGATATGTATGATTGGATACATAGATTAGGGGAGCATACATTACCTACTTGAAATAAAAATAAGGTTAACTAAAATAATGAGAGTCTGATCACTCTAAAAAGGGCTCCTTCCTAAAGCCTGCCTAAAGCCATCCTATAGCCTGCCTTACACGAAGATCATTCCCCGTGTGCTAGATTATTGGCACACTTTTCTAGGTCACAAAACCTCTACCAAAGTAGAAAGAAGACACTATTGCCCTTCTCTAACCTTAACTCCTTAACCAATGTTGGCTTGACTCTGAACTTAGCTTTTCATGCACTTAAACTCTCGGCACTCACCATCCACAAGACTCTCCCTTTCCAAACTCCACGTGACGCTCCCCTATTCCTTGAGGGATATCACTCTCAACTCAACAATATGGAAAAGGGCTTATCGACTTATTTAACTAAATCTTGTGCGCTCAACCACAAACTCTTCACATAAGCATGTGAAGACCATTTCAATGCTTGGGGTTGATTTCCATAAGAAAAGGGCTAACACATAGACCATCGCTCCACGGCCTAAGAGCTTAATGGACACAAACTTGAACATATGCCACTAGTCCTTCGCATTATTCTTATGATTGCATCATTTGCCCTGATGGCTTAACGCAATGCCAAACCACAGTACGAGTGTATGTTCAGGCCCGAATGCAATGCAATGACAAACATCAGTCGACGCGTAATATTCATCGCAATGCGCAACGGCACGGCCTTAACTCCCACCTTCAAATCCGTAAACAGGTCAACAAGTCTTTCTCCACCATCGATCTGGGTTGTAGACACTCAGGACCCATCGATCTATATGTCACTTCATCTTGGTCGTTTGACTTATAAACTTGTTACCAAAATTTCCTACACCGTCCATCTGCCATTGGAAACGCTCCGCCACCGTCGATCAAACATTTTGACACATAGCTACCCTAGGATTTGCTGTGTATATCTTTTCAGCTTCCTTTCCGCAAAAGCTCCGCTTACCTCTGCGATTTCTCCATGCAGAATACTCCAATTGAAAACCCTCGTTCACAATCTTCTCTGCGTAGACACCTTCATTGGGTTCAAGCCCTATTCTTCCACCATCCCAAAATAACCAGTCATATCGACATGGTTCTTCACATCTCTGTCTGCGACTAACAGAAACTAATATCCTTGTTCATCGTTTGATCAATTCAAGGGCATACAGAAACCATTTGATGACTGTCAAAATCATTCAATTAGTTTCTTCTACTCAGGAACTTTATTCTAGTTCGTGCACACACAATACACCACCGCTCGAGCAATAATACATTTTTAATCTCGTGCTCTGTTCTTCAGAACATTCGTAAGCTTCAATAAGCTTCTACAGTGTTCAAAACCCTAATTCTACCAAACTCACTCAATGACTGGAATCACATCCTCCTTCAGTTACACTATGCATAGAATATAAGAGAACAAAAAAACACAGTATTGTGAAAACCATTCTTTCCATTAAGATAAAAAAACTGTACATACACTACTGAGAGCCCTGACCTCTCCCTGAGTTCCATCTTCTAGTAGGATCCTCTCTTCCTTGTCTTCCTATTCTCGAGTCTCTTCATTCCCCCGAATTCCGTTACAAAAGCATAGCCCCTTTCAGTTCTTTCAACTGACTTCCTAAAAACCAGCAACTATCTCTATTTTTAGAAAACTAACCTATGACTCACTCAAACAAATCAGATTTTCTTACAATTCCACTAAAACTTCCTCTCTCGAGTCATCCCTCTCTTTTAGGGATCGGTTACCTAACTTGATGTTTACATTGACACCTATGCTAGCAATAAAACACTTTTTTTTACATGAAAGCTTACAATGTCTTTTTTTTGCAATAAGCCCTCATTAGGAAAATGTCTAGACCTAAAGGCCCAACTAGACTTTTAGCACTTGATCATGAGAGCTAAT
Organism: Larix kaempferi; assembly: GCA_027924585.1. Taxonomy (NCBI): domain Eukaryota; kingdom Viridiplantae; phylum Streptophyta; class Pinopsida; order Pinales; family Pinaceae; genus Larix; species Larix kaempferi. The sequence goes on from BSBM01000515.1 coordinate 21,773,097, forward strand.
GCTCCTGCATCAAAATCCCAAGGTAGCAAGAAGAACATGATCTCCTGATCATAAATCTTCAATCTTCATCTTTCCTCCAGCTGCAATCTTTCAGGATTCCACACTTTGTGCTGCAATACTCCACTGTCCTTACCTTCCCTGTTCTTCACTTTCCAATCATTTCCATAGGGGATTGCATTCTTCATTCTGCTGTAGCTCTTCTTAGGTATCTGCATTAGTTCACATAGTTCACCTATGGTCTTTTCCAATTCAGTTTGCTGCTGCGAACAACTCTTGTCTTCTTCACTATGCCACTGCATTCTGCTGCACTTTATCCATTCATCTCGAAACTGCTGATTGTTTTCTTTAGCTCTTCTTGCTTCAATTTCTGCTTTTACTCCTGAGCTTGCTTCAAATGTTGTCTCAGATATTGCTGTAGATATTATCTTGGACATTGCTGCCACCCAAACTTCCTGAATATCCTTAAAGATATCTCCCTCAGCAACATCTCTTTTATGCTCATGGTCTGCAAATTCACTTTCAAAAAGTAAACTATCTTCCAATGCCCTGAATGCAATAACATACTTTCTTATACTTCCTTGTATACTAGTTAACATAACGTAGATATGTAAACTAATATATGCTTTTATTTCAGCCAAAACTTGAGACATTCTCCCATTAATGATTGTAATCACTTCCTCTTGCTTAAATGTTTCCAGCAAACATGTTAGCCATTCATTTACTACTTTATTTATCTCAAGCACACCATTAGTTCGCTGATCTTCAGTTTCAGCATAACTCTCCTTCTCCTCTTTGAAAACACTCCATTGTTGTCCTTTAGCTTCTTGACTAGTTCTGACAGTCAATTCAGTCTTTTCCACTTCTAGGACTGATTCTCCTTTAGCTCGAGACACAGCTGCCTCACTTTCATCCTTATGGCTTTATTCTTCCTTGTCATTGAGAAAACCTCTTTGTGACACTGCCTCATCACTCTTCATCAGAATACAATTCTGATTCTCTATTTCATCAGTCTTCCTTTGGCCATTTAAGTATGCCAATTCCTCCATGTCCACATTAAGAACAAGTTCCCTCAAATGAGACATAACTGTCTCACCTCTAGTAGAGATGTTTCCTTCATTAAGTAAGGAATTTATAAATTCCTTCTGCTGCAATAGTTCAATCTTGTCTTCTTCAGAAAGGTATTCTTCATCATACCTTGCCAGACCACTTTCAGCCTCATACAAAACAGTTCCAAAAGATGGTCCATCTCCTGCAATACCTGCAATCACACACAACTTGTCAGCTTCAAAACCACAAGACCTAATGGTCTCATTTGATGATTGAGTCATCAAATCTTCCTGCTGTTCCAAGACTTTTGTAGGACTCAGAAAGTCTTCAATGCCTTTCTGTTCAGCTTCCTCAAGCACAATATTTGTATGCTTGATGTTCACCTTTGCTTCTTCTTGTTCTTGGCCATCATCATAGACCAAGCTTTCTTTGCTTTCAACTTTTGCTGCATGCTGAAAAGAACCACTTTCTCTTAACTGTGTATGAGCACTTACATGAGACTCAACTGTCCCATTTTCCTTCAAAACATAATTAAGTTTTTGTCTACCTTCTTCCTCCTTCATGACAATATCAGAAAATTGTCTTTCTTCACCTGTTTCACCCGCAAACATACGCAAAGCATCATTTTCAATTCATTTAGACCCCTTGGCCTCACCTGAAGCTTCAATCTTCAAGTCTTCTCCCAGATACTCCCTTGCCTCGAGTGTCTCATCTTCCCATTGAGCATTCATCAGTTTCTCTTTCCTCTTCTTTTGTAGTCTATGCCACTTCATTTTTCTTCTCACAAGGAAACCACATCTTTGGTCTTCCTCATCTTTCTGTAACAACTCCATCATTTCTTCCAGATGGACTTCTATCTCAGCATTCTCCCTCTCATACTCTTCATCACTCAACTGTTTCCATATGCCATTAACCTTGGCATCTTCTTTATGAACTCTGTGGTTGCCTCCTGAACCTCTTCTATGAATTTCGATAGTCATCTTCTTTGAGTTTTTTTCACTCTCTATGAGATACACTAGCCTCTGCAGTAACAGTATCTTCCTGCTACAACTTACCTCACCAAGTCTTCTCTGTACTTAGTCTTTTTGCAAGTACTAGCTCACTTTCAGGAACCCCTCTGAGCACTCCTCTCTGCTCCTTCTAGGCTCACACTCACAACTCATCTGCACTTGAGAACACTACTTTCCTCTTATATTTCAACCTCAGCTGAAATACTAGGCTCTGGCCACACTTCTTCTTTCTCTCAGTAACTCTTACTGGCTTCCTTCATCACTGCTCTTAAGGCTGTGATCTTCTTCTGCTGAGATGTTTCACTACTAGTGTTACCTTCACCTTTTGCATGTAGTCGCTCCTCCTGAAGTAGTTATCCTTGTCACAGACCTCACTGCTCAGGCTACAAGCCTCTTCTTCCCTTGCACGCAAAGCTATTAAATTTACAAATATCTTTGCAAACTTCTTGCCCTCACAAAACATTGTCTTGCTCTTTGTTTCTTTCCCGCTCTGATACCAATTGATATAGGCTCCTTCCTAAACCCTGACTTACACGAGGATCATTCCTAGTATGCTAGATTATTGGCACACTTTTCAAGGTTACAAAACCTCTACTGAAGTATAAAGAAGACACTATTGCACTTCTCTAAACTTAACTCCTTAACCAATGTTGGCTTGACTCTAAACTCAGCTTTTCATGCACTTAAACTCTCGGCACTCACCATCCAAAAGACTCTCCCTTTCCAAACTCCACGTGACTCTCCCCAATGCCTTGAGGGCTATCACTCTCAACTCAACAATATCGAAAAGGGCTTATCGACCTATTTAACTAAATCTTGTGCGCTCAACCATAAACTCTTCACATAAGCATGTGAAGACCATTTCAATGCTTGAGGTTGGTTGCCATAAGAAAAGGGCTAAAATATAGAGCATCGCTCCATGGCCTAAGAGCTTAATGGACACAAACTTGAACATATGCCACTAGTCCTTCGCATTATTCTTATGATTACAGCATTTGCCTTGATGGCTTAACGCAATGCCAACCCACAGTACGAGTGTATGTTCAGGCCCAAATGCAATGACAAACATCAGACGACACGTACTCTTCATCGCAATGCGCAACGACACTTCACCTTAACTTCCACTTTCAATTCCGTAAACAGGTCAACAAGTCTTTCTCCACCATCGATCTGGGTTTTAGACACTCAGGACCCATCGATCTGTATGTCACTTGATCTTGGTCATTTGACTTATAAAATTGTTACCAAACTTTCCTACACCGTCCATCTGCCATTGGAAACGCTCCGCCACCATTGATCAAACATTTTGACACACAACTACCCTAGGATTTGCTATGTATATCTTTTTAGCTTCCTTTGCACAAAAGCTTCAATTACCTTTGTGATTTCTCCATGCAGAATACTCCAATTGCAAACCCTCGTTCACACTCTTCTCTGCTCAGACACCTTCTTTGGGTTCAAGCTCTATTCTTCCTCCATCCCAATATAACCAGTCACATTGACATGGTTCTTCACATCTCTGTCTGCGACTAAAAGTAACTAATATCCATGTTCATCGTTTGATCAATTCAAGGGCATACAGAAACCATTTGATGATTGCCAAAATCATTCAACTAGTTTCTTCTACTCAGGAACTTTATTCTAGTTCGTGCACACACAATACACCACTGCTCGAGCAATAATACATTTTTAATCTCGTGCTTTGTTCTTCAGAACATTCATAAGCTTCAATAAGCTTCTACATTGTTCAAAACCCTAATTCTACCAAACTCACTCAATGACTGGAATCACATCCTCCTTCAGTTACACTATGCATAGAATATAAGAGAACAAAAAAACACAGTATTGTGAAAACCATTCTTTCCATTAAGATGAAAAAAATGTACATACACTACTGAGAGCCCTGACCTCTCCCTGAGTTCCATCTTCTAGTAGGATCCTCTCTTCCTTGTCTTCCTATTCTCGAGTCTCTTCATTCCCCCGAATTCCGTTACAAAAGCATAGCCCCTTTCAGTTCTTTCAACTAACTTCCTAAAAACCAACAATTATCTCTATTTTTAGAAAACTAACCTAGGACCCATTCAAAGAAATCAGATCTTCTTACAATTCCACTAAAACTTCCTCTCTCGAGTCATCCCTCTCTTTTAGGGATCGGTTACCTAACTTGATGTTTACATTGACACCTATGCTAGCAATAAAAGACTTTTTTTTACATGAAAGCTTACAATGTTTTTTTTTGCAATAAGACCTCCTTGGGAAAATGTCTAGACCTAAAGGCCCAACTAGACTTTTAGCACTTGATCATGAGAGCTAATGCTCCTGCATCAGACTCCCAAGGTATAAAGAAGAACATGATCTCCTGATCATAAATCTTGAATCTTCATCTTTCCTCTAGCTGCAATCTTCCAGGCTTCCACACTTTGTGCTGCAATACTCCACTGTCCTTACCTTCACTGTTCTTCACTTTCCAATCATTTCCACAGGGGACTGCTTTCTTCATTCTGTTGTAGCTCTTCTTAGGTATCTGCATTAGTTCACATAGTTCACCTATGGTCTTTTCCGATTCAGTTTGCTGCTGCAAACAACTCTTGTCTTCTTCACTATGCCATTGCATTCTGCTGCACTTTATCCATTCATCTCGAAACTGCTGATTGTTTTCTTCAGCTCTTCTTGCTTCAATTTCTTCTTTTACTCATGAGCTTGCTTCAAATGTTGTCCCAGATATTGCTGTAGATATTATCCTGGACATTTATCCCACCCAAACTTCCTGAATATCCTTAAAGATATCTCCCTCATCAACATCTCTTTTCTGCTCATGGTTTGCAAATTCACTTTCAAAAAGTAAACTGTCTTCCAATGCCCTGAATGCAATAACATACTTTCTTATACTTCCCTATATACGAGTTAACATAACGTAGATATGTAAACTAATATCTGCTTTTATTTCAGACAAAACTTGAGACATTCTCCCATTAATGATTGTAATCACTTCCTCTTGCTCAAATGTTTCCAACAAACATGTTAGCCATTCATTTACTACTTGATTTATCTCAAGCACACCATCAGTTCGCTGATCTTCAGTTTCAGCATAACTCTCCTTCTCCTCTTTGACAACAATCCATTGCTTTCCTTTAGCTTCTTGACTAGTTCTGACAGTCAATTCAGTCCTTTCCACTTCTAGGACCGATTCTCCTTTAGCTTGAGACACAGCTACCTCACTTTCATCCTTATGGCTTTCTTCTTCCTTGTCACTAAGCAAATCTCTTTGTGACACTGCCTCATCACTCTTCATCAGAATAAAATTATGATTCTCTATTTCATCAGTCTTCCTTTGGCCATTTAAGCATGCTAATTCCTCCTTGTCCTCATCAAGAACAAGTTCCATAAAATGAGACCTAACTTTCTCACCTCCAATAGAAATGTAAATTCCTTCTGCTGCAATAGTTCAATCTTGTCTTCTTCAGAAAGACATTTCTTCATCATACCTTGCTAGACCACTTTCAGCCTCATACAAAACAGTTCCAAAAGATGGTTTGTCTCCTGCAATACCTGCAATCACACACAACTTGTCAGCTTCAAAACCACAAGACTTGATGATCTCATTTGATGATTGAGTCATCAAATCTTCCTGCTTCATAGAAATTTGATCAAAAGAACCAAGCATCTGACCTTTCTAGAATCAAAAGAAAATAAATCTTTGTAGGGTATTGTGATTTCCAAACCTAAATTATCCACCACAACCTTTGGCATCAATTTATGTGAAGCTCCTGAATCAAGCATGGCATTATGGAGAATCATATCATGAATATTCAAAATCACATAAAAATGTGGAACATCTTGTGCCCTGCCATCTTCTACTTTGGGACCCAAAAGAATGGTTGGAGTATCATCATTTATTTCTAATGTATCAGGTTCCATTTGTTCTTCATTTTTAACTATCCTTGCAATATGCTCTTTGTACTCATTTTTTTTCAATAATTCATTGAAAGGGATAGAAATTTTAATCTTTGAAATTTCATTCTGCAAATTGAAATAAGCGAGCATTTTATCAGTTTCTTTGACCAATTCTTTTTTATTTTCTGGAACCCTTTTTACCATATCTTCTTTTTGTATTTCCTTCTTCTGTGGACTGTTTGACGCTTGATCAACATGAATTTTACCTTTATTTACAACTACATATATTTTTCTAAGGTTGAATTTCCTCTGAAGATCATTCACAACATTCTAATACCTAATTTGATACTGTTTTGTTTCTAACTCAAAGGAATTATACTCTCCTTCTTGGGAAAACATGCCATGTTCTACCTTTGTCAGATAAAATTCAAAATTAAGGTCATCAAAATGATGTATCTCACTTTCTAAATATTTTGTTTCTTCTTCTTCATCAACAAAATTTTCAGGGGAAGGAGGTCTTACTTGCTGATCTTCCACATTTCTTTGATTTCTCTGATCTCTTGGATCTCTTTACCTTATATGTGGTGGATTAGGTCTCATGAAATTTGGATTCCTAATTTGTGGCTCCATTGGTCAAATTAAGATAGTTAATAGGAACAGAGAGATTAAATGTGCCCATAAGTGATGGATACATTCCTACACCTAGGCTCTTGGTTGCTAGATGAGTTTGATCAATCCATGAAATATTAGAATCTGTGGAAATTGTAGTACTATTCCAGGTATAGGATAATTGGTTAATCTGGAAAATATTCCTTTCACGAGGGAATAATAAAACCCGAAACACATATGATGGGATAGCTTTCATATAATACATCCAATTCGTTCCTAACAACAAATTGTAATCTAGGGGAGCATCTACAAAGGGCTTCATAGAAATTTGATCAAGGAGATTCTCATTTGGAAAGATGTTTATGGTAGAACAAGGTTATATCAGCTTTTGGCACCTATAATGGAAACATAAACAACCATGCTTAGGGTTGGGCTATGATGGTTTTATCAATGAAGATATGAATGAAGGATAAAAAACTATGTAGGATGCTCAATCTAGTAGTAGACAAGAGAGACTCTTAAGAAGAGACATCATGACTGGTGGTTAGAAAAGATGGAGGATATTGGGGTAGAGACATAAGTGCTTTGAAAGTGACTAGTGAAAGAGGAAGTAACGATGTTAGAGTGCACAAATTAATAGAGTTACGAAAATGTGGATATGAAGTCTAACGGTGGATTAGAGAATTTAGTTTGTTTAGGAAAGGAATTCCATTGAGAAGAACTGATGGAGGAGTGCCAACATCTCTAGATTCAAAAGAGTAGATGGGACCTAAGGTGTAGAGGGTGGAAATAGGAGTTCAAAAAAAAGAGTCAAGAATAGTGGATAAGAGAACATAAGGGTATACAAATGAGGAGTTGTGGGATGATGATGCACTAAATAAATATACCTCATGTTTGAGACATAATAGAAGAAGTTGGAGAAGACATAATACATCTAGAAAACAATTTTAAATCTAGACTAGACTAGTCAATTCCCTCTACACATTTTACAAAGTATCCTCTCCGTTTCCTTCCAATTGATACCAACTAATTGACAATACAAAGTGGAATCTACATTAGTTGTGGTACATATGGAAACAAGTTTGATTGCAAAGTGGAAGGGAGAGGAGTTGGTTGACTACATTCCTTATGAAAATAGGGAAGAATGGCACATGCATACTTATATTGGGAAAGGAAATTGCCTTCCTTGGTTTGTAAGACTTGGAGGCCAAGAAAATAATGAAAATTTAATGTACCTTCATACCAATCAACAAAGTAATGTTTGTTGGTCTAAAAATTCATTTATGGCGATGAAATTTGAGTAAATTTAAATATTCAAGCCCATTTCAAAAGAAACCATTTCTTTTATTTATTATGACAATGTTTGGCATCATCCTCATCAACATAAGTCAATATTTAAATTTGTGAAGCAAAAGTCTAGATAAACATTTATCTAGACAACTCAATACAATCTTGTAAGTCTAGATACAGTTTCCATTATGAAATACAACATGGATTCAATTTTTTCATGTAAGTAAAATCCAATGAGTAATAGTATGACTTCATAACACAGTTTCATGATGATTTCCAATCAGTATAAATGGTATAATATATTTCATTTTCCATAGCATGAATAGCTAGATTTCACATTTTATCTTTTATTATTTCAACTTGATAGTCACATAACATATTCCAAAATTATTGTTTTCTTTCTCCTCAAGGAAATAGATTTAGTTTTTTAAGGTTAATGATCCCACTCGCATACAAGACACACTTCACAAACTACTTATATGAGTGAATCAATTCTCATGGAGGTCATGACAATATTTAGAAATGATTATTTCACCTACACTTTCTCACCTCGTAGTTTTTGACATTCATGGTTATTTATAGGGATTTCAAAAAACCTAAAGGCACATGCCAAACAAACCTAAAAAAAGAATGGAAAACTTAATCACATACAATAGTAATGTAATGTCCCTGTCCCTCAATCCGACCAGCAGGAGGGGACATTCACTAAATCAGGGCCTCTAAATTTCGCCCATAAGTAGAATTTTTAATTCATAACAATAAAAACAACACGTATGCAGACATGGAAAAAGAAGAAGAAAATAAATAGAATTGATCCACACACACGGGGGCTTCACTAGAAGGAAATACAATATCACATTCATTCATATTGCGGTATTAAATATTCATGAAAACCTAAAAATTATATTGCTTATATATTAAGGGGCAAAGGGTTTTTTATTTAATGTAACAATACAAAAATACTTTGGGGTCTTTTTTATATGGGCGAGCTGACAAATATCCTCTAAATGGAGATGGTGGGATCATGGCCGGATGAGAAATCGGGTTGAGGTAAGGCTCAGGCTTACCAGTACGCAGGGAAATCATGTCTTGAGGCATGCTTGAGGCCAGGGGTTTCGTGGTGAAGTGGGTTTCCAGTCGATCATAGTCGAGAGACAGTGGTCATTGACAACCAATTGTTACCAATAACACTCAGCTAGTTGTTACCAATAGACTTGGGAGGCTCTAAGCCTCCAGGGTCCGTTATAGGCCCTCGATAGGCCTTGGGGGCTTGAATACCCAACCAATCGTGCCTATTACAAGCCTTGGGAGGTTTAGTCAACCTCCTAGAGCTTGTTATAGGCCCTGGGGGCTTGGATATCTATCCCACAACAAGCTTAGTCAGCGATTGGGGAACTGCAACATGCAATCTAAATGTTATACTATGTGCATTGGCTCCAGTGACATACAAGAAGTGATCTCCTATATCTTCATTAGACCATTAGAAGTTGCAAATCATAATGATATGTGGTTAAGTAATTGCATTGTCGGTGAAGTAATGTGCATCCACAATATACATCGAAAGAAGCAAGGTGCATTGTAGAATACATGGGGGGTCATAAGAGGGGTATCATATCAATATACTAGGTAGAAATATAAAGGGGTATAAAAAATGTTAATGAAACAATTGATACATACAATATCTAGTGAAAATAGGGGTTTTTTTAAATTGGGAAGGCATATTGGGAGGGGGTTAAAAAAAGATTTTGGAAGGTATTTTCCAATATTTAGTGAAATTAGGGGTATTGTTTCATATGCCACGAACGAACGTGCTATGATAGCGGTTTATTGAGTGAAGCCCCCGTGTCCACACACACATAACATGAAATCTATATGCATAATTATCACATGAATACAAATAAAAATCATTGCACATCAAATACATAAGAATATGTATATTTAAGCAAAGAAGATACAAGAAACTGGCTGTGTAAGAGCGATTTTCCACCCATTCATAGGCACTCTATCTAGCATATACTCTTTCTGTTGAGAGGCCACCCCCAAGCTGGGATATGAGGTCACCAGGGCAAAGGAAACACCTACAGGCTTCTATCTCTTAGCTCACAACCCATTTTTCTCATGGTGCTTAGCCAAAAATCTCAACCATATCTCTACAAGGGTCTCACTAAGCCATCAAAGCCATGGCACTCCTTCCAACTACCCCACACACCACAAGGAAGGAATTTCCTTCACTGATCCATAGTTCCCTTAGGAAATACAACCCTTACAGTGCTTACCAGTGTGTGCAGTAAGATTCCAACATGTTGTATGCTAATGGAGAACCTCCTGCAACATTAATCCATGGCTTGTCAAGCATCCAAAAGTAGCATAACTTAATGGGTAAAGGTTCGTAGCTTTCCCAACCTCCATGTTCACCTACAACCATCTATTTTTCGCTTCCAAAAAATGTAGGTTTGTCTTCAAATTCGAATTTATGGGTTAAACACAGTTTGGTAATGGACATGAACATCAATGGAAAACTCTACATAGTGTAGAAAACATGCATGAGAGAATTATCAAAAGAGTGTTGACTCCAAGGATATGAGGTCAGGGTTAAGATGCATTTTTACTAAAATTCCTGTCGCGGACACGGTAAGGAATTAGAGAAAACTCAGAACAACATAGTTGTAGAAAATTTCAAGACCTTTCCAACGTTTCAAACTCTATCCAATTATGAGTTACGAGCAAAACATTATGGCCAAAATATGAAATATTCCGAGAATCTTTACATTTTTTCTTAAATAGGATACATTTTAGGCATGGTAATTTCTTATAAATGACATAACTTCCAGCTGTAGAAGAAATAAGACTGTTGATAGCTGACATAACTGTTACAAACCCCATGCTTCAATAACTACATGAAGTAACTTTTCCCACCAACCTCACATATGCATTCAATGATTGGATTTAATAGTCAAGAGAAGGTAATTGGCTTGTTTAAGGCACATGGAAAATTTTGGATGAGTTCTAAGGTTGACACATGGAAACATAGGATTTTGTTTCCCCACAGGCTCCCTTTCCTCTTCCCCTCTGGTGGAATCATAGCCCCCTCTAGTGCTCTTTACATAGCCATCTTGGACCATTTTATTTATTTCCAACATAATATTTACATACATTTTGAATTGGCATAGTAAGCCAACCATATGGTCCAAATAAAAATATATACATCATACACGCCTAGCCATTCTCTAGTGGGTCCTTTGCCTTGAGCTTTGCACTAGAAATCCATACTAGCATATTTACATCATTTACATAATTTTGATTAAATACATTTCAAGTCAAAACTGGGGGTATTACAAGTAAATAATTAAAATCCTTAATAAGGAAGCAATAACCTCATTCCCAAATTCTATTTGACAATCATCACATTTAATACCCTCTTAAATCATCATTCCAATATTTAAAACCACAAAATTCATCAAAAGAAGTCAAATAAGCCACTATAGGTCAAAAACAATATTTCTCCAAATCTAATATTTGAGTAAATATTGATATTTTTGGTGGGTATTTGCATACCAATGTAAATATTCTCTATACCAAAAATCTCAACGACCTAGATTACATATTTTGAGTTATTGACAAATTAATGAAAACAACAACTATAGGGAAATCCATAGCAACTTGATGGATCTTTAGCGAAGTATGATAAACAATCTATATCTCTTAAAGTATGACCAATGCATCGGAAATTTTTGGTGAGTGTATTCCTCACAAGATATGGATTCTCTCTATCAAAAACCATGTTCACTTACATCACAAATTTAGAGATACAACCAAATCATCATTTGCCTAATTTTATATGCATGCCCAAAAGAAATCAAGAACTTTGTTTTTCCAAAGCTATAAGAAAATATTCTAGATTTTAACTTTAGAAATGGAAACATATTAACAAACCAATAGGTAAATTATTGAGATTCATAATTTCATAATATCCATTTTGGATGGGAAAGGGTTTCATTTTTTCAAGTAAGGCAGTTAGGTAGGTAGAAATTTTCAATGCATAAACACTCAAGAAACAACTAGGTACAAGACATAAACCTACAAGAAAATAATATCTAGAATTTCCGTTATTTTCAAAAATAACTTGTAGCAACTCATTAGGGAGTTAAAAGAGGATTTCAACCTTCAAATATCGACATTGAATGGTAACGAAACCATTCTTTCACACAATTTTTATGTTAAATAGCTACATATATGAGCATACCAATGCTACTCCACACCTAAGCTACAAACTGTTCAATTATGAACAACCATTTTCTCATTATCATCTACATAATTTTGAAATAATCTCATAATAAATAATGACATCATTGTATTCATCAATCTACAATATTATTTTCATAAACACAAAGTAGAGAAAGTACACTTATCTTTTCAAAGATGAAGCTCTAAGGAAACTAATTGTGGGGGGGATTATTTCCTCCCAACCATGGGTTAATCCTCTATCTAATTCCACCCCCTTTCTAAGTTGTGAGACCACTAGGGTGAAGAACATTTTTAGGGTTTCCCAAACACCTCTCTTTTATCTACAAGATTCCAAGATACCAACCAAGTAGGTCACTACTGGTTTTTATTTTATTTCTTAGTTAGCACAGTTCTTGGCACTCATTCCCTTTCTCCATATAACACATGCAGTCATCATTTATCTAATATTTAGTTCCTCACATATGATGTCCTCTCTATTCTATTCAATGTATCCAAGATAATCCCAAGTCACTTCCTACTTTTAGATTTCATTTCCAACATTGTGAATCTAATTGGACATAGGTTTTATGGTTCTTTGGATAGCCTAACATGATAGTGACCTTCAATGATTTGAAATGGATCTATTGGGTCTTTAGTGGTGTTTAATATCACCCAACAACCTTTTTTCATATCTACATGGTTCATATGAGCGGTTGGATAATTTTTATTCCTCCAAACCCTTATTTTATCTTCAGTAACTCTTCTTTCTTCGAGATCATCTATCCAAATTCAAATTTCCTTAAATGAATTGAGTGAATGGGTAAGAGGTAGGAGTAGTTACTACAAAATAGTATCTAGACACTTTGTCATAGGATTACTAAGTTCCCACATTCATATTCCCCCTTTCATTTATCTAGGATCTCAATCCAATTTAACACAAACTTGAGGATAAATGAAAATATGATAATCAAGAGATGGAGTCTTATGGATAGGGTAAGGAAACATCATAAGGAATATTTTATTCCTTCCATTAGACCCCATTAAATTTCCCTATGGTGTATTCATAGTCCCTTTGGTGTTCCCCCCCACCAATCAACCTTGGAACCTTTCATTAACATTAAAATGATCATGTTTTTCAATGTTCATAATCACCATGGGAACTATCTCATAGTGTGGAGAAATACATAATAAATGAAAATAATGGTTACAATATAAATAATATCAAGTTCAAAGGCTCGAGACCAAGGTATTACATTCCCCTCCTTCTTTGAATAATACCACCCTCTATGTTTTCTTTTTTTAGCAAGGTTGTATGGTTTCATTTTTTAGTGACACTTGAATACCTTTCTCTTCAAGGCCGCTTTTTCTTTCTACGGGATATCTTGGACAACAATATTCAATCATGCTTTTATACTACCTTGGAACACCTTCAAGGCCTTTAACATTTCAGGATATTCCCATAACAACTTGATAAGGAAAAACATACATATCGTAGCCACTATAAGAGACACATATTTTATTCATAACAATTCAAATTTCATAATAGAAGCATATATATTCTTAACATAATATAAAGTATTCAAATAAACCCAATACTTATCTATACGAACATATCTATGCTTCACAAGGTTTCCACAAGTGAGATTCAACCACGATTCAACTCACAATAGATTCATTCAAATCATCTTTTGCTTGCAGTCACTCACCATTCCAAGCTCATGCATCCTCTTCTTTGTTAAACTGTCCCTTGGGAAATCCATCACTTGCCAAGTCTTTCTTGCATAACAAGAGTGAAAACTTATAGATTCTTATTACTGGGGCATCCTATTGGCAACTTCTAATATAACATAGCTCATAGTGATTATGGAATATCATAGGGTTCCACTGTTGTTACAGTAGCATTCTACCCCTTGCTTTCAATCTTTCAATAACCATAATATTCACTCACAAGACAAATCCATCATCTCACTTGTATTTACACATATAATTATTGTGAGATATCATCATAATAATTCCAATAAAAAATAAATTCCCTTTCTTAAAAAAATGTATTTCGCAAGTATTATATCCTTCTCATAATGTTTAGCCTTTGCATGTGGTATCATCCAATATTCATTATGGACTTACATTCATTTCCATATCCAAGACAATTATATTTGCATTTAAAATTTCAGTCAACCAAGCAGATTATGAATATCCATGCATATAATCCTTTCATTGCAACATTTACAATATCCCATGAAGTGATCTTAGGATTATAACACAAATAATTCAATCATTCTTAGTTGTCAATATTTTTAATGCAACAAAATAAATTCACTATATATGTATCACTAACACAATAAGAACTAGATAATGCAATCAAATTATCTATTCAAGCAAATAAATGTGCCAATACTCATGGTTATGCAATCACACGCTTCACCAGATTCATATTTTAGAATTTGTTATTAGTTAATTTTAACTTGTATTGTGGGGTTCCTCCCTCGTCGTCCCACTTATATTATGATGTGATAAAATTACTTTTATATTTATTAAGTCATACCACTCATTTCACTGCTTAACAACCCCTCAAGAGTATTGGAAGGTATTTCCTTTTATAGATCCGCAGTCCCTTAGGAACCCTTCCATGGCATTCAATTATACAAATGCATTTTCCATACAAGCATGCATCAATCATATGTATTAACATTCATAAATGCAAGAGCTATCTTTGTATGATTTCATATTTTATCTATGCACGTTCACTCAATGAATCCCCATATTGAGTCAAAATTACCATAATTTCAAGCTCATGTATTTTACGAAGACAATTTGGATGACACAACCAATACCTCAATACATCACCCAACCACCTACCAATTATTTGTTCAACCATCTAGATATATTTTCTTTTAGCCAAATACAAAACCAATAATAAATTCCTTTACTATTACTCTTTATTGTTGGAAAAATGTTACAGTCTAGGAAACCAATTACAAGTAAGGAGACCATTGGATATTTGTGTAATATTATAGTATTTCCCATGTCCAACAAACTATAGTCCCACATATGGCTATCTCTCATGGGATTAGGTTTCACATGGTATATAAATTCATAACATGAGTGAAGATACCCATTCACTCTAGTTATTACTCTTAACAAACTCAATCATGATGTACAATTTATAAATGCACCAAAAATATTTTAGCAATACTTACATACCAAAATTTTCCCTCTTTTTTCATACCACACTTAGGTATCAATCACATGCATTCATTCAAACACCATCATAAACATGTCATTGAAGATATCAAATATGACTAAAGGATTTCTTACCCTATTCTTTAAGGTAACATGCTACGTGCTTTGATGAATTTTATACCTATATGGTTTCCATCAACATTCCACATGTTACTTGATCCATTTATGCCTCATGGGAAATCACATGATCCCTCCATCAACCTATTGAAAATAATCCTCCTTGTCTTTATTCATATTATGAGGTCGATTATCATAGGCATTTGCATCATCAACATCTTCCATCATGTCCTCAACTATTCCTGCTTATACAACAAGTCAGTAACCACATCAACTATCATGCCATACTCTTTGCTTATAACAAACTACTAAGTTATTTAACATACAACATCATATATGTTCAAGCATATATTGTTTTCCAAGGTTGTTCAAGCATATCTATATGCACTCTACCACATATTATATCTCAATAAGTCTATTAGTGCATACCTATTACATTTTTTTTACTCTTGTATTTATTAGCATTCCCATGCCTTTACTATCCACACATATAAACTTTCTCAATCTAGAGAAAATAATAGTACAAAAAGAGAAATCAAGAAATTTTCCCTTCCAAATCCTTTGCATAGATTGGAATTTCACATCATATATGATCTAGTCAATGGCATTTCTACCAATCACACAATGCATCATTAGTTGTAATATTCTTGTTCAAGTATCTATACTTAATTTTTCCTCTTCATAAAATATATTTTCTACTTTAAAAGCGTTCAACTCTACAAACAAAATAGAGTTTTAGGGTGAGAAATGTTTCTCCCTTTTCCACATTTTCCTTTGCATTCTATCAATTTTTTAGTTTTCCTATCCATTTTCCTTTAGCGGTTCCAGCCAATCCCAACTTAGATTTCCTTGCCTAGAGTTATAACCTTTTAGACATATCCAACTCTAGAATTATTATTGTACTCCATTGGATAATTCTCAACCAAGCTCTAATCTAATTCTTGGCAATTGGTCTTACCTCCTAGGTTGTCTATATTCAAACATGATTTGCATTCCTTTCATGACCCATTTTTAAGTGTGCATGGAATCATGTTCTATAACCTTTATTAATTTGTTTTCTTCCTTGATGCAATCAACATACTAAGAAAACCAAAGATAGCACACAAGTTCAATTAGAATGAAGTATATCTAACACACCAATCATATGTGAATAATTGTCACGCACCCCAAAATACCCATATAAAAAAAATTAAAAGGATAAATGCATGTACACTTTTGTACTTCTAACATTATTGAATCAAATTACTTTACTTGATTTACATATTGGACTCTAAACAAAGTTAGATGCATGTCAAGGTTTTTTTCTTGAATAACATCCAAGGTCTAGGACTCAGTCCAATTGTTACATTTGTATGCTAGGGTTTAGGATCTAAACCTTACTTCTTTTATGGGAATAATAGCTTCGGATTATAAGCATCAGTAAGTATTTAACCTAACACATTTAGCATGATGAGGGTTTAAACCCTACAAAACCTTGCATGAAGCTTCAATTAGATTACTAACATGTATTAGTGTTTAATAAACAATTTAATTGTAACTTCCGCAATTTCAAATTTATAAATTCTTAGTTAATATTTAAGAAATGCGGATTGCGGATTCCCATGGTTAAATGTTGAGGTTTCCGCATTTCTGACTTTCGCACTGCGGATTGCGGGACCCTTAGTTATACATACGAGTTTTCACTGCTTCCGCATTCCCGACTTTCGAATTGCGGGTTGTGGGAGCTTCACTCATAAAGCTGAGTTCTGAACGCTTTCGCATTCCCGACATCCGCACTACGGATTGTTGGTTGTGGAACTCCAAAATCCGAGTGTTTACTTTTTTCGGTTCCGCATTTCGACTTCTGCGTTGCGGATGTAGATTGTGGAACTCCAAAATCTTATTGTTTATTTTTACGGTTCTGCATTTCGACTTCTGCGTTGTGGAACTCCAAATTTCGATTGATTAATTTTAATGGTTCCACATTCCGACTTCCCCATTGCGGATGCGATTTGCGGAACTCCAAATTTCGATTGTTTAATTTTAATGGTTCCACATTGTCAATGCGGATTGCGGAACTCCAATTTTTCAAGGTTTTAAAAGAGCGATTCTGCATTCCAATTGCAGATGCGGAATGTAGGTTGCGGTGGATTCGATAGTTTACGGGAAACAATTAACAGGTAAACCAGATATTGAAACCTTGTTTGAACTTGAATATTAATACATATTATTAATCGAGATCTAGGTTTGAAAAAGTAAGATTATCTTGCCGACTTGTTATAAGCTATTTTAACTAAATCTATGTAACAGAAAAACACCTAAACTAGTCACCTATGTTCTATAAACATGTGCTTCTGTTATAGACACTTATTTCATTAATCCATTCAGATATGTATAAGATTTGAGAGTATAACTACTTATTTATTTGTCTTTGTATAAAAATATAAACATTATGTTCTATATATATTTACATTTAGATCTATATAAACCTAGATTTTTATATATAATAGAGTTATAGGTCAAACACCTATGCTATAATCCCATTTGCATTAAACCCTGTACATGATTTTTGTTATAACAATAAGGGATTTAAACATACATTGATACATGATTGATATATCACTATAAACCTCTGAATAAAGAATCAATAATGAATGTTATAGTAAACAATAATGTACAGTAAAAACGATAATGTATAGTCATTTCAGAATAGAAGGAATAATGGAAATAAAACCTGAACTGTCTAACAATTTAGGGATTATTTACCGTACAAGGTAAGTTTAGAAATAGTGATACAATAGATTGGTAATATACCTAAGACATGTGATCATTCTACCTATAAACCTATATATAATTTACATAAATTAATATTTGAAGAATGATAAAAAGACAGTTGATACATACATAAGCAATGTGATCATTCTGAATAATAGTTAGGAATCACTTACAATAATGGGTAATTACAGAGCAATAAAATAAATGGAACCTGAAATAAGCAATGTAATTATTCTGTTTATCAATCTATATATCATTTACAATAAATAGACATTTCATAAATAAATAAATAGAACTTGAACCAAGTAATGCAACCATTTTGCTCGACAAATTAGATAGCATTTACAGTAAATAGACATTTCAGAAATAAATAAATAGAACCTGAACTGGCAGAGGCAAATCAAAACTGAAGGTCGTTGTTCCTCCCAACCAAACTTCTAGAACAACCAAACTAATTGTTTTGAAACCCCCGAGCATGTTTGTTGAACCATAAGGACTGGTCACAGAGTTCTTCTTGCATAAGCTAGGTCGCAATCTCGCTTCATCATAAACCTCTTGCTCATTGGATGAACTCAATACTTAGCGTATTCTCCCCTTCATCATAAGCATCCTTCTTAGCGGATGAATTCAGTGCTTAATTTTCCCCACATAACGAGCCCCCTGCTCAATGCGATGGGATGAAACTTATAACATTTTCCTAGGACTTAGGTCATTCATGAGCCACCTTCTCATAACCACTCCAACAGGAGTCACGACCTGATTTTTAGGGAGGATGCCTCCTGCATCATTTGTGCCTTTACTGGTTGTCTTGCCATAATGGGTTTCCTATTGACACTTGTCATTCCTCCTTGTGGGTCAACAAACACTCTTCAACAACTATTTCAGTTTTGATTCCCTTAGCTATTTAATAATTTAAAAATAATAATTCATTTACAAATGTATTGACCTCACTTGGTCAATAATGTCAAATCAAATAATAACATAAGGTCTTATAAAACAATAATCATTCGGGTTCCTTGGTGTATTACAATAATATTTATGAAAACCTTCACCATCACTCATATTCAATGAATTAGAATCAATCATGTTCAAAGTCAACACTCTCTTTATAATATTTTGATTTTGACCTCATTGCATTAACATGTAAATGATGTAATATCGTTACAAAATCATGGTAAGGAGCTCAAGGCCAAGGCCCCACCATCGATTTAGTCTTAAAATTGATGCATATGGTTTGTGTGCTATCCAGGCGGAATATAAATTGTGAATATCATGTAAATATGCATTTTAATAAAACAACCACAACTAGCTATGCAATGCAATGCAACAAGAGTATGGGGTTGAGTTTCTGGTAAAAATCCCAAGATCTATAGTCATGTTCCCTTCCTTGTCTTGGAACCACGGGAGGGGATGTGACAGAGTGGTATCAGAGCAAGGGTTGCAACATTGGGCCTACATGGGCTACATCTAACAGCTTGCAGAGGTAAGCTTACTTCCTGCTCAGTACTAGTCATCAGAAAAGAAAGACAAATTTCTAACTTTTCTAACTTTTCTGTGTGTTTTTGAGTTTTCTGCCTAAGTATGAGTCGGCGCAAAACTTAAAGGAGCGCCGAAACGGTTGACGAGAAATCAAAAAAGCCACCGATGCATTTCGACGAAAAAGTAAAAAGTGGTCGAAAAAGGGCATTTCAACGTAATATGGATAACTCGCCGAAACAGTCGGTGGAAAACTGAAAATTCCGCCGACACTGTTGGCGAAAATCATAAAAGGTTTCCGAAAAGGCATTTCGGTGCAAAAATAAAAGTCCGCTGAATCGGCGAGAAATTGGAAATTGCGCCGAAACGGTCGGTGACAAAGTGGAAATGCACTGAAACAGTCGACAAAAAATTGGAAGGATCACCAAAAAGGATTTTCGGCACAAAATTGAAAGTTGTGCCAATCGGCGACAAAGAGAAAGTTGCGCCGAAACGGTCGGCGCAAAATTTATAAGTCACTGAAACGAGTTGGCGAGAAACAGGAAATGTGCCGATCAGAGCAAAATTGATAAGTCACCGAAATGGGTCGGCGAGAAGCAAGAAATGTGCCGATCGGAGCAAAAGGGATAAGTCTGCTGAAACAGATCGGAGGAGAATTCAAAATTCCCCCAAAATAGGGAAATTGATCATTGTTCCATGGAGATTTTGAGGTGCCAGAAATTGAAAAATGGCATTGAACTCTTACGCCAGATTACGCAAAATTTAAAGATTTACAAAAATAAAATGAGGGCGATTCCCACAAGGGGGAAAGCCCCCTTAACCCCCTTCGTCCCCTTGAGATGTCATCAATGGTGATAAAATTATATGGTAATGAAAAGATTCATAGAAATGGAAATGTTGCATGATGATAATAGTCCATGGGACAATTTGGCAAGTTGTGGATTATAAAAAGGATGATTCATATGCTTATGTAATTTGACAAAAGTTGGCAATTTTGAAGGGGTGCAGTTTTTGCTCAATAAGTAATGAAATAGGTTATCAAGTAAGGGACATGTAACTTGTAAAGATGATGAGCCAATCATCCTTGTGGGAAAGTGCATGCATGATCATAGAAGTTGCAACATATGAGTAAGTAACAAGAATGGGTAAGGAAATTCCATTCACCCAAAAATTTTCACTCATAGGGATAAGACATCCCAGTTTGTGGAATTGGCATGTCACTCATGATAGTGATATGGTGGCCATGCAAAGGATTCTAATTGGGGAATGAGGCATCCCATGTGTGA
The DNA here is from genome assembly GCA_027924585.1 of Larix kaempferi. Lineage (NCBI taxonomy): Eukaryota > Viridiplantae > Streptophyta > Pinopsida > Pinales > Pinaceae > Larix > Larix kaempferi. The sequence continues at coordinate 21,793,987 of BSBM01000515.1, forward strand.
ATCAATGCTCATAAGTGGAGGGAATTCCAAGAAAGCTCGAGTTGAACTTGACCATAATTTCTGAAAGCAATTGGAGAAATAAGGCAATGTTGATAAAGAGGAAAATTTCTCACCTTAAACTATTTGTGTTTATAGCATAAGAATTGCATGCTTGGAAGGTAGCAAGTAGGAATGTTATACATGAGTTTATGTATTGAGTTGCTGCTTGGTGAGAAAATCATAGCTAATGATTCATTGTGTGCTCACTAGAGAGGCCATGAAATTGGATCATCTATGATGTGGAAGAGCAAATTCCATGCTATGTTTGGAAAGGGAGAATTCCTTAACTCCTCTCTTACTATTGAAATTATATTCTACATAAATTATGGCATAGAAATGTTGGAAATGAAAGAGATTAGATAGATGAAATGAATACGCACCAGTAGGCATATTTCCAGATATTGCATAGTGCATGTGAAGACGTTTTGCATGTATATGATGATTACATGTTGGTAAAGCTAGTGAAGTTTTACATATGCAATATGCTGCTTAAGATAATATTGTGGTTGCTAATAATTAGTGGTGTTCGCATTGGTTGTAGGACCAAATCCAACAGAAGCATGGCTAAATATGTGGATGATGTTGTTGCATATGAGCAACAACCTTATGAAGAAAGGTTGGGGCAACAAACCTATGATCAAGAGGTTGGTGGTAGGATGGTGAAATCCTTGCAGGATACCGACTGATCAGGTAACATCAAAGATGTTAATGGAATCCATGCATGTAATGATTTAAGATTGCTATGTAATCTATTTATGTTTTGATTGATCGAGGATCTAATCATAGTTATGTGTAACCTAAGGTGGTTGAAGGTTGTTCTCTTAATAAAGTAAAGCATAGTAAGGCTTGGTTAGTTCAATTAGTCACATGGACGAAGAGAAAAGTAAGTGAGGTAGTGATGGAGTGCCCCATGGAGTTGAATGGACTCCTCACACATGTAAGTTTGAATGTACTACCATTAGGATCTTATGATGCCCCAATAGGTATGGAATGGTTGGAAATACATAGATCCAAGATAGACTACTTTGAGAAATTACTTGAATGCATTGATGAAGAGGGAAGGCCAAGGTTGGTAAAGGTAATTCCCAAGCAAGTTTTAGTAAGGAATATTTCAGCCCTGCAGTTGAAAAAGTTTTATAAGAAGGGTTGCCAATTATATGTAGTTCACATATCAGATTCATCAGAAGACAAAGGACCAAGGATAGAATAATTTTGGTTGTTACAAGAATTCCAAGATGTGTTCTGGATGAAGTTCCAGGACTGCCACTGAAGAGAGATATTTATTTTTCCATCAATCGTGTTCCATGGGCAGCACCAATTTCCAAAGCTACTTATAGAATGAGCACACCAGAATTGGTAGAGTTAAAGATGCAGTTGCAAGAATTAATGGAGAAGGAATATATCAGGCCGAGTGTATCTCCTTGGGGAGCACCAATGTTATTTTTCAAGAATAAGGATGGGACCTTGAGACTGTATATTAATTACAGGCAGCTAAATAAAGTGACAGTCAAGAATAAGTACCCATTGCCAAGAATCGATGACTTATTTGAGCAAATGAAGGAAGCTAGAGTGTTTTCAAAGATTAACTTGAGGTATAGATACCATCAAGTGACGAATAAGGAAGAAGGCATTCACAAGACAACTTTCAGGACAAGATATGGCCATTATGAATTCACAGTGGTGCCATTTGGTCTTACCAATGCACCCACTACATTCATGTGTCTCATGAATAGTGTCTTCAACAAGTATTTGGACATGTTTGTGATTGTGTTCTTAAATGACATTATTGCTTACTCAAAGAATGAATAAGAGCATAATGAACATCTAAGAATGGTGTTGCAAGTCCTTAGAGAACACCAACTATATGCAAATTTGAGCAAGTGTGATTTCTATCAGCAACACGTACAATATTTGCGTCATGTCATCTCAGAAGAAGGAATTGCAGTGGATCCAGAAAAGATTGAAGCTATAATGGATTGGCCTACTCCAAAGAATGTTGCAGATGTTAGATATTTTATGGGTCTTGCAGGCTATTACATAAGGTTCATTGAAGGGTTCTCCAAAATAGCTCATCCAATTACATCATTGTAGAGGAAGAATATCAAGTTTGTATGGTCTGAAAAATGTGAGAAAAGTTTTCAGCAGCTAAAGGGATTGCTTACTAGCACTCCTATTTTGAAGATTGCATTGTTAAGTTTAGCCTAAATTGACAAGCAAGATCACTGAAAGAAACACAATCACAAGATAGACAAAGATTTACCTTGGGAAACCCTCATGGGGTAGAAAACCCAACAAAGCTTTCCTCAATATAGATAATCAACCAATACAAAGATGTAGTCCCCAAACAAGAGTTCCTTCTCCTCCTATGCAGATCTCTCTCTCTCCCATGCGCAATACACAAGTGAGTGAATGAATGATAAGTGAGGAACACACCTCCTCTACTTATACTCATCTTCTAACTGACTTTTCACCCTAATTGGGCTGACCTCTCCTAAGATAGTCTAATAACCCCTAAATAGCTAACTCAGGGCCGACCCCACATGGGAGATCTAATAACCCTAGTTACCACATTCTCTCGGAGCAATAAACATCTCCGGATATACAATAGGGTCTCCACGGAGGAATGAAACATCTCCAGAATAATAAAGTACAAATATAATATTCTTAGAAGTTACAATATCTCAACACTCCCCCTTAACGAGAAGGATATTGTAACAACATCTGTAGGAGCAAGGAGTCATCAACTTCATGATACATGATACATCTATAAATCCTTGGAAGATTTCTTTAACATCATCAGTAACTCAACCAGTTACTGGAACATCTTCAAATATTCAATACTAGAACATATTCAGTATTGAATCTTCATCTTCTGCAGCATTCGAACAACTAAAACAACATCATCATCTGGATCTTCTCGATCGACAACATCAACATCTGGATCATCTCAATCAACAACATCATCTGGATAATCTTGATCAACAGTATCATCATCTGGATCATATCGATCAACAATATCATCATTTGGATCATCTCGATCAACAGTATCATCATCTGGATCATATCGATCAATAGTATCATCATCTGGATCATCTGGATCAACAGTATCATCACAGCAGCATACTCTGCAATACACATGATCTAATTGCGGGATGATCAATCCCTCTCACTTTAAGACACCTCTCATGTCTACGGGCGATGCAATCTAGATCTACTTACACGATGATCAATCCTGATCCATTTAAGACACCTCTCATGTCGAGGGACAATGCAGTCTTGTCACGTACATTTTGAACTATTGTTCAGGGACGATGCAGTCCTGATCCATTTAATACATCTCTCATGTCTAAAGACGATGCATTACTGTCACGTACATTTTGAACTACTATTCAGGGGCGATGCAGTCCTGATCCATTTAAGACATCTCTCATGTCTAAGTACGATGCAGTCCTGTCATGTACATTTTGAACTACTGGTCAGGAATGATGCAGTCCTGATACATTTAAGACATCTCTCATGTCTAAGGATGATGCTGTCCTGTCACGTACATTTTGAACTACTGTTCAGGGACAATGCAGTCCTGATCCATTTAAGACATCTCTCATGTCTAAGGCCGATGCAGTCCTATCACGTACATTTTGAACTACTATTCAGGGACGATGCAATCCTGATCCATTTAAGACATCTCTCATGTCTAAGGACGATGCAGTCCTGTCACGTACATTTTGAACTACTGGTCAGGGATGATGCAGTCCTATCACATACATTTTGAACTAATTTTTCAGGGACGATGCAGTCCTATCACGTGCATTTTGAACTAACTGTTCAGGGACGATGCAGTCCTATCATGTACATTTTGAACTAACTGTTCAGGGACGATGCTGTCCTATCACGTACATTTTGAACTAACTGTTCAGGGACGATGCATTCCTATCACGTACATTTTGAACTAACTGTTCAGGGATGATGCAATCCTATCACGTACATTTTGAACTAACTGTTTAGGGACGATGTTGTCCTATCACGTCCACTTAGACAAAGTCTAAGGACCACACATCGACCTAATCGTCAGAACAGGAAACCTCATCATCGGAACATGTAACCTCATACAGTATTCTCATCAATACAAGTATCCACATCATTGACCTTTCTGTCGATGCAGGCAATCTCATCATCATTGACCATGTCACTCCCCTTTCGAGGAGAGTCCTTCTGAACTACACCAAGCTTGTCTAGGAAATACTCAAACTTTACTCGAGACAGAGGTTTGGTCAATATATTAGCAACTTGTTCATCAGTGCTCACATACTCGAGCTTGATAACTCCTTTCTGCACCATATCCCGTATATAAAAATATCGAATCTCTATGTGCTTTGACTTATCATGAAACACTCGATTCTCTGTCATCTTGATACAACTCTGGTTGCCACACAAGATCACAGTGGGGTCCATCTCTAAGTCAAAGAATCCCGATAACAACTTTCGAAGCCATATCGCTTCACAACTAGCAGAGCAAGCAGCAATATATCCTGCTTCAGCTGTGCTGAGAGCCACACTAGACTACTACCTGCTAAACCATGAGATCATGGCAGATCCCAGATAATAAGATCCTCCTGATGTGCTCTTCCTGTCTAATACACTTCCTGCCCAATCAACATCTATGTAGCCATACTATCTGAAGTCATGATATCCAAGATAGCATAGACCATAGTCTATCTTACCTTTTAGGTACCTCATCACATGCTTTGCAGCAATTAGGTGAACACGTCTAGGTTCTATTAGATACTAACTCAAGGTGTTCACAACAAAACATATATCTGTCCTGGTATTTGTCAGATACATCAATGACCCAATAATCTGTCTGTATAGAGTCATATCCACTAACTCTGATGAGTCATCATCTAACAGCTTCAAGTTGGAATTCATGGGGGTGGCCATGGCTTTGCATTCCAACATATCAAATCTTTTCAAGATCTCCACCGCATAGTTTCCCTGGTTGAGAAAGATTCCTTCTGGGCTCTGCCATACTTCCAGACCTAGGAAGTAATGCATCAATCCGAGATCTTTCATCTCAAACTCTGTAGAGAGATTCTTCTTGCATTCGATAATCTGTTTCACATTTCTAGTTAGAAATAGATCATCTACATATAGCAACAATATGACAGGTTCATCATCCATAACTTTGAGATAAAGATTTGGATCAACTTTACTTTTGGTAAAGCCCAAGCTTGTCAAGAAACTGTCAATTCTTCCATACCAAGCTCTGGGATCTTGTTTCAACCCATAGAAAGCCTTATTCAGTTTACATACGTGGGTTCTTCTATATTCAACCTCAAATCCTTGTGGTTGTTCTATGTACACTTCCTCCTTAATCACACCATTCAGGAAAGCTGTCTTCACATCCATCTGGTGTAATTCCCGCTTCATCATGGATGCAAGTGCCATGATGGTTCTGATGGAAGTGTACCTTGCAACTGGTGCAAATGTCTCTTCATAGTCAATTCTCTCTTTCTGAGAGAATCCTATGGACACAAACCTTACCTTATACTTTTCAATGCTACCATCCGCAACATGCTTTATCTTGTATATCCATTTGGAGGATACCACACTCTTTCCCTTTGGCTTGGGAACTATATCACAAACATCATTCGTCATTATTGACTGGTATTCCTAAGTCATTTCCTCCACCCACTCTTTCTTATGAGATGCTTCTTCATAACTAGTGGGTTCTTGATCTACAAGATCACACATCAAATCCATATAGCTGGAGAATGTCTTTGGTTTCTTGCTCACTCTAGTGGATTCTTCAAGAGCTCCATACTTTTCTGCTCCTTGTATAATGTCTCTTCCCCATGCTGGATTTCTCTTTCTTGATATGTTTATGGCAGGGGGTTCTTGTGGTTCCATCATGTCATGGTCTTCAGGTGTTGTCTCTTCAGGGGTGGGTGCAGCTTTTGTAATTCTGGAAGGTGCATCTTCCTCATATACTTCTTCATACTTGCACTTCCTAGATCTCTTGAGAGTTAGCTCTTCATCAAATGTCACATCCCTACTTATTTCCATATGATGGAATCCTGGGATGTATATTCTGAATGCTTTGGATGCTTCAAAATATCCAACAAATATTCCCTTCTTCCCAGAAGGATCCATCTTGGTTCTCTTTTCTTTTGGAATGTGAATGTATACTGGGCATCCAAATATCTTGAGGTGACTTACCTTATGCTTCTTCCTTGTGAACACTTTTTCTGGGGTCTTAAAATCAAGAGCACTATGAGATAGTCTATTCTGCATATAGACTGTTGTCCTGGCTGCTTCAGCCCATAGATACATAGGTAGGTCTTGATCATGTATCATTGTCTTTACTGCTTCCATAATGGTTCTATTATTTCTCTCTGCAACACCATTTTGTTGAGGATTGTAGGGAGTGTTTAGTTCCCTCTTGATTCCAGTTTTTTCACAAAATACTTCAAAATCCTTTGAAGTGTATTCTCCACCATTATCTGTCTTAAGTATTTTGATCTTCTTTCCTGAGTGATTTTCTATCAAGGATTTGAATTCCTTGAACTTCCCAAAGACTTCATCTTTTCCTTTTAGGAAATATATCCAAGTCTTCCTTGAGTAGTCATGAATGAATGTAAGGTAATATTCAAATCCACTTAAGGATGTGAAGGGCTTTGGTCCACATACATCTGAATGGATCAACTCCAAAGTACTTTAGTCTTTGTCTCACTCTTTGGAAATGGGTTCTTGATATTCTCTCCTTTTGCACATCCTTTACATGTGCCTTTATGATCAATCTTCAAATATGGCAGTCCTATAACTACCTTTCTCACATGAGGTAATGCTTTGTAGTTAATGTGAGCAAGCCTCCTATGCCATAGCTCACTAGGGCTAGTGGCCTCATGAACAAGGGCAGCTTCTGGATGACCCTTGAGTTTATATATCCCTCCTTCCTCTTCACCAATAACAATTGCATCCTCAATTGATTTTCCTTTATACCACATGAGTACTTGTCCATCTATGAATGCAACCCTATAACCTTTCTTATCTAATGCTGAGATAGAAAGTAAGTTCTTCTTCAAACCTGGTACATATAGGATTTCCTTCATCTTTAGTGGAGTTCCAGACTCAAGCTTGTAGCTTTCTTCACCAATTCCTTTGATGGGATATTGATAGTCATCTCCCAAGGAAACCTTCTGAGGAGAGGTCTTTTCTTCCAGACTTGAGAGAGTCTTCTTCTATCCTGTCATGTGCTTTGAAGCACCAGTATGAATGAGCTATGTATCTTCTTCAGGTGTTATTGGCCCAAAGAGTGCAGAGAATAGAACATACTCTTCTGCATCTTCTTTTTCTATTTTAGCTCTCTTCCTTTTGGGCCTTTCTTCTTCTTTTTCACTGTCATCTTCTGTTAGATGTGCATGATGTCTTTTGTGAAGATTCTTCTTCTTCTTCACTATCATCTTTTGCTAGATGTGCATGATGTCTTTTGTGAAGATTCTTCTTCTTCTTTGAAGGACAATTTCTAGCAAAGTGTCCTTGTTTGTGACAATTGTAACATTTAGCTGAGGAGAGGTCTCTTTTTGAACTTACTCCTTTCTTTTGAGATCTATGAGGAGGATGAGACCTCTTATGGCCATTCTTATTGGATTTGAAATGACTCCTTCTTCTTCTGGTGTGAGTGGCCAAAGCTTGGTCATCTTCTTTGAGCAAGGCTTCTCTATTGGCTACCCTAGCCTCTTCTTGAATGCAATCCTCCCATACCACATCAAACTTCATACTTTCTTTTCTTGCACACATGGTTTGGATGAATGACTCCCAAGGTATAGTGAGACCATTGAGTGCAGTCATGACTAGTTCATCTTCATTAAGGGTGTCTCCAATGGCTTGTAGTTGTACTTTGAACTAGGAGACCCTTGTGAAATAATCTTGAATAGATTATCCTTTATTCATTTTGGTATTATTCAATTGAGTTCTCAAATTCATCTTTCTGTTGATGTTCCTCCCTTCATACATTCTGCCTAGGGCATCATACATTTCCTTTGGGGTCTTCTTGGATGCCACTTGGGGAATCAAGTGGTCCTTGATGAAATACACAATGATTCTCTTTGCCCTAATCAATTCCTTCTTATACTTTTCTTTGGCTTCATCTTCTGCAGGTTCTGCAACCTCATCTTTGATATATTGGGGAAGATCATTCTCTTCAAGAATGAGACCAATCCTATATTTCCATGCCCAAAAATTCTCTGTACCCCTAGCTTGTCTTCAAGCTTAGTGCTTGGAGCCATCTTATCCAGGAGGTCATAGAAATTGAAGTTTCTCAAAAGATAGAATAAAAATTACCAGGAGATTTGTTTGATTGAATTGAGATGACTGGTGAACTCTGCTCCTGGAAACTTCAACTTTTCACCCTTCAAATCTGATCAGCAACTTTCGGATCTGCAACAAAATTTCTGGTTTGCACTTTTTTTTTTTCTGGTTTATTGGTGCACAGGTGAGTAGTTTTTCTAGTTTTCTGGTTTTCTAGTCCAGAAGTCAAACTAGGGTTTGACAAAGACCTGGGTTCTACCCACTCAAAAAGTTCGATCTAGGGCTCAGAATTTTGATTTTTAGGGGGAGCATCCAGCCATGCTCTCATAATCCAAAAATTCCAACTTTTTGCAGAAACCCTAATTTTCACCGGAGGAGGAGAGAGAGGTATTTTCACCTTGTGAAAGAGGTCTTATTCAGGCTAGCTCTGATACCATGTTAATTTTAGCCTAAATTGACAAGCAATATCACTGAAAGAAACACAATCACAATATAGACAAATATTCACCCTAGGAAACCCCCATGGGGTAGAAAACCCAGCAAAGCTTTCCTCAATATAGATAATCAACCAATACAAAGATGTAGTCCCCAAACAAGAGCTCATTCTCCTCCTATGCAGATCTCTCTCTCTCCTATGCGCAATACACAAGTGAGTGAATGAATGATAAGTGAGGAACACACCTCCTCTACTTATACTCATCTTCTAACTGACTTTTCACCCTAACTGGGTCGACCTCTCCTAAGAGAGTCTAATAACCCCTAAAAAGCTAACTCAGGGCCGACCCCACATGGGAGATCTAATAACCCTAGTTACCACATTCTCTCGGAGGAATAAACATCTCCGGATATACAATAGGGTCTCCATGGAGGAATGAAATATCTTCGAAATAATAAAGTACAATTATAATATTCTTAGAAGTTACAATATATCAACATGCATATCCAAAGAAATATTTTGTAGTGTGCACAGATGCTTGCATTGAAGGGCTCGGTGGAATTCTCATGCAAGAAGGATTTGTAATTTGCTATGACTCAAGAAAGTTAAAGGAGAATGAAAAGAACTATGCCACATGTGATTTAGATCTAACAGCCATAGTTCATGCTCTCAAGAGTTGGAGACATTATCTGTTGGGTAGAATATTTGAGCTCAGAACATACCACATGAGCTTGAAATATTTGTTTGAACAACCAAATCTGAATGCTAGCTGGCAAACTAGATGGATGGAATTTATTTGTGAATTTTATTTTGAAATTAAGCATTTCAAAGGTAAGGAGAATAAGGCTGCAGATGCTCTTAGCAAAAAATTTCATGTTGCAGCAATGAGTATGTGAAAATCACATTTGAAGGTAAGATTTCTCGAAGCTCAAACTAGTGATGAAGATTATCTTCAAATCAAAGAAATATTGCAGCAGGGAAATGTGGATGAAACATGTGCATGATATCAGCTTGGTGAAGATGATGTTCTCATTTATTAAGGTACCAGACTGTATATTCCAAATTGTGCAGATTTGAATAGGTTAGTGATGGATAAGATACATCAAATGCCATACTCTGGACATTCATGATATTAGAAGACTATAACAACAACAAGAAAGAAGTACTTTTGGCATGGGATAAAGAAGGACATTATTAGCATCATACATTGCTAGGTGTCAAAAGTGCCAATAAGTCAAGGAAGAACATCAACATCCAATAGGATTGATGTAGCCTTTTCCCATTCCAGAATGGAAGTGGGAAGTAATTTCTATGAGTTTTATAACAGGTCTTCCAATGACAGTGAGGAAGCATGATTCAATCATGGTAATGGTGGACAAGCTATCAAAGGTAGATCACTTCATTCCATTCAAGTCCACTCATAAGACCAATGACATAGCAAATATATTCATGAAGGAGATATTTAGATTGCATGGATTTCCCAAGGAAATAATTTCAGATCGTGATACAAAGTTCACATCCAATTTTTGGAAGGGATTATTCCAGGAATTGGGGACTCAGCTAAAGTTTAGAATAGCATATCATCCTCAAACATATGGTCAGACTGAGAGGGTGAATCATATTATTTAAGACATGCTGAGGATGTATTTGATGGATAAACCATCCAAGTGGGAAGACTACCTACACTTGGTATAATTTTCATACAACAATGGATATCAAGCACCTTTGGGAATGAGTCCTTTTGAGGTATTGTATGGAAAAGGATGCAAGACTCTAGTGAATTGGGACAGTCCAGTGAATAGGGTAGTGCTTGGACCAAAGATGATCAGAAAGATGGAACAAGAGATTGTTAAAATCAGGAAGAATGTGAAAGCAACACAAGACAGGCAGAGGAGTTATGCCAATTTGAAAAGAGTCCATAAGGAGTTTCATATTGGAGACCATGTTTACTTAAGAGTGAAGGCAAGGAAAATTTCCCTGAAGTTGGGAATTTGTGCCAAGTTGGCACCAAGATATTGTGGGACATTTGAAGTCCTTGATAGGATAGGGCTAGTTTCATATAAGATTGCATTTCCTGCTAACACGAGAGCTCATAATGTTTTCAATGTCTCTTTGCTTAAGAAATATGTACATGATCCTAATCACATAATTGGTTGGCATGCGATACAGGTGGAACCTGAGGGAGAGTTCCAAGTGGATCCTATGCACATCCTCGACAAGAAGGTCACTTTTCTCCAGAACAGATCCATCGGACAGGTGAAGGTGCAATGTAAGCACCTTAGTCTCGAAGAGGCTACATGAGGGCTGGAGGATTCCATGAGAGAGGCATTCCCATTTTCGTTCAGTTTTGAGAACATCGAGGATGGTGTTATTCTAAGGGGAAGGGAATTGTAACATCCCCATTTTGACCCTTAGGGTTTATTAGCTTCAATGTAAATATTGTATACATGCAATGTGTGCTTTCCCTAGTGTGGAGCTCAAGGCCAAGGCCCCACTAGAGGATGGTCAGGTTTTATTTAAAAGGAAAGTATTTGAAATTCTGATTATCCATGTGTTATTAAGCCATGAAGTATTGTAAATGATGTAAATATTAAATATTGCAATAAAATGCCAAGAAAAATAGCTATGGAGGCAACCAATAAGAGGGATCTATGTGTATCCACTAGGGAGAGGTGAGGGGGTTGTGGGATTGGAACCCATGTTGCCACATGTCATTTTGTGAACCCATTTGACTCCCCATGTTGAAATTTAATTCTATTGTAAGAAGGTGGTTGAGAAAACTTGTCCCTGAGGCCGATAGAGTATGGAGGAACCCCACAATCCATATGGCAGGGTATGGATCTGTTTTTCTTATCCCTTAATCCACTCTACCTATTGTGAATTTGCTCACCCTAAAATCTATCCCATGCTCGACCAACAACCTGAGTTCTCACGCATTGCAGAGCCCAACGGTGAAGAAGAAAGAAGAAATTGCGGTTCTGTGTAAGCACAAATTTGTAGAGACAAATGCACATAGAAACCCTGCATAGGAAGCAAATGAATGGGGATAACCATGGATCAGACCATGGGGTTAAATTACAGAGCGTGAGCAGCTTAGAAAATCGATGAGAACACTTGGATCTAATAGCATAAGAACCGAGCTGCAGAATAGAGTTTCGTCTGCAACCCTAAGAAGATTCCAGCTGGGATAAATGAGAAGAAGGAAATACATAGGTTGGATCTTCTTGATAAAAACAATGAAGGCTAGAGTCTCATAAAAGCAGTAGCTAGACCTTTCTATGCCCACCCTGAAGAGCATTGGAGGGAAGGGGGCCTGAGGGACTATGCAGCATAGAAAGGGGCCTTCCTTGTGTTGGGTGAGGTAGGTATTGTGGGTGCCATTCTTTCTTAGTAGTCTGAGATTCCTGTAGATCTATGGTTGAGCTCACTGGCTTAGCATCACCCTCCCTGTTCCCTTATATGCTTGATAAAACCAAATGTATGTTTGCTTAGCATTAGGGTGGAGCCTTGACTGTGATAGAGCCTATTTAGCCTCCTTAGTGGATACACAACCCGACTTGGGGGTGGTCTCTCAGCTGAAAGAGTATAGGCTGGATAGATACCTATGGTTGGGTGGAACATTGCTCTCACTTAGCTAGTTGTGTGGACAATTCCATTTAAAGATAAGTGCTTTCTGTGGTGTTAAATGATTTTAGTTTTCCTATGTTATGTCTACTTGTTATGTTCAAGTTATTTGAATGAATGATTACATGAAATTGACCAGTATGAATACAATGTATAGGCCTGAGTATGAGGCTAAGTTCATGTTTGAACACTTCACCATTTGCTTGAGTTGAATATGCTGCTAACCTTGCAGGTTGTAGATGCATTCATTAGAATTATTTCCACTATGTATGTCTGTTATGCATTGTACATAACCTTAGCAGGTTTGTACCTCATCCTATGAGCTTGGGGAATGAGTTAAACACCACCCCTGAGGTGTTCATGCACCCCTCTGTGATCAGATGAAGGAAGGGACCTTGGTAGGGTAATTCTAGGTCTTTTAGCAGTGGGGTAAATAGGTTTTGATGGACCTCAGGGAAGATTTTTGATTGGAAATGAGGCAAGGTTAGAGTCCTCATGTGTGGTAGGGGTCCACACCATTGCATAGAGATCTCCAAGAGCTTTCCAATGGTACCGAACTTGTCTAATTTGGTCCAAGGATGAAGGAGTTATCATCCTCATAAGTTTGTAGGTGCAGGGGTATGTGGTCCCGACATTTGAATCCGCAATGAGAATTGTGAATGGCGGAGGTTGATGACCGCCCATTGGAATTGCGTGGTTAGACTTCCAAATTTTTGCATCTGCAAATTGGATTGCAGATTGTGGAAATTTGAAGGGCGTTCCACGGATATGGCGTGTGGGACTTTCGACTTTCCACATCCACAAAGCGGATTGCGGATTGCAGAATTCAGAAGGGAGATCTCCATGGGGTTGGCACGTCAGATTTCTAAATTTCCGCATACGCAAAGAGGATTACATATTGCGGAAGTCAGAAGGTGGTTTTTCCCGGGTTACAAAACGAGGTTTCTGATTTTCGACTTCCGCAACGCAGGTTGCGGAAGTTGGAGGAGTAAATTTTCCTGTGACAGCGATTTGAGGATCCAAATTCTGAGTTCCGCATGTGGGTTGCAGATTGTGGACGTCGGGAGCGTGACTTCTGCAGAAGGGTAAATTTGGAAATCCAACTTCCGAGTTCTGCATGTGGATTGTGGCAGGGTAGATTACGGATTGCGGATCGGAGCCCATTACAGCTGCATGTAAAAACTAAGATATTTCTTGAAAAAAAATGTATCAATTTGTCTCCCATCGCCTCTGAAGGGCACCAAGGCGACCGGGGACGTGACATACTATTTCTAACAACATGTTCATATTTTTTTTTGTAAGCTAGTACCCATGGGGATTTGAACTTGTGACTTTTCATTTACAACTTCTCACATCATTTACTCATTTCCAATTTCTCTTCCCCCTGTGGGATAACATGTTCATAATGTTAATTAAGTAGTAATAATTCAAATTATGAGTGAAAATAAGTAGAATACATTTAGTACTAGTCGCGATAGCTTTCCATTGATCTAACCTAGCCCTCTAGTCCAACCAATAGTGTTTCCCAAAATGGGATTATTCCTCCCAGTGAACTAGTATCTAGGTTGCTAGTTCTAGGAAATCGATGGGATTTCCTATCCCTTCGTGCTGACAGCCCCAATAACCACAATAGAGACGTCCTCATCAAATACAAGTATATCCAATCTAATAACCAGTCAAGTCTTAGTTCAATATATAGACCATGTAGCATATTTAGTATTTTTTCTTACCACTCTTCACCTTCTATCCCCCAAAAAATACCCTTCACATAATCCATAATTTCCTTTTATCATTTCCAAGTGGGGCGCATAACCCAGGCTCAACCATAGACACATGCATGAGCCATGATTTAGGCTACATATGTCCACTTGGAAGGGAAATAACTAACAGATGGGAGATGGGTGGTACTTCGAATGATGACTAAGATATGAGAAGTGAGGAAGTGGGGAGAGATAAGATAGGTTGTGATGCGACATGAATATGTGAGCGTGGAAGACACTTGGAACCCTCAGTACAAACTGTGGAAAGAAGGGATTTCAACACATTAAACCTCTTCTCACATCTATGATGGTTGCTTTGTGCAGAAGCTTGTGCCCTCCAAACCTTTCCATGAGAACTGGGTACAAAGGAAACAATCTAGAGCGGAATCATGATGACATCGGGCATATGCCAAGCTAGATATATCTTAGCCGTAAATACGATGTAAGCCTAGCCAGGGATGTAAATTTCTAATTTGAACGAGACCCTATGTCTATACCTGCACATTCTGCATTGCTCCATTTTGATTTCATATCAAGAAATCTATCCACTGCGAGAGTAGGAGGTATGAGGACAAGGTGTGTCCATAAAACTGCACAGGAGAAAATAGAAGAGGGAAACTCGAAGGATATAAAGCATTCAAGGCACACAACCTGCTTCTTCAACAATTCGATCTCTAATGCAACAAAAAAAAATTGAGGGGTTTGAGATGGATGTGCAAGAGGAAAGAACTTTCAATCATGAATCACAATGCATTGAGGACTTTGAAAATTGGATCCTAGACCCAAGAAAAAATAGGGATAGCATGGCCCTCTACAACATAACCTTGGACCTGTATTGGTATGTAAATATGCTCCTATTAGATATAGATGTCACTTAGTTTTATGATAGTTATTCTTTTTTATTAAGCTCTAATATTGTTGGTTCGCTACTAAGCATATCCTCAGGGGACTCTCTTGGATGACTGTAATCAAGGACAATTTTAAGGATCCATAAAATATTGGGCAATATTTTTCTAAAAAGATTCAAATTTCTAAGGGTTTTATATAGTTTATGGCCAATTTTGGTGATTTTTAGAGTAAAAAGAAATTATCCCATGGAATTTGGGCAAATCAATTTAGAAAAAAATGGAAATTGGTGAATCTTTTTTTTGGAGAAAAGGTCAAAAGTTAGCACATGGGATAAATTTGTCCCCTAAAATTTTACCTGACTGTAATATGGTTTTAAATTTTCCTAACTCATGACTCACAACTCTCAGTTTGCTCTGTTTTCCCCCCAAGGGAAAAACGAGGGCCCATTTTTTTGTATATTACTGTATTAATAGAATAACAGAACCTACCTTATTTACAAATTTTTTTATCTTCCCCCTTCCACCACCTTCCTCCGCCCCCACTTTCGAAGGGTCCAGGAAGGTACCATCATGAATCATGCCAATCACTTACCTCTTTACAGATCTGGAAAACACCCTTACGAGGCAGGTCTCAAACATAACTCAACCCAAGTTTCGAAATGGTAAATATTATTAAATAATAAAATATGTCTATGTATTTATTGTTTGACAATTCATTATCTTTCACCTCTTCATTCGTTTGGTACGCATTAATTAACCCATCAATAACGTGATATTTTAATTTGAATAATTTATGAAGTTTGATTAAAATTTAACAAAATGCAATGAGATCATTCAATTAAATGTATTTACTAATGAGAATTAGAAAGGATGGCAGCTAATACAATTAATGAAATTACATGAAATGTGACTAATTTAAGCTAATGTAAATGAACCTAATACTAAAGAATTTAATCAATACAAAGCAAATTTACATAATAACAAGTTAATGCTATAAATAATACTATATCTTAATAATGTTACACCCATCAACCACCATACATGAGTACACAAACAATCACTTCTATATATATATATATATAGTCATTGATTAACAAGAAAACAATGACCACACATACAAGACAATGTAACCACACATGTAAGACAACAATCCAATATCCACAACATCAAGAAATTTTATTAACTAAGTCACAACACATCAACACTAAACAACATTATATTTCAATTTACCTTAATTAATTAATCTAGGATTTACAAGTGAAAGAAACTGTTGACACAGTTTCTATCGATAGGGGTTCACTTCGCACTGTCGCCAACAACTATCAACCCAAACTCCCTTATACACCGGCCTAGAAAGGTGTAACCTTCCCAGCAACACTTGCGGAGCAAGTGCGGTCTCACCCAAGATGGATAAGGGGGCTGTTGGAACCAAGTTTCCGCAGTTGTGTAGAGGATATACACATATTACCTTTGCACTAACCAAATATTATATAATCCACAATATACTATTAACTTATCATTCACGGATTTCAATAAACATTCGGAACATCATATTCGATGTACTTATTCAGACTAGCATTATTTCTACAACATATTCACATCCACCAATGTAAACATTCACATAACATAGTTCTAATTCATCATTGCATAAGATTAAAGACAGAGATTACACCATAACCGAACATCTCCATTCATTCACCAAACCCGCGGAATAAACCTTGTAGAAACTATCAAGACATCATATCACGGATACAAAACGAACCCAAAAGATAGAATGATCATCCAAAACTTCGATGCCCTTAGGATTACAATCGTACTCTATTTATATGCTTCTATTCTATTACAAAATGGTCCACATGACCGACTTAACTAATCTATCAATTCTTATGCTTCCGCGAATGCCGCGAAGGGTCCTTTTTATGTGGAATGACCCTTTCGCACCTGTCAGCTTCCGCACTTCCTATGGATCTATCCCGTGCCAACAGGCCCCCAATACAAACTTGTGGCTCGTCCTAAGCCACCTTAGATGGACTGCTGGTTTGTACCCATGCTTCGCTGTGTTCTATTGCCAAAGCTTTTCTTTCTGTCTGGAGCTCGCTGTTGTGTACTTCTCATCTTCATCCGTCGATTGCTAGTCTGTTGTCATGTACTTCTTGAACTCATCCTCCAGTATCTGGAAACCTTGATCATTTACCTCTTTAGATTTTGTTGGTTCGCTCCATGTTCGTTCCAGACTGGGGAGAAATTCATCAATGTCTCCAAGGTGGGAAATGGGTTGACTGCTCTGGCACATCTATTTCACACCTTGTAGTGCTTCCTACCGAGGCTAGGGGGCTACCACCCCTATCATTCTAGTGGTCATCGGGACCACGAAGCTGCGAACTACTACCACATACCTAGACATCTCGGATGAAAATTCGCCTCTGTGACATCGGAGTGCCCATGCCTCATCCTGCTCAAGGCGCTCATGCACACTTGTCGTTCAGGCCCGCAACGCACCTGGTGTGCTACCGCATGAAATGAAATGGATCATTTCCACAACCTCCTTGGAATTCCTAGCTTATCCAATTACCTGACCTACTTGCAGCATGTATTTCTCTTGTCTGGTAAATTCTACTTAGCTTTGCTTAGCCTATGGTGTCTGTATTTATGCATTTCGTCTTTTAGGACGTTTGCTTCAGAAATCATTCGCACATCCGTTCATTTGGTGTGTCGATTCTGTCATCATTTATTTCCTGCATGTTGAGACCGAACTTCCTACGTGCGTGACTGGTGACTATACTTCCATTTGTTGCAAAATCGTGAGAACCGTTACCTGTGGTGCCACCGGCCATGCTGCCACTGTGTGTTTCCATGTTCCAAATGTGTCTAGTCCTATGATCCTACCTTCCAAAAAGACTGATCATCTGAAAAAGTCCCATATGCTGACAGTCGGGAATGATTATTGAGGTGACAGGGTCGCGACCCTGCAGTTGTCGTAACTCGAACTGCGATACAACCACTCTCGCTTGCACACTATCTTCCTGCTAGTGCGTCATCCTGCCACCTAGCATCCTATCATTTTTTTTCATCAGTCCTCATCCGCTCTGCGTCGGATTGTGGTGACAGGGCTTTAGCCTATTCCCATTGACTAATTTAGGTAACAGTATTCCATCCAGACTTTGTAGCTATACTGCGCCTTCGTTGGTGACAAAAGTGATAACGTATGGTCCCAACCAGTGCATTTTCAACTTACTAGGGTGTTTCGCAAACTTACTATCATACAACAGAACTGTATCCCCATTTTGAAAGTGCTTTGTCTTGACATGGCGGTCGTGCCACGCCTTCTGGCGGTCCTTTTCTACCTTCTGATGGAGCCCTACGATGAATCGATCTTCGTCAAGCTGTATTAGTTGTGTCAACTGTTCCTCCAGCGCACCATCGTCGCTCATCCCTGTTGCTACTGCGATGCGCAAGCTCGGTACAATGTATTCCATCGGCATAATTGCTTCCTGGCCATAAACGAGCTTAAATGGGGTTTGTCCAGTCAATCGCTTGCATGTGGTGCGATATGCCCAAAGGATCGCTGGGATTTTCAGGTCCCATTCGTCGCGGTTCACATTGCACACCTTGGTGAGGGCATGCTCCAATATCTTATTGAACGCCTCAACTGTCCCATTTTCCCGAGGGTGGTAAGGCGTGATCTTCTTGTGCTGGATCTGAAACTCTTCTGTCATCGCGACAATTGTTTAGTTAACAAAGTGTGTTCCTTGGTCGCTTAATAATACTTTTGGGCAACCAAACCTAGTGACCACATTGTCAAATAGGAATCGTGCTGCAGTCGCAGCAGAACAATCTTTCACTGGTGCAGCTTCAACCCAACGTGTCAGGTAGTCTGTTGCAGTGATGATGTAACACGACCCTGTTCTCTTTCCATGTGGGCTGATGGGTCCCCAAAATCAATGGCCCATTTGTCGAAGGCCTGCAGCATTACTTGTGGTACTAGTGGCATTTCATCTCGACGTGAGGGATTCCCGATTCGTTGGCATACGTCGCAGCTCTTGGCATAGTCTGTGGCATCTCCATGTAAGGTTGGCCACCACAGCCCTGCTCGAAGGATCTTCCTAGCAGTTGCTCGTCCACCATAATGTCCCCCATCAATTCTGTCATGGGATTCTGACAGAATTTGTTCCTGTTCATGCGGAAGGACGTAACATCGCAGAATCTCATCTAGGACCATTTAATATAATTCTCCTGCAATTAGCTAAAAATCTGTAGCTCAGAAAACTAGCTACTTCTTTTGCATCATTCAGTTTTCTTAGGTCGATGAATATTTGTACTTCGTCGGTTTTCTTGTCCTGGACAACCATTGGACTGATCCATTATGATTCATCCACTGGTTTGTATAATGCCTGCCTCCAACATTCTTTCAATTTCGGCTTGCACTCATTCCTTGTATCTTGGGTTCAATCGATATGGCCATTGCTTAACTGGATTCGCAGCAGGTTTCAGGGCGATCCTCATTTCCCCTAAGTCTCTAGAAATTCCCTTCATCCCTGAGAATTTCGTTGGAAACAAATCCTGAAACTCATGCAGTAAGTCAGTCATCTTCGTAATGGTCGACTTGTCCCAGTAGTCGCCAATGCTTGCGAACTTGGGGTTTTCCTCCGACCCAATGTTCAACTTCTTGATCTTTAATGGTTGCTGAAATTTTTCTGATGGTATATCTGGTGCCACAACACTGTGATTACCCACCGATTCTGGTACATACATAGCTCTGAGGTCATCGTCATCTTCAGGCTCTCCGGTGACATTATAATACTCCATCAACATTTATGGTGTTGCAGTCCATTGGAGTGCCATCAGTTGTCCGGTCGGTACCACCTCAAATATCTTGCCTCGGATCACCTGTAGCGCGGCATGGATCAAGGATTCTCATCTGGGAATGAAAATGATTGGTTGAAGCCAATGGTAAGCTGTTCCCAAGAAGTTGTCCCACGTTGCAGTTCTGCTGCGACATACCAACTCCGCAGTACCTCGTCCAACGTGTGTACGAATGCATGTACCCACTCCTGTCATGCTCTCGATCCCCATTGATGTTGACAGGTATTCAGATGCGTCTTTAGGTCTCCACGTCCGTCATATCGCATATGGTTGTTTGTCGTAGTTTCACCGAACCGAACCTCTATGAGGCATCGACATAGTGGCCAATATGTAATGTTTGATTTATGCATTTCCCACCATCGCGCAGGAGTAGCCTTCAGGGATTCCTCTAGGGCCAAGAGACGCTGTGGTTCTGCCACTTTTTCCTCAAATTGTGTGAGAAATGTGCCCAAGTTGGGAAATCCCTCATATATAGGTATGTGATGCACCTGCAACAATTAATTAATAAGAATATGCGAAATAGTAGAAATGACAGAACTCAGAATCACTTTTATATTGATCACATTCCACTTCGAGGGGGCAACCTCCTATGAGCAAGCTTAATACAAATAACTTCACGGTGCCTTCAATGACCTCAACACACACTTATATACTAAGTCTATGCCCAATACTATGAGTCAAAACCATGGGACATATAATACTACGGGACGACTTACAAAGCATATGCATCCAATACTATGGGTCAATACTATGGGCTAATATAAACTATGGATCAACAAATACTACGGGATGACTTACAAAGCATATGCATCCAACAACAATATACTAACATAGTAAAGAGAAGGGTTGACACGGGTTCCTAACATCCCCTCTCCCTTAGAAAAAGCTTTGTCCTCAAAGCTTTGGTTGGAGAAATTGCTGCAGAATCTAAAGAAGTGGTTCCCCGGTAGCATCCTCGGGTTGCATTTCGAGCCACTGACGCCTTTGGAGTGTCAGGGAGGATTGCTTGGAAGGCTGTAGAAAAAGAAGAACCCCATTAGCTGCGCCGAAAATGCGCTCAGAACGGTGTTGGATGGCTTGTTGTTTCAGGCGAATTCTGGCCATGTGAAGATTGTCCTGTAGAATGAGAAGAATCTGATCACGGTTTCGAAGAACCGAGTCAATTTCATGCACTGGGGAGCTGCTAATGGTGTATGGAAGAAGAACTGGCGGTGTCTGCCCATAAACTGCGTCATATGGTGTCCTTTGAGATGTGGTATTACACCACCAGAGCGCTGCTAGGAGATCCATAGAAATAGTTGGCCAAAGCTGTGTAGGGATGGGCCAGGGTTTGAGCAATCCCGAAAGGAGTGGCGTTTCACCCTTGTTGACCTGGAAAGTATCACAGTCAGCCACCATATGTTGAATTAGCATTTTCAGTCCCTGCCAAAAGAAGTTACATTGTTCCCGGTCATACATTTTGAAGAACCCAGAGTGCCTTGCTGATGAAGAAGCATGGAGTTCATAGAAGAGATAGCCCTGTTGAACATATTGCAACCAATTTGGAACAAGCAGAGAAAGAGCTGTAAGAGAAACTGGGTCATCAATTGTGAGAGAAGGAGCATCTGCCACCATATTGTCCTTACCCTTCTTGTAAGTGATCGCATAGGGATAACCCATTTCAGGTGTGTTGGGGAGGAGACCCATTGTTCCAGAAAATTTTCTAGACTCTGGAGATCAGTCTTGATGCAGAAATAATTCCCTAATAGGTATGGTTGCCACTTCTGTACTGTATGCAAAATAGCCATCAGTTCCTGCTGCGAGGTAGATGCGACTAAATTCTTACTAGAAAGGTCTCTTGAAGGCGGAAAGCTCATTGGCTTAGCAAAGACACTTGCATATCTATCCAAGGAAGTAGTGGAGACCGTTGATGGGTGCATCTGAAGGGAATGGAGTTGAGCGATGATACCATATGAATTCTTCTTAAGGATTTTTTCTAGGCGATGTGAACTGATGATGCAGAGAGACCTTGGTTGTAAGCCCATTAATTTGTGTTGTGCCCCATTTACTGAAAACTGCATCCAAAGTTCTGAAAAATCCCATGAGATGGGGCCAAGTGTGCGTAACCATTGAATGCCCAAAACCATATCACATCCGCCTAAGGACAAGGCAAACATGTCAGAGCGCAGGTTATAATCTTCCATAGAGATACGCACATTGTGACACTTCCCATTGCAAGGTAAGGTGCCCCCATTGGCAACCATGACTTCAAAGTTGGAGCAAGGATGGACAAAACAATCAGCCTGTTTGGAAATCCGGGGGTCAATGAAGTTTGAGTGCTACCAGAATCAATGAGTATGGTAAGAGGGAGCGTCTTGAAGTATCCCCTAACTCGCATTGTTTGTGGGGTGGTGACGCCAATTACAGCATGGAGAGAGAGCTCGGGTGGGTCATCCTGAGATGGGGTGTCAACAAGTGGGTGTTGAATGTCGACCTGATCATCTACTGTATCTGGAGCTTCTTCATCAAGTTCTGAGCCAGGCAGAGAATCCACATCCAAGAGATAGAGCTTTTGTTGAACACATCTATGTCCCTAAGTGAAGTTCTCATCACAATTATAACAAAGCCCTTTTTCTCGGCGTGCCTGCGTCTCTGTTTCAGACAAATGCTTGATAGGAGTTGGTTGTGGGGTAGGCGTGATGGAAGGTCGTTGGGAACCCATATTTCTGAAGGGAACAAAGGTGGGTTTGGAGCGTTGTTGAGCTGCGATCTTGTCCTCTGCCAATTTAGCCAACCCTAGGACTTCCATCATTGTGTTGGGACAAAACATTTTGACCTCTGAGCGGATTTCATCCTTGAGACCACTGATAAAACAACTCCTGTAGAACTCATCAGACAATCCTTCTGTGTGATTGACCAGTTTCTCAAATTCTGTCTGATACTCTCTCACTGTGCCAATTTGGTGTAGTTTAGTGAGTGCTCCTGTGAAGTCATCAAAAGCGCTAGGACCAAATCGTGGCAAAAGGAGTTGGCAAAAATCTGTCCGGTTTGGCTCGGGATGAGCTTTGATGTACCAACGGTACCATTGAAGGGCTTCTTGTTCCAAATGAAAGGATGCAAGTGGAACTTTATGGACATAAAAAGTATTATGCAGATTGAAATACTGTTCTACTCGGTATATCCATCCAGTCGGATCAGTACCATTGAAGCGAGGAAAATCAAGCTTCGGACCACGGAAATTGCTGGAAGAAGAGAACCCATTGTCGGATGAAGACTCGGACTATCGTTTGTTGTTCATAGCTGAATGTTCAAGATGGAGACCGAGAAATTTTTCATCCAGATCCTGGAGTTTGGCTTGGATGGCGGCAAGTGCGTCTTCCATGGTTTTTGCTCCTGCACGGGTGACAACCATAACCAGGAGTTTTTTTTTTTTTTGGTTGACTGGGTAGGAAAACAAAAACAGAAACTACTTCAGTAAAGTAAAATCTGGACTTGGGAAAAAATCTGAAGGGTAATTGGGGTTTGACTAGGTTTTGGACACTGTCGAATAGACATGGAAGCAAAAATGAGGATTTTAGAAGCAGGGTGAAAGAATGGGAAAATTTGGCAGAGGGGGACAAAGAAGCAGAATTCAGAAAGGAACTCTGTGGTAAAATTTGAAGGTGATTGGGTGAAATCTAAGGAAGTTATGGAAAACCCTAAAAATAGACAAATGTGGGATTTCGGGCTTTGGGAAGGGAAATTGGGGATAGGGTCCTCAGGAATGAAATATGCAGAATGGGATGAAAGGGGTTCCCTGAAAATTTCAAGGGAAACAGAGTGAGAACAAGGGAGATATGGAGAAAAAAATGAATTATATATATATATATATATATTGTCCAGATTAGAGTGGCTACGGCCCAGAAGTGAGCGAAAATAGAGGGATCTGAAACAACGCCGAATGGATTGAAAATGGTTGGATCTGGAACGGCTTTCAGAATGGATCTGAATGGCTGGATCTAAAACGGCGCAGCAGTGATCGACAATAGTTCAGCTGAAAATAGATATGGACCCCAGGTATGTGCGGCTTCCTAATAGTTTAGGGGTTTCACTCGGCCACCAATGCTGTTTGACGGCTTGCATATTGGGGCAGTACCCCTCACTCCACGGCTCAGGTAAAACTGATAACCGCTTTGCCACAAACGACAGCTCTTGGTTTACCTCACGGGTGGGAACTAGTCAATCAGGTAGGGGTCGTTGCCCTTTTCGCTGGCAGGTCCTCTCAATGGGCCAACTACTTTGGGTTTTCTATGGTACTCCTCACAATGAGTTTTAGGGCTTAGGCCCAAGTACTTCCCATAGTTAAGCGGATAGGGATTATTCCCAAATCCGAACCTGCAACAGATGCGAAAAAAAAATTTGGCAGAAATTTCACCCAATGAGCCCAAGAAAGTGCTCTGATACCAGATGTGATGCACCTGCAACAATTAATTAATAAGAATATGCGAAATAGTAGAAATGACAGAACTCAGAATCACTTTTATATTGATCACAGGCCACTTCGAGGGGGCAACCTCCTATGAGCAAGCTTAATACAAATAACTTCACGGTGCCTTCAATGACCTCAACACACACTTATATACTAAGTGTATGCCCAATACTATGAGTCAAAACCATGGGACATATAATACTACGGGACGACTTACAAAGCATATGCGTCCAATACTATGGGCTAATATAAACTATGGATCAACAAATACTACGGGACAACTTACAAAGCATATGCGTCTAACAACAATATATTAACATAGTAAAGAGAAGGGTTGACACGGGTTCCTAACAAGGTAACACATACTCCTCTGTGGATACCCTTCACAGGGACTCTGTTATCTGTGCGCATCTTGGAAATGACACTTCATGCAACCGATTCTGCCAAATCTCCATGGCCTCGTCTGAATCGGAGGATGCTGAGCTGTCACTGTGCCATCCTAATTCTCCATTCGTGGTGGGATTAACATAATCCTTAGAAATGTTATACAAATTGTCCCACCCTTCCGCAAACTCGTCTTTGGCTGGCTCTGTATAGCGCAACCCTTCCGCAAGGTCCACTAGTGCGATGACCCTCATTTCTTGATTCTCGAATGACATTATCCTTTTATTAAAGTTGATAATTGCTTGATTCTCTATAGCCCAGTCTATCCCCAGCAGTACTGGATAGGGACTGGTGTTATCCACAATCTCAATGACATCAAAATCCGCATACGTTCTGAGCCCTTCAATTTCAACCGGAAGTTGACATACCCGACCGAGTGGGGTGACCTTACTCTGGTTCGCCAATCGTAGTTGTACTGGTGACCAGGTCATCTGTGGCTTTCCCATTGTCTCCCATGTCTGTTTAGTCAAGATATTCACGTCCGAACCCAAATCCAGAATAATGGAGTCAAGATCAAATTCCTTGATCTGTGCTGACATCCGCATCTCCCTGCTTGTCTTTTTTTTTATGTATGCGATTAACTCTCTGTTCCAGTCGTGCACCTCCTCATCATTGTAGTAAACTAGCTATCTCTTCCAATACATCTGGGTCCTTTGCCAAATCCAGGCAACTCCCTAGGAAATCTTTTAGAGTGTTTTCCTTCCTTCGCGACTTCGTTGAGTCGAATGTCAGTGGCATGGCATAGATTTCTTCTTCAAAAGGTACCCGTCTCCTATTCCTCATTGCATCCCGTGCCTTCAAAAAGATGTCCTTTTCCACTTCTGCGCCAACAGTGACCTGATTCTGTTGTGTTTGTGTTGGTCTGACATTGGTGTGTGGCTTATCGCCACCTGTCATCGCCTCTCCTTGTGTCACTATCCCAACCATTGCGTGGTTACCTTTGGCTTCTGTCGAAATCATCTGTACAGTAGGCGGCACATTCAGATTATTTTGGTTTTGGTTCTGGGGTGGATACTTCGTTTTCCATTTCACAATAAGCTGAGGGAAGTCTTCTATACTATGATCCACGACACTACAGTATGTGCATTGCGACGCAGGGTTTGGACAATCTCGCTGGTAGTTCCCCTGCTGTCCACAATTGTAACAGATGATGGGTCCTCTTCCTCGTCTAGCGGCTCCTCCGCGTCCCATAGCAACACCTCGGTCTCCGCGGAATCATCCCCTGAACCCTCCGCGTGGTGGTCCATATGGTTGATACTGCGGTTTCCTGTACTGCGGTTGCTGATACTGTTGCTGCCCATACTGCGGCTGGCCATACGGCAGTGGTGGATATTGTGGGTGCCCGTATTGCCCCTGGTCGTACTGCTGTTGTTGGTGAAACTGTGGCTGGCTATACTGCGATTGCTGCTGCACCACTGATGGCTCTTCTCCCTTCATAAAATATGTGTCAGCTATTTGATCTTGCAGCAGGTCATAGGCCCTGCAGTCCTTCTCATCATGGCCAACCGATTGGAAAAATTTGTAGTATAATTTTGCTGGCTTTGATACCATCTTTTGCAGATATACACATTCCTATGGTCTGAAAGACAGTACATCATGGAATTCCTCCTTGACGAAGGGGGTTTGGTGCCCCTGACTGCAAATACTCACAGAATTTTGGGCAATTGTCCTTATGGTGCCCCTCAATTCTACATCTGGTGCACCATACATTTCTGCGGGTTTGCTTGCCCTTCTTAATATCCTCCATTTGCAATGTTAAATTGGCCAGCTGTGCCTGAACTTTGTCCATTCCCATTCCTGTTTCGCCGATTGGTGAAGCCTCTAGTTTCATCGCGATCTCTAATGCTTCTGCCTATGTTGTGACTTTTTGTTGCATTAGCAGCCCTCATATATGCGATACTAGTCATGCGATGAACCATTCTTTATGTTGCAACTCATTTATCGGAAAGCTCACTTTCGCTATCAGCGTCTTGTATCGTTGATCGATTTCCCACACCGACTCATTCAGGAATTGCTTAATCTCCTTAAGCTCAGTGACATATTGCGACTCAGATTTTGGTTTTTTAAATTTGTCAATCATCATCGTTCTGACCTACGCCAGTGTTTTGGCTAATGTTCCCACTGGAACCTTTACAAACTTCATGTACCAGTCTAACGCCCGACCCCTACGGGTTGTCGCTAGCTATCCCATCTTTATAGCATCATCTTGAACCTGCGTCACGGTCCAGACTGCTTCGCATATAAACCAATATTGTTCAGGATCCTTGGTCCCATTCCCTTGAAAGGTGGGCATCTTTGCCTCATCTGACATCCTAACGTTACTAGTATTGTTATTCACTGAAGCGCTACTCTTGCCACTGCATGTGGGGCAACTTCGTGAGTATTTTGGATTTCTTTCTATAAAATTCAGAGTAGTGTGCGGGGTCGAAGGTACGTGGTAACTTATGATTTGACCTCCTTCTACCTCTAGGGTATCCTGGTCGGCGTCTCCTTCACAATAAGGTCACTTCCTCCCTTGTGGTCCTGTTTCGCAGTTCTCCATTCTGGTCCTCTCAGGAGACTCTCTCTCAGTCCTCCTCTTCTTCTCAGGACGCCAGAATATTGCTCCACTCCTCAAGGTACCACACCCTTCGTCAGCTTCCCTTTGAAACTCGTCATTGCTCATGTCCATCTACCACATCTTTCCACGAGACTTGCATTTACACGATACCTTCACCCTCGCAAATCGATTCTTCTACTCGTCAGAAGACATCCTTAATATTCCTTTTTCGCAGACAAGCATCTTAATCCACAAATTTAATGATGATAGGAACCTTCCTCTTGGCTCCCTGAAGAATTTCCTTTCGGCGCCGCTGTATGACTTGATGGTATCTACTGCGAACTCAGTCATGTACCCTTCAAGGATACTGTCTACCCAAAAATCAATGGCTTGCGATACCTTGTTATCGACTTGCTTCAACTGTCGCACCAACTCTAGGGTCCAACAATCAGGTTCAGTCTTCTGGAAATGATTATTTCGGAACGTTGGTTGTGCTAGCCACTCATGCAACAACACTGAGAATTCACAGAAGAACATTTCATGGATGTTTGAGTAGATGTATCTTTCTAACCAACTGGTCACTGTCTGTTTAGAATCTCGCTTCTTGCTTTTTGCGAATTCCTCTGCCTTCTTGTCGAACCACTCTTGGATCTCTGGTTTTGTTGGATGCCACAACATATCCTCTTTTCTTCTTCCTTAGTGTCCTGGCAACGGAACCATTTGTTGACGCATTTTCTATCGACGGGGGTTCACTTCGCACTATCGCCAACAACTATTAACCCAAACTCCCTTATACACTGGCCCGGAAAGGTGTAACCCTTCCCATCAACACTTGCGGAGCAAGTGAAGTCTCACCTAAGATGGATAAGGGGGCTATTGGAACCAAGTTTCTGCAGTTGTATAGAGGATATGCACATATTACCTTCGCATTAACCAGAGATTATATTATCCACAATATACTATTAACTTATCATTCACAGATTTCAATAAACATTTGGAACAACATATTCGACGTACTTATTCAAACTAGCATTATTTCTACAACATATTCGCATCAACCAATGTAAACATTCACATAACATAGTTCTCATTCATCATTGCATAAGATTAAAGACAGAGATTACACCATAACCGAACATCTCCATTCATTCACCAAACCTGCAGAATAAACCTCGCAGAAACTGTCAAGACATCATATCATGGATACAAAACGAACCAAAAAGATAGAATGATCATCCAAAACTTCGATGCCCTTAGGTTTACAATCCTACTCTATTTATATGCTTCTATTCTATTACAAAATGGTCCACATGACCGACTTAACTAATCTATCAATTCTTATGCTTCCACGAATGCCGCGAAGGGCCCTTTTTCTGCGGAATGACCCTTTCGCACCTATCGGCTTCCGCACTTCCTGCGGATTTATCCCATGCCAATAGAAACCAATTACAACTAAATTGGTGTCTCAAATACCAACCCAAATTATTACTAATCTAATCATCCTTCCTCCCTAACTTACTTCCAACTTCCTCTTCCCATCCATTATTCAACGAGAATATCTTGGAGTGTTAACTATATTGATCTAACCCCAAATATAACCCGTAAGTGGCAACAATGACCAAATCGATCTATCTTCCTAGTAGGAAACCGATAATCGTCATCATATAAATTGGGCAGTGTGACTCACACAACCCCCCCACAACTCTAGGTTTTAGAGGATACATGGTGGGAAATACCTCCACCCCTCATAATGGAACTAGGGTCAACACCCTATCCATAATCAAACTGTGTTGTTGTTCTTAGTGTTGCATCATTGTATGACCAGTTTGGGAAACCTAGTTTCCTGCATACACCTACACTAGTCCACACATCACAACATGTATCTAGATATCGCTTGGCCCCTCTTACCTGTAGCTTAGTCTTATCCAAAACATAAGATCAAACATATTCTTTCACTGGTTCCATTTCAATTACCAATATATCAACCATTGATTAATATAAACACGTTAACATATCTATCATGTGCATGGAGTCCATTCGTTCATTTCATTGTAATGTACATTGGTATCTATGTGCGCTATCATTTATTAAATTTTAAATGCTAAAAGGAAATCACCTAAATGTCCACATTAATGAGATAAATGATAACTTGAAACATAACTGATGCATATAAGTAGGTTCATAAATTTACACACAATCTACTCAATCAAGCTGAGTTCAACATATAGTAAGCAAAGAAATACAATATAGGTCAAAATGTTGTTTGGTGATTCCATCAAAATGTGGGGTGTTACAATTTTCTTCTTTTGTTGTTGTCTCTAGCTGCTAGTTACATAGGGCTACCTATTAGTATCTACAACTTCTTTCGTGGGAAATAGCTAAGAATCCTCTAAGTTATAAAGCTATGAAAACCTTTTTTGACTTGAGAAATGGACAAAACACAATTGAATAAAGTATATTGCTGTAGAATGGGCTTCTTGGAGATCAATGAACTTATCATAGTGATGAATGTTGAACAAGATGCAGTGCACTATAGATACCATTGTAGAGTTTTAAATGTACATATAATTATAATAGTTCTTTTATTAAGATGATTTATGGTAAATTTTTGTATTGATGCAAAGGATGTAAGATCAAACTTCATCAAGATGACCTCTATGGTGTGAATATCCTTTTAAATACAAGATTTTACATTTTCTATTGCATGGAGATTCCTTGCATGAATGATCAATCTTTCCCCTTATTTAGTTGTGCCCGGTTCAAATTAACATGGATAAAATTTAGCCCATGCAATGGTTATATCCATTATTGATACATATCTAACACAACTCCGCATGCATCCATAGAACGTTGAAAGAGTTGTTCCTGTCGAGCTTGGGCATTTGCCACAGGGAAAATTTTAAGGATCCATAAATTTTTCAAAGTGTCAAAACCTTGGCGAATCTTACTAATTCTTAAATTTGCAACCATAAAGTGTTTGGT
Source organism: Larix kaempferi (assembly GCA_027924585.1). Taxonomy (NCBI): domain Eukaryota; kingdom Viridiplantae; phylum Streptophyta; class Pinopsida; order Pinales; family Pinaceae; genus Larix; species Larix kaempferi. The sequence continues at coordinate 21,824,276 of BSBM01000515.1, forward strand.
GATTTTTAAAAAAAAAATTCAAATTTCTAAGGACTTTATATAGTTTTTGGACAATTTTGGCGATTTTTAGAGTAAAACAAGACCATCCCATAGAATTTGGGTGACTCATATTTGAAAAAAATGAAAATTGCCAAATCATTTTTGGAAAAAAGGTCGAAAAATAGCACATGGGATAAATTTCATCACTAAAATTTTCTTTGATTTGCAAAGACTTCAATAACTTCTTCCTATTACCCCCTAATATCTATGTAGTAATAAAGGCTGAAATGTTGTACACATCGATGGATTCAATTTAAACAAATTAGTCACTTCATGGACGACTCCTATTCTCTTGTCTATCATCTACAATCAATTTAAACATTAATCATTTCAAGGATGACTCCTATTCTCTTGTCTATTATCTACTACATTAAGTCATGGTAATATTTTTCATTTGCATTTCTCTCATCATTGTTCTTTCCTTGGACACCTCTCACTCGACATTCCTCCATAATTTATGACTCGGAGCTCCAACATGAATGTGTTAAGTGCCCAACGACCAATATTACTTTGACAATTGTCGAACATGAATGTGTTAAGTGCCCAACTACCAATATTACTTTGACAATTGTCGAACATGTTGAAGGACACATAAAGACTCTATATTTGATATATTGATAATATGCTAATATAACATTAATCCAATATAGTTTTGATATTTTATTAATAATATTTCTCGAAAGAACCAAGGTGGACTTTTGAACCAATAACCTATAAAACCTTAACCACCACAAGTGCCAATTGCCCTCGTCGAGCCTATGACGCCAATTGCCCTCGTCGAGCCTATGACATTAACATATATAATACCTACACATTTTTATGTCTTAACTCACAATCTTTGGAAAAATCAAAGGAGTCAATAATGATTTGAGTTGAGTTGACGTTTCTCCTTCCTAAGAGACGTTTGTCGTTTCCAAACATTTCCAAAGAGAAAATGGCCAATTTCCACGAAGAAAGCTTCCCTTTCAACCATTTATCAGTTTTAGGTCGAATCAACATCTTTTGCATCTTCATGTCAATGACATTTGGGATTTTTTCCGATTTCACACTTAGGTTTTTATTAAGTCTTCTTAAAGTTGGACTTATCTTCAATGTTGGATGCTTCGTGGTATAATTAAATATATATATATTAACAAAATTTTAAATAATAAATTTTTTATTATTCAAATCAATTTTTGTGTCGAAGAGGGGTATTCTACAGTTTAGTAGGGGGATGTGTAACTTCTTCTGTACTCATCTTGAAGTTGACATGTGTCCTTTTAAAAAAAATAAAATATTATAAAAAATAACATGTCAGCATTTAAAACATTTGCAATAACACATATATAAAAACTACACAAATTAGATAAATTAAAACACTTCCTCAATATTTGCACTTTGAGTTTGCACTTCCAGAGATTTGATCCCTCTCGGGACTTGATAGATCCCCTTAAAATGGATATATGCTGGTAATTAATGTTTTTCTTCACGAATACATCCATCGCAAATGTCTTTATGAAAATTGACCCAATAAGGTCAATGGCATAAAAAAATGACTTCTCGATGTCTTGAAGTTTACCTAAAGTTGAGCTTTGGATATTTTTAAAGGTGTTTGATATGCTTTGCTTAAAATGCATTTTATATAGACATGTTTGCTAAACATATCTAGTGTATTCTTATTTTAAGGTTTATACGGACATATTTGCTAAACATATCTAGTGTATTCTTATTTTAAGGTTTATGGATTGATGCAATGGTATCTATGGTGGGGTGGGGCTCATAAGTTTCAGGGCCCATTCCCATGAGAAGCTTAGAGTACCTTTGATTTACAAGGGTGAATAACAAGTATTTTTTTTTAAGTCTCTACCCACGGAGTTTCAAATCAATGACCTTACACAAGGAGTGCCTTAACAGTATGCCCATTCACTGTCTATTCTATGCCCTATGGGCATCTCTATGTAATTTTGATATCATAAATTCTTAATCAATTTATATTTGTTTGATCCTCTATTTGTCCATACCCCACTTCTTTGGTAATATGGTTGCATACTATTGGATCAATTTGATTTAAAGTGGTGATTAAGTTCTTCTAATCAAACATGAACTTCACAACCTTCTTTTATGACTTCCATCAAATACCTTGGAGATTTTTTGCAATATCCAATTTGTAAGACTGAGAAGAGTTTCAATCACTTTTCAATATAAGTTTTGATTACAACAAAAACTTATAAATTATAAGATGTTAATAATTTTAGAGTAATTATAACACAGGCAAGGAATAACTATAAACAACTTTCTCTTGTTTGGTTAATATCAATACCATAATAATAATTTATATACAAAATTTCAATTTCAAGGTTACCGTACCTTGAAATTAATGGGCTAACTTGGTTAGTTTATTGTAGTCTATGTTGGATGTAAACTCCGCTTAAGGCCATTTCTCTCCGATGAAGGAATGTTTTTATATTTTTATAAATGGATAGAAAATAATGATAAGATAAAATACATTAAATGTAATATTATAAATTTTTTGATACATGTTTTAATTAAATTTGTTAAAAAATTATCAAATAAAAAATTGATATAAAATAATGATTAAGATTGTATTTTAATCATAGTTATATAAAGATGTAATTTTATTATTGTTGCATTGAGGGTAGCAGGTGCTTACAACCAGTTATATAATGTAACATTCCCATGTCGGTTCATAAATGATAAAAAAAAAAGTAATTAAAAATGTTTATGTCTCTCATGATTAAAAAAAACAACATAAATCCATCTTAAACCAAGATCTATTAAACATTGAGAAAGATCCAATTTCTTGAGGAGTAATTTTTTTTGATGTGTAAAAAATTTAAGATAAAAAAAAATTACACCTCAAGAAATTGGATCCCTCTCGGTGCTTAAAAGATGATCTGGATTTAAGATGGATCTATACTAGTTATATACAAACAAAGTTTAAATTTATATATAAACATCGAATGAATGATTTACATTAAGAGTGAATAATTTACATTAAAGAATGATTTATTAGTATAATAAGATTAGAAAATTAGTTTATAATCTTGTCACACTAATATGTAAAAAATTACAATTTATTACAATTTCAATGTATGTGAAATTTCGTTTCCATTTTTAATATTCAAAAATTTCATCATATGCATTTTTCTTTACCACTTCTCACACAACCTTGTAGTGAAGCCAACCCTTAATTTTTATTGTACTTACCCCACACTTACCACTACATGATCTTCAATACACTATTGGTCCTTTGTCAAAGATCAATTCACATAGAACTAGCTCTCAACCTCATTAATGTCTGATTCAACACACCACCTCGCAAACATGCAACTTTGATGTATCTTCTAGGAGCCTCATATTACATATTAGAAGCCAATAATAAAAAAGAAACCCTAAAAGTTCACCTAGCACAATAGCTTAATAGAATGAAGAAGACTCAAGTAAATATTGCTTGATTATTGTAAAGGGAAACAATACTTGATTTAAATATTATATGATAACTACATCGTAGAGTAGTGTGCCGAATCATAACTTAAAAAGATGCCAATGATCTATGTACATCAAACTTACTAGTCCATATCACACCATTCCATAACTTAAAAGGATTGGTGCATAGTGCATAATCCCATGATTTCATGGATTTGATGGAGAAAACACACCAACCATGAGTATGTCCATTAACGCATCAACAGCTTTTGATGGCAGAAAAAGTGAAGCAGCTGGTGAATTACAATTCTATGAATAAAAAGAAGAGTGAGGCTAAGGCCAAAAGTGGACGAAAAAACCGTGCCATCTTAAATCTCCGAGAATATCCTTTGCATTCTGCCTGGTAATCTGGCCGAAGTTGTGCCAGCCATAGACATGCATGGAGGGATGGTTGTAGTGAACCTCAACGAAGAGCTCGTCGATGATGTTAGGCATCTCGGGATCATCATTCCATCTCTTGAGAACGGGCCACTCACTTCCCTCGATGTCCATCTTAACCACCACTGTATCGGTTGCCTTCAATTGCAGTTCCTCTTTGATAAATCTGGTAATGTTGATAGACTTCTTGGCCTTGTCATCTTCATCACCCACCAGATTGTAATGTATATTGATTCGCTCTAGCATCCACTGCGGGACCTCCGGAGTGGCCTTGGTCATAAAAGACCAGGGGCTCCCGTCTCTTAGATTTGCCTGCTCATCGAAGCCTTGGGAGGGCTTCTGCAGCCAGTGGGGACTGAACTCAAAAGCATGAATCTCGGTGAAGTCGCAGGGATACATGCGCAGAAACCATGTGAGGCTGCTGTTGAACCGGTTGGCGCCCAGATCCAGATACACTCGCCGCTCTCTCTGGTTCAGATCGATCTTGGAAGCCAACATCCAGGGAAGGACATGCGTTCTGTCCTCCACATCGGGAGTGAATCTGAGAGCGTATCCTCTCCGGAAATTTCTCAAGTCGTCCAGCTTTTCTATTAGATGCCCTTTCACGCGACACGGAGCAGCTTCTCCAACCCACTTCATCTGATGCCAAGGATTCTCTCCCTCCTTAATTCTTGACTTATAACGAAGCTCACTAATGTTGCTGCTCTCTGTGTATCCTTCTCTTCTGCTGCATATTTCGGCTTGGCCAGGCCATTCTTCTTCTGTATCGCTGCTCCGCCTGATTGGTGGCCCAGCTTCCCCTTCCCCAATATGGTACCAGGAAATAAGGGTGACACCATAGTCGCCTGTGTGATTAACAATAACATCCACAACAAGCCATGTTGAAAGGATGAAAAGCAAAGCATGCTGCAGCAGCGGCCATGATTGCGATTTACCTTTGATACCCATCCAAGCAAAAATAATGAAGAGATCTAAAGCTCCATGAACTCCTAGTTCCAGATGATCATTATCCGCTCATCAATGCCAATAGAATGTATTTTGAAGTAGTCTGGTTACATGTTTATAAATAAACGAGAGTAAAGAAGTAGAAGGAAGGAAAAATAGGATAAGGACAATGTATCTGTATATTCAAATATCTTATCAATAGTAGAGTACTGACATTATAATTCAATGGACGGTGACAAAGGTCCGTGTGCATCACATGCCTGGGCTTAATTATTTGTAACTTTATTCACATAGCAATTTTGATAGAATAGATCGATTCAAAAGCCATACATATGTGGGAGAACCAGCAATTTGATTGCCAAATTTAACGCAAAATCGTCCCAAAATATCCAAAAACTGAGCGATTTGGTTGAAGATTAGCCAATCCGTTCGATCGTACAATTCAGAGATGAACGTCAAAAGCATAAGAAGCCCATGTATCACATGTATATGGATTCTTCCACTCTTACCGTGTAGCGTTATCACGTTCTTATGGACTATTTGATAAAAAAAACAACCAATAAGACAAGGAACCAGATGCCTCCAAACAATAAGACGATGAAATTTATGTAAGACAAATACAGTTTAAACCACTTTTACTTAAGAAGTTGGTTTGGTTTATGCTATAGCTATAACTAGAGCCTTTGACTGGAAAAGTGCAGAAGTTGGATGATTTCCAAGGATTCTCATTTCAAACTACTCAAGCATTCATAATTAATTACTTAATTATGATGGTATTTGCAACCATTTCCCTTTTATTATACATTTGATTAACGATATTGTGAAGCTTACATGTGAATTATCACGATATGCTACTTCTAAACTTCTTTATTTTACATCCTCGTTAAATTGGTGGGGTTTTTATTTGGGAGTGCTCCTTTAAAATCAAGGAAGCATTACTACCAGCTCATAGAACCGATGATCACAGACACTTTGCTTTGGTTAAGATGTTTAGGTCCATCAAATTCATGGAATACTTGTACGTAACTGTTTATTGATGTCTTCAAGGGAATTTTGGACACTAGTAGGTGGAGTGTTCACTTGAGACACCTCTAGTTCTAAGCACACACTTGTAATCATATGCTATTGTTTTGGCACATTCTAGCCAATTATTAATCTGGAAGCGTCGTTTCTAAGTACACTCTTGCCACGATGGCTTCAATTTTGGTACAGTATTACTATTTATTAGTATGAAAGTTTCTTTCTTTGGAAGGATTTAGTTAAATGTTTTTTATTTTTATTTTTTTTCTTATGTTTTATTTAAAATCTAGTTGGAATTGTAATATACATAGTTGGAATGGTATAATTTGGATGCCCCAAATGTATTGAAAAAATTTATTATTTTTTATAATAAAATATAATTTGAAAAATAAAAGAATATTATTTCAACAAAATTTGTTCAACAAAAATAGGAAAAGATACCTAGAATAATTAGCTTACTCCCTTCTAGATTTCTTTCATACAAAATCAATCATCTTCACCCACATTTTAAAGAGTCATGCTTGATCTGCAATTACTCTAGTGAAATGTCAATCATCCATTTGTGCACGCCTCCTTTTACTGACTTGGGCACAGTGTTGGTTGTGGAGCCAAATTTTCCAATCTTATAGATGATATTGTCTTAGCCGTGCACCCTAGAGGATTGTACACTCATTCCCCTACCTTGGGGTTCGGGGGCAATGCCTCCGAGAAAAAATTTTGGGGCTGTTTTCGCCAACAGTTTTCGGGCCCATGGTTTTGGGTATCCCGTGGTATTTTCCTTCTAAAAGAAAGACATTGTAACATGGATAGGGTTGATGTATTAGGTATTATGCATTGTAAAGATCTCTGAGATCAGAAGAGAGACTGTGAGACAGTGAAGAGGAAGTGCAGCAGCTGTGCTGCAGTTTATATCCCTTCACTTTGTTGGACGAAATAATAATAAGGACTGGCAACTTCAGTGTGGACGTAGCCCATTTGGGTGAACCACGATATATCTATGTCTCTCTTGTAATGTGTATGTGTGATTATATTTGCATTTCTATTTATTGTTATTGCTTTGCGATCTTGTTTTTCTAACAATCGGTATCAGAGCCAAAGGTCTATTTGGCATTTAAACCTGCAGGAAGCTAGGGTTTCTGGTTCAAGTGGGAGCAATGGTACAAGAAGGAAAGTTTAAGGTCGAGAAGTTTAATGGCCAAAACTTCTAGTTCTGAAAAATGCAAATGGAGGACTATCTGTACCAGAAGGATCTATTCCTACCGTTGGGAGGAAGAGCAAAACAGCCGGCAGCCATGAAGGACGAAGAATGAGAGGTTCTTGACAGAAAGGCTCTGGGAACAATACTGCTAAGTCTGGCTTCGTCGGTGGCTTTTAATATCTCAAAAGAAACGACAACATAGGGTTTGATGAGCGAACTAGGTAAGCTGTATGAAAAAACCTCGGCCTCCAACAAGGTATTTCTAATGAAGCATTTATTTAATATGAAGATGTCTAAAGGTGGATCTGTTACTGATCATTTAAATGAGTTTAATACAGTTACAAATCAACTAAGTTATGTAAATGTGAACTTTGATGATGAGGTTAGGGCTCTTCTAATCTTGTGTTCATTGCCAGAAAGCTGGAATGGCTTGGTCATGGCTGTAAGTAACTCTGTCTCTGGTTCAAACACCTTGAAATTTGATGATGTTATTGGTGTTATTATTAGCAGGGAAATGCGAAGAAAAAACACAGGTGAGACATCAGGTAATGCGTTGACCATGGAGAGTAGGGGAAGACAAAAGGAGAGAGGAAAGAGCCAAGGTAATCATGGCAAGTCTAAAACGGGCAGATCTAAGTCCATACTGGGAAAGATAGAGTGTTGGAACTGTGGAAAGAAAGGATATTTGAAGAAAGACTGCAGATCTCTAAATAAGAAAGGAGATGGACAGCAGGAAACTACCCAGTAAGCAAATGTAGCAGGTGATGTGTGACAAGATGCTTTGATTTTTGCATTAGATAATACAAGTGATTATTGGGTAGTAAATTTAAGGACTTCATGTCATGCTACACCCCATAGGAAATATTTTCATGATTATGTTCCAGGCGATTTTCGACATGTTTTATTGGGTGATGGTGAGCCATGTAAAATTGTTGGAATGGGTAAGGTATGGATAAAAGTTAAGAATGGAACTGATTGGCTGTTGAAAGATGTAACACATATTCTTGGTATGAAAAGAAATCTGATCTCAACAGGGAAGTTGGGAGATGGCGGCTGTCTATCTACATTTGGAGAAAAGTGGTGGAATATCACTAAAGGATTAATGGTGATAGCAAAAGGAGACAGGGTAGGTACATTGTATTTATGTCTTCATAATACTAACCATTCTATATCTTTAGCTTCCATAGGAACAGATACAGCATTGTGGCATCATAGGCTTGGCCACATGAGTGAGAAGGGGATGTATATTCTCCACTTAAGGAAGTTGCTGCTAGATTTGAAGCAGGTAAGTTTGGAAAACTGTGTTTATGGAAAACAAAAGAGAATTAGATTTCTCAGGGTTGGGAAACAGAAGAAGAATGAAAAGTTAGAGCTTATGCATACAGATGTATGGGGACCATCTCAGGTACAATATCTTGGTGGCTCTCATTATTATGTTACATTTATTGATGATGCAACTAGGAAAACTTGGGTTTATTGCATTAGACAGAAATTTGATGTGTTTGCTACTTTTAAGAAGTGGAAAGCTTTGGTTGATAATGAGACAGAAAAAAGGTTGAAGTGTCTCAGATCTGATAATGGAGGTGAGTATTGCGGTAAGGAGTTTGATAGTTACTGTTCATACCATGGGATTCGTAGAGAGAAGACAGTCCTAGGAACACCACAAGAAAGTGGTGTGTCTGAAAGGATGAAAAGAACGATCATGGAGTGTGCAAGGTGTATGAGATTGTATGTAGGGTTTCCCTTACAGTTTTGGGCGGATGCTATAAATACTGTTGTTTATTTAATAAACAGAGGACCTTCAAGTGCTTTGGATGGTGGTATTCCAGAGGAGGCATGGACAGGTAAAAATGTAAACTACTCATTTCTGAGAACGTTTGGTTGTGAAGCATTTGTCCTTATTGATAAAGATAATAGAACAAAGCTTGAAGCTAAATCCAACAAATGTACCTTTATTGGATATGGGGTTGATGATTTTGGTTATCGCTTATGGGATTATAAAAATAACAAAATCATTAAGAGTAGAGATGTGATATTCAATGAAAATGTCATGTATAAAGATCAGTTACAGGGAAAGAAACAGGAAAAGAAAAACACAGAGTACACAGTACTTGATGAAATTAAAGAAAATGAAGTTCAAAAGGTGCCAGAAAATCAAGAACAACAACAAGTACCTGAAACTCCTGCACATGCAAGAAGATCTACTAGGTTATGTAGACTCCCTGAACGATACTCTCCTTCAATGTATTATTTATTAATGACTGATGCTGGTGAACCAGAGTGTTATGAAGAAGCAATGCAGGTGGAAACTAGAAAGACATGGGAGCAAGGCATGAATGAGGAGATGGACTCATTGGAAGGAAACCAGACTTGGGATTTGGTTCAGTTTCCTACTGGTAAAAGAGCATTGTAGAACAAATCCATTTACAGGTTGAAGGAAGAAGAAGGAGGTAAGAATCGGTACAAGGCGAGACTTGTTGTAAAGGGGTTTGCACAGAAGAAATGTATAGATTTTGATGAAATATTTTCTCGTGTTATTAAGATGACTTCAATTAGGACTATCTTAAGTCTAGTGGTGGTAGAAGATTTGCATCTTGAACAGTTAGATGTAAAAACAACCTTTCTCCATGGTGATTTGGAGGAAGAGATATATATGCAGCAGCCACAAGGGTATGAGGTCAAAGAGAAGGAGGATTTGGTATGCAGGTTGAAGAAGAGCTTGTATGGCTTGAAGCAAGCACCAAGGCAGTGGTATTTAAAATTTGACAGGTTTATGACAGAACAAGGTTATAGTAGATGTCATTCTGACCACTGTGTTTATTTCAAGAAACTAGACAATGAAAGATATATTATCTTGTTATTTTATGTGGATGCCATGCTTGTTGCAGGGTCTAACATGCAGGATATAAATGTACTCAAAATGAAGCTAGCTAATTCATTTGCGATGAAGGATTTGGGTGTTGCAAAGCAAATCCTTGGTATGAGAATAACGAGAGACAAGAAAAATTGCAAATTGAAATTGTCTCAGAGTGAGTACATACAAAAGGTGTTGGAGAGGTTCAGAATGCAGAATGCAAAACCAGTAAGTACACCTTTGGCCAACCATTTCAGTCTAAGTAAGGAAATGTGTCTCAAGACACAGGAAGAGACAGATTACATGCCCAAGATTCCCTATCAATCAACAGTTGGCTGCTTGATGTATGCCATGGTGTGCACAAGACCATATATTGCACAAGCAGTGGGAGTTGTGAGCATATATATGAACAATCCAGGTAAAGAACATTGGAAGGCAGTACAGTGGATTCTCAGGTATTTGAGAGGTACTACCACTCATGCATTATGTTTTGGAGGTTCAAACATTGTTCTACAAGGATATGTTGATGTAGATATGGAAGGTGATAAGGATAGCAGGAGGAACACCACAGGGTATGTGTTTACTGTAGGTGGAACAACAATAAGTTAGATTTTGAGATTGCAAAAGGTTGTTGCACTTTCAACAACGAAAGTAGAGTATGTTGTTGTTACAGAGGCTAGTAAAGAGATGATTTGGTTGCAGAGGTTTATGGAGGAAGTGGGTAAGAAGTAGAAGGATAACAGGTTGTATAGTGACAGCTAGAGTTCCATTCATCTTGCAAAGAACTCAGCATTCCATTCCAGGACTAAACATATACAGCTCAAGTACCATCTCATACGGTCTGTTCTGGAAGATGAATTGTTGAAGTTGGAAAAGATACATACTAGCCAGAATCCTGCAGACATGTTCAGAAAGGTAGTGACCAGAGAGAAACTGAGTTCTTGCTCGGTTTCAGTTGGCCTTCTAGCATGAAGGTGAAGAGGAGAAATTTGCCAAGTCCAAGTCCAGTAAGTGCAGCAGTGGTGGAGTTGTTGTGATCAGTCTCCAAGTGGGAGATTGTTGGTTGTGGAGCCAGATCTTCCAGTCTCATAGATGATATTGTCTCAGCTGTGCACCCCAGAGGACTGTACACTCATTCCTCTACTTTGGGGTTCGGGGGCAACGCCCCTGAGAAAAATTTTTGGGGTTGTTTTCGCCAACAATTTTTGGGCCGATGGTTTTGGGTATCTCGTGGTATTTTTCCATTGTATTTTCCTTATAAAAGAAATACATTGTAACACTGCTAGGGTTGATGTATTAGGTATTATGCATTGTAAAGATCTCTGAGATCAAAAGAGAGACTATGAGACACTGAAGAGGAAGTGTAGCGGCTGTGCTGCAGGTTGTATCCCTTCACTTTGCTGGACGAAATAATAATAAGGACTGGCAACTTCAGTGTGGACGTAGCCCATTTGGGTGAACCACGATATATCTGTGTCTCTCTTGTAATGTGTATGTGTGATTATATTTGCATTTCTATTTATTGTTATTGCTCTGCGATCCGGTTTTTCTAACACACACTCATTAAGCTTTCAGGGGTTTAGTTTCACATAGATCTTCTACCATTTTCTCAATTATCGGGTTCCTCAAAGCCTAGAAAGTGTAGTCCGTAACTGTTTCATTCATGCAAGGCATCTATGGTTTTTTAAAATAAAGCCATCCATTCATTCGATGGGTGATTTTATATTGCACTAACAATAACAATAGGAGCATGGGCAGAGTCTTGTAAATTTGAGAGGGGTCATGTCACGTTATTGATTAAGTATGATATTATTTCATTTTTTTTTTTAATTAGTTCCATTTTAGAAGGTTGGTTGATTTTTTATTTTTATTTTTAATTTAAAAATTATAGGTTATGCATATTATTTATATTTTAAAAATTAAAATCTTAAAGTTAAGGAAGAGGTGAGGTCTAAAAGTTCTACAATTTCAAACCAAAATATTTTATGTTTGTGGTTACAATTCTCAAACTCTAAAATTTTGGGTGCTCCAAAGGTTTTTTATGGTGTTATATCCATTTCTACAATCAAAATCACTATTAAAACACAATTAAATTTAGATTTTGCAAAATAAAAACGTGGAATTCCGATGAAAAGCACTAGTCCGAGCCAAATCATCGAATTTTTAAACAACCCCTATTGTAATGAGCTCTACAAGTTATTATGGGGATGTTACCAACCACTGGAGTATACCTTAAAAGACATTTAAAACAATATATTATATAATCAATTCTACAAATTATTATGGGGATGTTACCAGCCAATGCAGTATACATTAAAACATATTTAAAACAATGTTGGTGGTGGAATTTTAGTAGCATAGAATTGTTCTAAGATGAATTTTTCATTTGAGTAGGGTAGAAGTGATATAATTACGCCTGTGTTTATACCTTTAAATTTTGGATGACTAGAGTCTTTGCTTTTACTAGATTGCATGTAACGTTTGGGGTGACTAGCATTTATATGTTTTTCCTAGATTGCATGAGGATGAGATAAGTGTACTGTGTCCAGATTAATTTTATGGCATTCGTCCCAAATTCAAAATAAAAAATTATAAAAAAATATAAAAAATAAATGGTAACCATGCATGGAGTTGAATGGGTGTGTGCAAGCTAATGACGGTCTCTTTTGACACGTTAGATGCAATAGAAAACCGAAAAAACAGACATCCATCAACTTACATGGATTTTTTGAGACAAATACACAATGAATCTTGCGATGAGTAAAAAAGATGAAACTTGGGAAATTGAATGATGTTTCCGAATATATAATTTTTTTTTATTGAAAATGTTCTTAACTATCTAAAGTTTGATCCTTTTTAATATGCACTTTTTTATTTTTTGGATAAATGATAAGGTATATGTTTTTGTGGGTGCACCCTTTGACTGCCTAAATGATGGAATCAACTTATGAAAATTGGTAGACATATAGAGAACAAGTAGTACTAGTGCACCGCTATTTTTCACCAAAACAATTAATAATTTTTATTTTTTTTAATTATCTAACTGATTGAACCTCAAAAGCAGTATGTCAATTGTGGGTGCAACCTTTGAAGGTATTAATGAAATTATTTCGAAATGGTTTTTTTATAGCATGTAGAGGTCCGTTTCCTTTAGTGCACCATACAATGTTTTTTCAAAATGGTTGAGAAATGAAAGAGTTATAGACGAAACATTAACAATGTGTTTTTTGAGTTAAGGAGTCATGACACAAGAAAAATAGAAAAAAATAGAAAAATATATATATCCTTTTTAAAAATTACATATTTGGAATATGCAAAAAAAAATGCTATATATGCCTAAAATTTCATAAAAAATGATGGTGTGTAGCATACTGTAACCAACGGATAAATACAAGCACACTTAAAAAATTGGATACAATGCTCAATTAGCTGTGGTATATCATACTCCAAGCCACATGCATGGTAAAGCCAAAGTAGAGTTTGAAGCAGACTCATAGGCATATAAATGCCACACTAGCTCATGTGGGGGTTCGGGCATAGTGCTAAGTAATGCATACGCATTTTGTTTAAATTTAAATTTTAAATCCCGCCAAAACAAATCACATGCATGTTTTATATTTACAAAAGACTTGCGCCTTTTGTAACACTATAATTTTATTTTTTGCTCATCATAACATTAAAATAATTGTTGGTGGTAAGGAGTTAGAGGTAGAGAAGGGGGGGGGGTGATTTGTAACCCTATAATTTTATTATCTGTCGATTATAACATTACAAATAATTCTTGGTGGTAAGGTATTAGAGGTAGAGAAGGGGGGCAGGGGGTGGTCAGGATTTAGAGGTATAAAAAGGGGGGTGGGGGCTGGTAAGGGGTTAGAGGTACAGAAAGGCGGGGGTGGTGTTAATGGGTTAGAGAGAAACAGAGAGAGAGAGAGGTGAAGGGAGAGACATTGGGGGGTGGTAAGGGGTTAGAGGTAGAGTGAGAGGGGGGTGTTCCACGTATTCCAAATATAGCCAACCTAAGGCTTCAAATATCACCAATCTAGGGCTTCAAGGGGATAACCATCAGGAAATAAATGTTGTAAATTTTCTAATTTGATGCACACAATCCAACGAAAAATGGTTGCAGAACTTATCACTGGAAGGATGGGATAACTCCCTCCAAACAATGTCGTCGGCACAAATCCACGAAACGGGATAAGGACGGGAAACAATTTTTAAAATACAACCAAAACAATTTTTGTGCCGACTTTTTTTTCTAAATTACATATCACTGTGCAAATATATAACCCTCTGGTTTTCTTTCCTATTTTTAATGGAAAATTATTATTTTAATTGGAAGTATTGGATATAAGAGAATTTTCTTAGTCACAATCCAACCTTTCATTTTCAGAAACGGATATAGGATAAGATTCATTGACCCCCCCCCCCCCCCCCCCCCCCGAAGTTAAGATTTGATATATTATTATTGAATGGATAGAATATAGGCCATGCACAACACAACTCGAAGAAATTTATGGATTCCAACTTCCCAATACTGTTATAGTTCTACCCCTATGTCATGAGAAGGTTGAAGCTGTAAAGCAACAACTCTCTAGTATTCGTCCTGAATTTATTTTGTTTGTGTCTAAGATAAAGAAGCTCTCAGTTCGTGAGATGAAACATATGGATCTTAACAAGATTTATACAATCTCTGTTTTACGAGAAAATTACCTTAGAACTTCTCGGAGCAAAGGAAATGAATCCTTCATTCTGCATTTATTAGCAAAAGAAGATCAATTTTTGACGCCACAATGTAGTTATTACATGTGGAGGTGGCGGTTTCCTTTGGAATACGATTGTAGGGTTGAGTAGAGGAAAGATGTCAAAAAATGGGCTATTAGATTAGCTTTTCCATTAGGAAAATGACTTATAGGAAGAAATATGATGACCGAATGGAATCTAGTATGCTTTTCTTCCCATAGAAATGGTAACTAGATTTCCATTTAAAATACAGGTAACAGGAGTTTTATAACAACTTGAATTTTTTGAATGTGTTTAATGTGTCTAGCAATTGGTATTCTCCTTGTGTTTGGTCTATGGTTGGTTGAAAGGCCTGTCTGGAAATCTGTACATTGAAAATTTTTATTTCTTTGCTGAAAATTGAAAGGGACTTTCAAGTCACTTGAAAAATGATCCTTTGTTGAAGTATGTAATTTCTTCCAACAACACAAATTTGGAAAGTGTATCAAATGCTACCATCTACACCGAAATTTATTCTCCTCATATCTAAATGTGGAAATATCAGCAGGGAACGAGGCTATCTAAAGTTTTTCCTGTCTGCGTCCACAAGTAACTGGGCCAAGTTAATAGAAATGAATCCCTGGACTACTTTGGGATTTTCAACCCTTTCTAAAGATTACCTTAAATTACAACCTTGTGCAAGAGGTTTGATGTATTCAGTTAATTATTTGGTCCATTATTTTGAAGACACTTTGATCTAGTAGATATTCCAAAGCTATTTCCTCTGAAATCCAATCTTCTTGTTGTTTCCCATGCTTTGAAAGGCTATAAATTTTCTAATTTGATGCACACAATCCAATGGAAAATGACTGTAGAATTTATCACTTGAAGGGAGGGATAAATCCCTCCAAACAATGTCGTCGGCATAAATCTATGAAACGGGATAAGGGTGGGAAATAAATTTTAAAATACAACCTAACACCCACCCCCCTATCTCTCTCTCCCCCTCGTCTTTATAACCCTTGCTAACCCATAACCTCCAACCCCTTAAAACTCCCCCTCTCTCTCTTTCTCTTACTAACCCCTAACCTCTAACCCCTCTCTCTAACTCTTACTAACTCTCCTATGTCTCTACCTCTAACCCTTTAACACCCCCCCTCTCGTTCTACCTCTAATCCCTTACCACCCCCCAATTCCTTTGAATATCTTTTTCACCAAACCAAACAATATAGTTGTAATGTTAAATATCGCGATAAAAGTGTAATGTTAAATATTGCGAAAAACTTGTAATGTTAAATATCATGGGAGAAGTGTAATGTTAAATATCGTGACAAAATTGTAATGTTTAATACCGTGTGCGTTTTTTGCAACAAAAACGTGTTTTTATTAAAAAAACATGTGCACGTTATTTTTACCTATGCTCCTAAACCCCCAAACCCTCTAATACACCCCCCCTACAACTACCAACGACACCCACATTAATATAGAACACCCCCCAACCCACTGACACCTCTCTCTCACACACACATGCATCCATATGCCTCCCCCTACCCTTAACCCCCCTCCTCCTCCTCCTCCTCTCTCTCTCTCTCTCCCCTCCACTCACTAAACCTTAATAACTCCTTCTCTCACTCTTTCTCCCTTTCTCCACTTACCCCCAATCTCTTAACAGCCCCATCTGTCTCTACCTCTAACCCCAATCAGTTCTACAAATTATTATGGGGATGTCACTGGCCAATGTAGTATACATTAAAACATATTTAAAAAAATGTTGGTGGTGAAATTTTTGTAGCATAGAATTGTTCTGAGGTGAATTTTTCATTTGAGTAGGAGAAGTGATATAATTACACCTGTGTTTATACCTTACAATTTGGGGTGACTAGCGTCTATGTTTTTCCTAGATTGCATGTAAAGTTTGGGGTGACTAGCCTCTACATTTTTTCCTAGATTGCATGAGGATGAGATAAGTGTACTGTGTCCAAATTAATTTTATGGCATTCGTCCCAAATTCGAAATAAAAAATTATAAAAAATAACTTGTAAATATGCATGGAGTTTAATGGGTGTGTGCAAGCTATTGATGGTCTCTTTTGACACGTTAGATGCAATAGAAAACTGAAGAAATAGACACCCATCAACTTACATGGATTTTTTGAGACACATATACAATGAATCTTGCGATGAGTAAACAAGATGAGACGTAGAAAATTGAATGACGTTTATGAATATATAATTTTTTTTCTATTGAAACTGTTCTTAACTATCTAAAGTTTGATCCTTTTTAATTGGCACTTTTTATTTTTTGGACAAATTATAAGGTATATGTTTTTGTGGGTGCAGCCTTTGAAGGCCTTAATACAATTATTTTGAAACGGTTTTTTTATAGCATGTAGAGGTTGGTTTCCTTTAGTGCACCATACATTTTTTTTTTCAAAATGGTTGAGAAATGGAAGAGTTATGGACGAAACACTAACAATGTGCTTTTTGAGTTAAGGAGTCATGGCACAAGAAAAATAAAAATAGAATATATATATATATTCATTTTAAAAATTACATATTTGGAATATGCAAAAAAAAAACGTTATCCGCGTCTAAAATTTCATAAAAAATGATGGTGTGTAGCATACTGTAACCATTGGCTGAATACGTGTACACTTAAAAAATTGGATACAATGCTCAATTAGCCATGGTATATCATACTCCAAGGCACATGTATGGTAAATCCAAAGCAAAGTCTGAAGCAGACACATAGACGTACAAATGTCACGCTAGCCTGTGTGGAGGTTCAGGCATAGTGATAAGTAATGCAAACACGTTTTGTTTAAATTTAAATTTTAAATCCCACCAAAACAAAACACGTGCGCGCTTTTTTTTTGTGTCGATTATAACATTAAAATAATTATTGGTGGTAAGGAGTTAGAGGTAGAGGAGGGGGGGGGTGATTTGTAACCCTATAATTTTATTGTCTGTCAATTATAACATTAAAAATAATTCTTGGTGGTAAGGGATTAAAGGTAGAGAATGGGGGTAGGGGGGTGGTAAGGAGTTAGAGGTAGAAAAAGGGGGGTGGGGGGTGGCAAGGGATTAGATATAGAGAATGGGTGGGGGGGGTAAAGGGTTAGAGGTAGAGAAATGGGGGGGGGGGGGGTGTTAATGGGTTAGATGTAGAGAATGGGGGGGGTGCAAGGGGTTAGAGGTAGAGAAAGGGGTGGTGGTGTTAATGGGTTAGAGAGAAACAGAGAGAGACAATTGAATGGAGAGACATTGGGGGGTGGTAAGGGGTTAGAGGTAGAATGAGAGAGGGGTGTTCCACATATTCAAGATATAGCCAACCTAGGGATTCAAATATCACCAATATAGGGATTCAAGGGGATAACCATCAAGCAATAAATGATGTTATTTTTCTAATTTGATGCACACAATCCAATGGAAAATTATTGTGGAATTTATCACCAGGAGGATGGGATAACTCCCTCCGAACAATGTCGCTGACACAAATCCACGAAACGGGATAAGGGTGGGAAATTTTTTTAAAATACAATCAAAATAATATGTGTGTCAACCTTTTTTCTAAATTAGGTATTAGTGCAAATATATAACCCTCTGGTTTTCTTTCCTGTTTTGAATGGAAAATTATTGTTTTCATTGCAAGTATTGGATTTAAGAGCATTTTCTTAGTCACAAGCCAGCCTTGCATTTTCATAAATGGTTATAAGATAAGATTTATTGAACCCCCCTCCCCCCAATGTTAATAGTTGATATATTATTCTCGAATGGATAGAAGATAGGCCATGCACAACACATCTCAAAGAAATTTATCGATGCCAGCTTCCCAATACTGTTATAGTTCTACCCCTACTTCCTAAGAACGTTGAAGCTGTAAATCAATAGCTCTAATATTCATCCTGAAGTTATTTGATTTATGTCTAAGATAAATAAGCTCTCATTTCATGAGCTGGAACATATGGATCTTAACAAGATTGATACAATATTTGTTTGATGAGAAACTGACATTAGAACTTCTCAGAAAAAAGGAAATGAATCCTTCATTCTGCATTTGTTAGCAGAAGAAGATCAATTTTCGACAACATAATGTAGTTATTACATGTGGAGGCAACGGTTTCCCATGGAATACAAGTGTAGGGTTGAGCAGAGGAAAGATGTCGAAAAATGGGCTATTACATTAGCTTTTCCATTAGGCGAATGACTTACAGGAGGAAATATGGCAGCCGAGAGGAATCTAGTATGTTTTTCTTTCCACAGAAATGGTAACTGGATTTCCATTTAAAATATAGGTAACAAGAGTTTTATAACAGATTGAATTTTTTGGGCATGGTTAATGTGTCTGATAATTGGTATTCTCCTTGTATTTGGTCATCTGGTTGGTTGAAAGGCCTGCCTGAAAATTGTACTTTGAACTTTTTTTATTTCTTTGCTAAAAATTGAAAGGGACTTTCAAGTCACCTGCACAACGCTCCTTTGTTGAAGTATGTAATTTCTTCCAACAACACATATTTGGCAAGTGTATCAAATGCTTCCATCTACACCGAAATTTATTCTCCTCGTAGATGAATGTGGGAATATCAGCAAGGAATGAGGCTCTCTTAATTTTTTCCTACATGCATCCACAAGTAATAGGGCCAAGTTAATAGAAAGGAATCCCTGGACTACTTTGGTCTTTTCAACCCTTTATGAAGATTACCTTACATTACAACCTTGTGTAGGAGGTTTGATGTATTCAATTAATTATTTGGTTCCATTATTTTGAAGACACCTTGATCTAGTAGATATTCCAGAGCTATTTCCTCTGAAATCCAATCTTCTTGTTGTTTCCCGTCCTTTGAAAGGATGTAATTTTTCTAATTTGATGCACACAATCCAACATAAAATGACTGCAGAATTTATCACTTGAAGGGAAGGATAAATCCCTTCAAACAATGTCATCGGCATAAATCCACGAAACGGAATAAGGTTGGGAATCAAATTTTAAAATACAACCTAACACCCACCCCCCCTATCTCTCTCTCCCCCTCCTCTCTGTAACCCTTACTAACCCCTAACCTCCAACCCATTAACACTCCCTCCCTCTCTCTTTCTCTTACTAACCCCTAACCTCTAACCCCTCTCTCTAACTCTTACTAACCCCCCTATGTATCTACCTCTAACCCTTTAACACTCCCCCTCTCATTCTACCTCTAATCCCTTACCACCCCCCAAATCCTTTGAATATCTTTTTCACCAAACCAAACAATATAGTTGTAATGTTAAATATTGCGATAAAAGTGTAATGTTAAATATCGCAACAAAATTGTAATGTTAAATATCGCGGGAGAATTGTAATGATAAATATCCCGTACGCGTTCAAGTGAACAAAAACGCGTGCGTGTTATTTTTACCTATGCTCCTAAACCCCCAAACCCTCTAATACAACCGCCCTACAACTCCCAAATACCCCCACATTAATATAGAACACCCCCCAACCCACTAACACCTCCTCTCTCTCACACACACACGTGCATCCATATGCCTCCCCCCACCATTAACCCCCCTCCTCTCTCTCTCTCTCTCTCTCTCCCCTCCACTCACTAAACCTTACTAACTCCTTCTCTCACTCTTTCTCCCTTGCTCCACTTATCCCCAATCTCCTAACAGCCCCCTCTATCTCTACCTCTAACCCCTTAACAATACCCCTCTGTCTCTACCTCTAACCCCTTAATGATCCCCTGACCCCTCTTCTCTCTTCCCTCCTTTCCCTAACCCTTACTAACCCCTTCTCTCACACTCTTTCTCCCTTGTAGGGAGAGGAGGGGGTAATCCCCCTTTGTCTCTACCTCTAACCCCTTGAAACCCCCTAAATTATCTTCCTTTACCTCTCTCTCTCTAACCCAAACACTCATGCTCCTAACCTATACCCCCATTTCACTCTAATCACCCTTCTCCTCCCCAAACCTTTAACCCTCTCTCTCTCTCTACCCCTTACCACCCCCCAATCTCTCTCTCTCTCTCTCTCTCTAACTCTTACTTACCCCAAATATCCTAACACCCCCCCCGTCTCTACCTCTAACCCCTTAACAATCCCCCTCCATCTATACCTCCAACCCCTTACCACCCCCTAAAGTATCTCCCTTTACCTCTCTCTCTCTCTCTAAACCAAGCATTCATGCTCCTCACCCATACCCCCTTTTCTCCCTAATAACCCTTCTCATCCCCAAACCCATAACCCTCTCTCTATATGTATCTCTCCCTCTGCCCCTTACCATCCCCCAATATCTCTTTATCTCTCTCTCACTCATGCTCCTCACCTATACCCCCCTTTATCCCTAATCACCCTTCTCCTCTCTCTCTCTCTCTCTCTCTCTCTCTCTCTCTCTCTCTTACCATCCCCAAATATATATACATCTCTCTCTCTAACCCCCTCTCTCACTCCCCTACTCATCCGCTTACCCTTAACCCCCACCCCCTTATCTCTTCCATAACCACCTAACACACCACCACCCCATTGGTTCTCTCTCTCTCTACATCTCTCTCTCTCTCTCTCTCTCTCTGTCACACACACACACACACACATCCCTATGTCTCCCCCTACCACTAACACCCCCCCTCCTCTCTCTCTCTCTCTCTCTCTCTCTCTCTCTCTCTCTCTCTCCCCCCCCCATATTCCCCCTAACTCATACTAACCCCCTGTCCCACTCTCTCTCACTCCCCTACTCCTCCACCTACACCTAACCCCAATCCCCCCTCCTCTCCCTAACCCTTACTAACCCATTCTCTCACTCTCTTTCTCCCATGCATGGAGAGGAGGGGGTAATCTTGCAGGGGAGAAAGAGAGTGAGAGAATGAGTTAGTAAGGTTTAGGGAATAGAGGGGAGAGAGACAAGGGGGGTGTCGGGGTTAGGTGTAGGTGGAGGACTAGGGGAGTGAGAAAGTATGGTAGAGGGGGTTAGTATGAGTTAGGTGGAATATGGGGGGGGGGGAGAGAGATGAGTGTGGGGTGTTAGCGGTAGGGGGAGATATAGGGATGTGTGTGTGTGTAAGAGAGAGAGAGAACCAATGGTGTGGTGGTGTGTTAGGTGGTTGGGGAAGAGATAGGGGGTGAGGGTTAGTTGTAGGTGGATGAGTATGGGAGTGAGAGAGAGTGAGAGAGGGGGTTAGTATGATTTAGTGGGGATATGGGGGGATGGTAAGGGGTAGAGAGAGAGAGAGAGAGCGGGGGGGTTAGGGGTTTGGGGAGGAGAAGCGTGATTAGGGAGAAAGGGGGGTATAGTTGAGGAGCATGAGAGAGAGAGAGAGAGATTGGGTGATGGTAAGGGGAAGATAAAGAGATAGAGATAGAGATAGAGAGGGTTAGGGGTTTGGGGATGAGAAGGGTTATTAGGGAGAAAGGGGGGTATAGGTGAGGAGCATGAGTGTTTGGGTTACAGTGTTACGGAGAAAAAATTCCTATGGCTTGGGGTAGACCACAGCAGACAAATGACTACCAAAAATCAACTCAATTCCCAATGCATTCTATATAAATGTAAATGCTAAGATCTGGAATAAAAGACCAACCTTCAATCGGACATTTGATGTAGATCCCCGTTGAAATTTCAAATCTCTACACTTGAACCTGCAGCTTAGTCTCAACAATAAACACAAGAAAGTGCATATAATATATGAAAGATGTTAGCATAAACAATAGCATAGTCCATGATATAATAAGAAAATGTTACCCAATGATATTAAACAACCATTCACAAGATCAATTGGACGATAAAATGAGTATTTCTATTAAATTGAACAAGAAGTACATGATACAACCTCTTGTCAGCAACTCATTTGAACCAAGAACTAGGTCCCTCCACTTGTGCCTCCACCACTTCAATTCCCCATGCAATGGAAAAATCATGAATAAAGGAATGAGTCCTTCAAAAGATATGGAAGAGTTTGGTAGGTGAACATAAAGGGTTCACGACAACTAGGATAAATGGATGTAGACTCAAGCTATGCAAAAAATCCAATAGAGTTTCGATGCTCTCTCTTTTCTCCCCTTCCATGCACCATAAGAGCTCAATATATAACTGTCCAAAGGTAGGTGAAAGGTCGAATCAAGTCGTTTCGGGATACATGGAGGCCAAAGGTCACAATGGCCACTTTTTGGAGTGAAAAAATAGAGTCTTTATTTCTATTTACCAATTAACTCGATGTATGCGGGCTATAGTGGTACAACCTGCGTATGTGCGAGTTGTAGTGGAGTAGATCGTGTACAAGAACAAAAATAGGGAAACAAGGGTTCCTGGATGACAAAAAAAGGTTATGAGTCAATCAAATGAATAATGAAGTCCAATGAGTGCTAATGCTCACAAGGTGGAAAAATACGCTGTAACATAGAGAGAGTGAGAGAGGTAAAGAGAGATACTTTAGGGGGTGGTAAGGGGTTAGAGGTAGAGACGTATGGGGATTGTTAAGAGGTTGCAGGTAGAGACAGAGGGGGGTGTTAGGAGATTGGGGGTAATTAAGAGTTAGGGGAGAGAGAGAGAGAGAGAGAGAGAGAGGGAGAAGGGGTTATTAAGTTTTAGGGAGTGGAGTGGAGAGAGAGATAGAGAGGAGGGGGGTTAGTGGTGGGGGGGGAATAGGGATGTATGTGTGTGTATATAGGGTTGGGGGTTAGGGAGAGGTAAAATGATATTTTGAGAAACTGCAAATCCAAATTTGCAAATATAACATTTCGTCAACCTATTTTGTGATATTGTCTAATGGAATTATTCTTCATTTAGTTCATGAGTCTTCTGATGGAACCTTGCATTCTACAACATTTGTTTTTTCATGTTTCAGTTTTACATTGGTTCATTCTCTCGATTTTCATGTTATTTGTTTTATCTTTTTTACTAGAATTTTTCCTTTTCAACTTCTGAGATTTGTGTTTTGAATCGCTTATTTGGTGCCTAAGAGAATCTTTTTAATGTGTTAGGGTAACTTGGATTGTTAAAAAAAGTTGAGAAGGTTGTGTGTTTCTCTCTACCTACAAGTAGATTGTTCCATTTGTTTTGATGTTCTATGTAAAAATATATTTCTTGTTACTAACAAGAAAATATGTTGAATGTAAAGTTTTTAATTTTTAGACTATCAGTTTATGAAACTAACATTTGTTTTTATTCTTTTGCACTTTATTTTATTTGTCTTGTCAAATGGTGGGAGTTAGGTGTAGGTGGAGTAGAGAAGTGAAAGAGGGGGAACTAATTTAATATTTATGGATGTTAGGGGGTTAATACATAGGGGGTGTGGAAAGACATTCAATGACCTGTTAGCCATGGAACCACCTTCTTAAATTCTACTAATCGTTAGTAGAAAAAAACGTGTACACGTTATATAAGTACAAAAATCGCACGCGTTTTTGTATGAGAAAAACATGTACATGTGTTTTGATCCTGTATAAATAGTGTGTATCGCTATCCAAGAGAGACTCTAACAGGCTCACGGAGAAACCAACAGTGCGTGCAATTGCATATTCTATACACAACATACACTCTTTCAATTTCAATAAAGTTCACACAAATTGATTTTTTCATTCACCATCTCTATCTGAAGTGCTATAAGTATTGCTTGGAGCACCAAAGACATTAGACAAGGTTCAAGAGTCCAATAGAAAAACTATCTCCAATTATCCACCATTAAATTTCTTACAATTTAGCCTGAAATTTCATTGATAATTGTGGTGGAGTATAGATTCTATTGAGCAATAAAAACACCAAGCTTGGAGAATGTTTTATTGAGGAGCACCATAGAAAATCCCCACCATTGATGGTATTGAAATTGAGGAGCACCAAAGGAAACATATCATTGATCATTGTGGTGGAGTGTAGAAACAATTGAGCAAGAAAAATACCTAGCTTGGAGAATCTCCAATTGAGAAGCACCATAGACCATCTCCGCCATTGATTTTCTTACAATTGAGGAGTGTTAAAGGAAATTTATCTCATTGATATTTGTGGTAGAGAATAACACAATTGAGCAAGAAAAAAACTAAGCTTGGAGAATCTCCAATAGAAGAGAACCATAGATCATTGACCATTGTGGTCATGGGAAATCTACGCAATAGAAAAAGAAAATCTGCAAGGAAGAAGCTACCTGAAGAAATCACCGAAGAAATTAGAGAAAAGAGAAGAAATGACATGACCAATCGAAGACATTCTATGGACACTCACCCAATTCTGGTTATAGATGATGTCTTGATTCTTCCAACCAATCCACAACAATAAAGACGGCTCGAGCATTCACTTGATGGGCCTTCGATTTCTACAACAGTTGAATAAAAAGCACCCCATGGACCTAATCAATGAGTAAAACATATGTGCACAACAAGGCCACTTGAAACAATTGACTATTTTGTAGGTTGTGGTTATACAAGTGACGAAGCTAGAGAGGTGTTTCATGGTGGACACATGATCAAAGAAAACAGTGTCATTGAGATCGTCCAAGATTATGTCCTATTTCCACCATCTAGCTTCCAGCAATATAGAGAAGGACACGAAGCTACTGTTGAAACACCAAACTGTCCAGGTGATGAAGCTCCAACCTCCCTACCTCCATTAGCAAGTTCACACTAAATAAATCCAAAGCGTATACAGATTGATGACAGTCTCATTAGGTATGCTATCTAAACGAGGTATTGCATATCAAACTCAACACATACTTGTTAACTATTTTGATTCTAAATGTGATGTAGATAAATGTAAATTATTTTTATCATTATTAAAATCTAGGAGTATGAATGTTGTTAGGAGAAAGTTAAGGACAACGATGATAAACAATTTTGAACCAAGTTTTCATATTTTTAAATTAGTAGATGCATTTAGTACAATTAGAAATAAATCTCGTTCAAAGGATCGCAAGGTGGCTCGCCATGTGTTGTCACAATCAATCATGAACGAAAGCACTAGGGCCCTTCGTCTTCTTAAGATTACATCCAAACTTATTAATTTGAATGTCAAAACACTCCGTAGGTACTGTTTTAGAAGGGAACAACTTGAAATTGGTCAAATAGATGTCTAATCCTTCATTGGGAGGTTTCCACACTCTAATATGAAGCTCATTGACTCGGTAAAGGCACTAGTGCAATATTTTTGGCATGACAACACTAGACCTTCTTCCAAGCAAAAATATGTACTAAAATTGAGAAGGGGTTCAAGGGATCGTGAAAAACACATTAAACATTTTCTTGACATGACACAAACATAATTATATGAGAGATTTAAGCATGAACATAATGAACTTAACTTGGGCCAAAGATCCTTCGATAAATGCAAACCATGTTATGTTAAAAAAAACACAACTCGTAATACGTGTTTTTATCAATATCACATTGAGTACAATTATTATTATAACACACACACACACACACACATATATATTGCCTGTATTGAATAACATTCTTGTGCAGGAATGCTCAACTGCATTGCTGCCAATGTCATGTAGAGACTTTATTCATAACATATTGTGAAGTAGGCCAGAAGATTGCACATTTTATAAAAACTCTTGTGTATATGGGACATGGCAAGGGTGCAGTGGAATGGCATTATTTGACAAATGCATACATGTGACCGATGAGCATGGAATTGCAAGATAGGAGGTGAACTTATAGTCATTCAAATATGTCATGTATGATATTAACAAAGGGAATGAAAGAAAAAAAAATACAATTGGTCACTTCTCAGGTTAGTAATGAGTTCTTGAATACTATTTTTTTATTCGGATTGCAATTTCATATGTAACAACCTATTGATATACAATTTTATTTTTGGTCTACCAGGTACGGGTTTGCGACTTCATGGAGGGATTCTTTGAAAATATTATAAAGCATGTACATGTGGCTCGTTGGAAATATGAACAGTTTAGAATGTGTAGCAATACATTTCTTGTTGGGACTATATTATGAGTGGTCGATTTTGTGGAAAACTACACACCTCAACCGCAAAACGAGATTCATAGTCAATATTATCACTCAGACCAGGTCAACATAATGGTCCATTTCACCTATACACATGGGGTAGATAGTACTGAATACAACATGGTTATATTGAAGGAGTATTGCTTCTACATAAGTGATGACACATGTCACGACTTGGATTTTGTACAACACAACTTTCAAATGTTCTACAATCACTTGAAGGATAACAATATACAAATGAAACAACATTGGATTTGGTCTGACGGTTGTGCAGGGAAATTCAAAAATTCCCATGTCTTCTAATGGTTGTGTATGCTCCACAAAAGGCACAAGGTCCCACATATTTGGAACTATTTTGAGACCAGACATGGAAAAGGTGAACATGATGGCTCAGGTGTGTGCATCAAGACTGCATTACGTAGGCAAGAAATGAATTTCACAACTGTATCGCTCATCCGAGATGCAAAGACCATTGTTGAATGGTGTTCTTCTATCATGGGGGAGGGAGTAAGAAGGAAGGAAGATCAGTCAACCAAGAAAGCACATGTACATAGATATTTTTTGGAGGTAGTCTATGTAGATCGATCATAGTTATATGAGTGCAAGACCATCCAGGGAACTCGTGCATCCATTTGAATCCATACTTCATGCTGCAACTATATATGCATGCCAAAACACCTTCGTATATTCACGTGCTACAAATATGCACAAGATTCCAAGAAACCCTAGTTTGTATTCTAAACCCCTAGCCTAGAAATCATATCCTATAAATCCTAGAGCGGATCATATAAACCCTATTTTGTATCCTAAACCCTAATTTGAATTCTAATCCCTAGAAACCCTAGTTTGTAGCCTAAACCCTAGTTTTTGTTCAAAATATTTAGAAACCTCCATCACCATTTGAATCCAAACCATTATGCGACAAATATGCATAAGAGTCCAAAACACCCTAGTTTGTTCATTCATGTGCATCCATTTGAGTCCAAACCAGTGTGCACAAGTATGCACAAGAGTCCAAAAAACTTCATGCTGCAACTATATATGCATGCCAAAAATTCTTCGTATATTCCTGTGCATCCATTTGTATCTAAACCATTATGATACAAATATGCACAAGAGTCCAAAAAACCCTAGTTTGTGCATTCATGTGCATCCATTTGAATCCAAACCTTTGTGCACAAATAGGCACAAGAGTCCAAAAAGCTTCATGATGCAACTATATATGCATGCCAAAGAATCTTCGTATATTCATGTGCATCCATTTGTATCTAAACCATTGTGCTAAAAATACGCACAAGAGTCCAAGAAACCCTAGTTTGTATTCTAAACCCCTATCCTAGAAAATCTAGCCTATAAACCCTAGTTTGTAGCCTAAACCCTAATTTAAATTCTAATCCCTAGAAACCCTAGTTTGTAGCCTAGAGCCTCGTTTGTGTTCAAAATCCTTAGAAACTTCCATCACCATTTGAATCCAAACCATTATGCTTCAAATTTTTCGAGTCCAAAAAACCCTGGTTTGTGCATTCATGTGCATCTATTTGAATCGAAACCATTGTGCACAAATATGCACAAGAGTCCCAAACAATTCATGCTGCAACTATATATGCATACCAAAAAAATCACTACTTAATCCTCCCTACTTCGTATTTGCACCATGTGTACCTTAAATTCTTATCATTAAAAAATCACTACTTAATATTTAGTTTAAAAGTCACGAAGAAGCCAACACTTGATGTTAGGTTCAAAAATAATATAAAAATAATAATGAAATCTATAGATAATGTTAAATCTCGAATTTCTCAAACATCTATATTTGACATCTAGCTAGAATATAACCTTGAATTAGATTATTTCTATTATTATTAAAAAAACTAAGGGTAATGGGAAGATATAAGTTTGGTGTTCCTCAAACTTTGAACATCAATTTTAATATCCCTTTGAAATCAATGGGATCTACCAAACTTGGAGATCTTCAAAACACCAAGTTTTCCTTGAATCCCACTCTAGATCACTATATCAACTTCATTATTGGCCAATGAGTAAATTATCACATGCTTTTTTCGTTTAATGTGATTGGAGCATACATATACAAAGTATCAATTCAAGTCATTAATAACTTGAAGGGATGGTAACAATTACCCTTTCAAAATATGAGTATAGTCATATTTATTATTTTGTTGGATTTTTTTCAATTTAATTTTTTTTCAAGGAATAATTTTATGGAAAAACTTTCAAGTGTTTTCATGGATGGTAAATGGAGTAAACCATGGATCATTGATGAGGGGATCAATAAATTTGAACCCATGACCTCCCCAATTTTTGGGGAAGATATCTCATATTTGACTCATGATTGCTTGAGTTAACCATAAAGCTTCAATTTATAATTTTTTATGAAGTACTAGTCTTTAAATTGCAAAGAGTGAATTTGTAATTTACTAACTAAATATAAACCATATTAAAGGAAATTAACGAATCTCTCTAACTTGCAGGATTGGCCCGTGCTCTGAGAAATTGGACCTAGGGAATCTAAGGGGCATCTAAGTTGTCAAAATCACTCGGGGATCGCACCCAGCCAAGGCCACACCAACCCTTATCATGGTTGGATATTTTTGGTGTAATTTGGCATGTGTACCTAAATGGATATAGGGAGATATTAGTTGACATACATAGAACAAAACTGTGGATCAGATCATGAAACAACCGATTCTGTTGGATTCCCTAGCATCGGATTGCAGGTAGGGGTGAATAACTATTTTGAGTCCCATGGCCGAAGGCACTTTTTGTTAGGTTGGATATGACACTAGGGATTTTCTCATTGGAACACAAGTAAATTCTTGCATTTGGGGGTCAAAATAAAAACCAAGCAGCATAAATGGGTACTGTCAACTCCCACATATGTGTTTGGTCCTTGTGGATGTGGTCACACTAATAGAACTCAATTCGGCTTCCCGGTTCGAATTCTATGGCTCGAGCTTAGATTCACCATGTGTCCCTGAGAGCCTTTAGGGTGCAAGTTCTAGCGTGCCATATAATGGTGACCGTGGATCGGATCGACGAATTGTCAACTCTGTTGGAATCAAGACATCGAGATAGTGCCAGGGGTGCCCCTCTCCTCCGTGTCCATGGCACATATATAATATTTTAGGTTGATTTTGGAAACTAGGGTTTTGCTCAATAAGGGACTTTGCAATTCTTGCACATAGGGGTCAAATTTTCAAATTCCTCGACCAAGAACTTGCGACTAGTGTTCCCATGTGGAACCTTCCTATAAACAATTGCAGGACCTCCCAGAACCCAGTTTTGTTGAATGGTTGGAATTCTATGCCCCCGGTAGGGATTCAATAGGTGTCCCTAAAATCCTTTAGGGTGCGAGTTGTAACAAGACATAGAATGGTTACCATGGCTCAAATCAATGAACCATCGACTCCATTGGATTCAGAACATCCGTATAGTGCTAGGGGTATCCCTTTCCTCCAGGTCCATGGAACATAGATCATCTTTAAGGTCGATATTGGAAACTAGGGTTTTGCTCAATAAGGGAATTTGCAATTCTTGCACATAGGGGTCAAATTTGAAAATTCCTCGACCGAGAACTTATGGATATCATTACCATGTGGAACCTTCCTAGACATACTTGTAGGACCTTCCAAAACCCAATTTTTTATGTTAGAAAAACATGATCGCAGAGCAATAACAATAAACAAAAATGCAAATATAATCACACAAACACATTACAAGAGAGACACCAATATTGGTTCAGCCAAGATGGGCTATGTCCACACTAAAATTTCCAGTCCTTATTATTATACCATCCGGCAAATGAAGGGATACAACCTGCAGCACATTTGCTGCACTTCCTCTTCACTGTCTCACAGTCTCTCTTCACGATCTTAGAGATCTTTACAATGCATAATACCTAATACATAAACCCTAGCCATATTACAATGTATTTCTTATAAAGGGGAAATACAAAGGGAAAATACCACGGGTTACCCAAAACCATGGGCCCATAATCTGTTGGTGAAATAGCCCAAAAATTTTCTTCGGGGGCTACGCCCCCCAACCGGGGGAGTGCAACCACTCCCCCAGCCCCCCTGGGGCACGTGTCGGGATCATAACCAAACCTGGGGTACAACACGGCTGAAACAACATCATCTATGAGATTGGAAGATCAAGATCCATAACCAACATGTTGCACAGTTTGAATTCTATGCCCTCGGTAGGGATTCAACAGGTGTCCCTGGAAGCCTTTAGGGTGCGAGTTGTAACATGCCATAGAATGGTGACCGTGGATCGAATAGACAAAGCTTCAAATCCATTGGATTCAAGACATCGATATAGTTCCAGGGGTGACCCTCTCATCAATCCCATGGAATAGAGATCATCTTCTGGGTCAATTTCAGAAACTAGGGTTTGGCTCAATAAGGGACTTTGCAATTCTTGCACATAGGGGTCAAATTTGAAAATTCCTCAACTAAGAACTTGTGGATAGCGTTCCCATGTGGAACCTACCTAGAAACCCTTGCAGGATCTCCTGGAACCCAGTTTTGTTGCATGGTTGAAATTCTATGCCCTCGGTAGGGATTCAAGAGGTGTCCTTGAAAGCCTTTAGGGTGCAAGTTGTAACGAGCCATTGAATGGTGGCCATGGATCTTATAGACTAACCATCAACTTCGTTGGATTTAAGACATTGAATTAATGTTAGGGATACCCCTCTCCTCTAGGTCCATGGATTAGAGATTGCCTTATAAAATGATTTTGGAAACTAGGGTTTCGCTTAGGAAGGGTCTGTGCATTTTTTGCACAAAGTGGTCAACTTTGCAAAAAATTGATTTTGATCGTATAAATAGACATTCAAAAAGTGGTGCTCAAACCTACCACATTGCACTCTTAATAGATCGTTGTGTCCTTAGTGTGCCACATCATTGACATGTCCTTAGTGTTCCACTATATTTTCATTTTGAGCAATTAATGTCATTTTAAAGAATTCAAAGTTCAAAATAAAAAAGGGAGGTGATGTTTCATCGATGATATCTCTCTAATCCTTTCTAGATTTGTCACTATACATGACTTGTCCTTGTGGTTTCTTACGATCCACTTGAAAAATATATTTTGATGGGCTTGCTAATCTCTTTCATTTGAATTGGACAAGTATTCAAGTCATTTGTAAGTTTTTGTGGGGTATACAATTATTCATTTATGTGGGCCACATAGGTGCATCACTTAGGTGTGTCAACTATGTGCATCCTTTATGTTTGTTAGGTTCTTATGTGGGTAAGGTGCTTATGTGTTCCACTTAGTTGGGTCAGTTGCTTAGGTGTGTTGGGTGCTTATGTGTGTTAGGTATGTTTCAAAGTGACTTAATTAGTTAGGCTTAGGATCATTAGTAGGTTGTGTTTTGGGGGTATTGGGTTAGCCAAAAATGGTATTGTGTTATATGGATTAGTGTTATAGGGGTTGTGTGGATCAAGGTAAAAGATAAGTATAACTTATGTGGGATAAATAAGTTTGTTTCATACGCGTGCCATCTATGTGCATCCTTTAAGATGTCCAATAGGTGCTTATGTAGGTTAGGTATTCATGTGCATGAGTTAGATTGGTTTGTTCCTTATGTGTGTGACTTGAGTACATTGGGTGCTTATGTGACTGAGGTAAACATGAGATGCATTAGGTGGTTAGGGTTAACGGTGTTAGTGGGTTAGGATAAAAAGGCTTTGAGTGTAGTTGGTGAGTTAAGAGTGGGGCGTATGATAAAGGTATTATTGGTTTAGGGGTCAAGGGTCATGTTAATAGGATAGTGTCACATTGAACTTATGTGCATTCCCATGTTCATTTTGTTATATGCGTGTCATCACAATAAAATTTAACCTGCTTATATGGGTTGTATGAGTGCATTACATGTGTGTGAAAGTCTAGATGCATAGCCTATGTGTGTTTGTCACACATGTTAAGTTTTTATGTGGGTTAGGAGTTTATGTTCATCATTTAGTTGTATTAGTTTCTTATTTTGTAGGTTAAGTGTGTTAGTACATTGTGTGGATTAGGTGCGTCACTTACATGATTTCACATCCAATTTCATATAATTCAATTGTGGTCAAGAACATGTTGTAAATGTGCATTGTTGTGGATACAATTTAACATTGTATATGCAATTGGATCGTGGTCAAGAACATTGTAAATGTGCATTGTTTTCATTGTGCATTTTTCTCAACGTTATAACTGATATCTCCATGCAATCGTCCAAGCTATAAAAAATTAGGAACATTATGCACATAATTCTTATTGGCCACACATGTATGATCACACATAAGATTGAACTATGAAGGTGTCAAGAGACAATCTGAAATATATAATATATCATGGAAGTAATAATACAAAAACAGACGACCCTTAGATGGCCTGTCAATGTACATGTATAAAAAGGTCAATGGTGTACATGTAAACAAAAGTACATATGTCCATGATCACACATCAAAATATAACTTTCTCTTGTAAACAAAAGTATATTTTTCCTAGACTACACATCAAAACTCTAACTTCCTCTTGTTTTTTCCAGATTGTGATGCATCTTGCCTCTGCCTACGACCATTGTGCATCTTTGGCAAATGCAAGTCAAAGATCATATTTCTTGATTAGGTAGCTGAACTAATACTGAATCACTAACAAAATTAAAAAAATTAAAATATGACTCAATTAATTATAACAAACACTTACTGAATCCATCTAAGGAATAGATGCTTGTGGTGTCCTCCTCTTAGTCGAATCCTCTCTTTAATGGTGCTCTACGAATAAAATATCCTATTTCAATTAACTCAACAATTATCAACATGTATGTGTGATAAAGTAATAACTATTTTTTTAATTGATGAACATCTCACCGAAAAAATATGCTCTGGGACAAGAGACTAGTTTTCATCTATAGCGAGCAGAGCCTTAGGTTTAACATGAACCTCGGTCACATGCACTATTGGACTAGACTGATGCTACATTCACCAAATGCTAAAATAGTTAGACATCATCCATGTGCATACACAATACAAATGAATTGTATATGTACAAATATTCAAGTAGATACCTCTGCATGACTTGTTCGCATTGTACATGCAACGTTAACGGTGACATCAACAACACCGCTAAGGTATGGCATGGAGGACTCTCCATCATGATGCTGTAAACATGTGAAAAAAAACATTAATAAAAACAAGTTGTGGAGTGAAATGAAATCTAACCAACAATTGTCATTGAATGCTATGTACATTACCATGGAATCAGTAGGTCCATTATCATGGAAACCCGCTCTTTTTACGGAAGAGGTTCATCTGGTGTAGACAAGACCCTTATCTACATTTGGACCGAGGTGAGAGCCAAACCAAAGCGGTGGTGGTGGATTGATTTGCGTTGATGTTTGCAGTAACAGAGTGTTGTCACGGTTAGACATGGACATGAAGGGATGAAATAAGATGTATTGAAAAACTAACATGTTTTAATGCTTACCTATACTTGGGACATATATCCCCCATGGGAGGGATTGCTAATAGCAAATTATTGCCCCTCTGTAGAGCTAGATAACATCTGCAAGTTTAAAAATGATAAATATTAGCAATCTATAAAGGATTACACTAATCTAAAAAAATAATTTGAACAAGATTAAGTCATTAACCATGTACTTACATTCCTAAAAAAATCACAGAAGCCAACTGTGGGAAATTCACTCAAATTGATGTCTGCCACATCCTGTTGAGAATGAGGTGCCTGCAACTTCAAAAATTGTAGATATTAGAGCACCTAACAAATTAATGAACTAACATGTATTAACGAAATGAAATGTATTACCAAAATGACATGTTGAAAATATGACCTTAGTGTTGGTTGTTTCCACCTCAATATGACAACACCGGGTACACTACCACCCCCTGTAGAGGCATCAAGATCCTGCAAGATTAAAAATTGTATATATTAACAAGCTTTTAATGTGTACAATATGGAAAAAATAATTTGAACGACAAATTAGTGTTTTAACAATGTCCTTACATGACCATAAGTCATCGTAGAGGTACCATGTGTTGGTCCAGGACTATAGCAGGTTTGACCACACGTTGTGTACACGTGTGGCTCAATCTGTGGCTCATGGGATGTCACTCTGTCCCCACTAGTAGATGGTCCTTTGCCACCAGAAGATGATTCATATACCCCACCAGAGGAAGAGGTCCTTGCCTGGTCAATAGTTGTATTGTGGCATACAATCACCTGAGATAGCGTCAGAAATGCCTCATGTGTCTGGGGAATCATAGTATTTTGAGGAGGGATGTCTAACCTCGGTAGATGGATATGGTGTGGAGGTATCGGTCGATTGGAATCTTTATGCGTAGCATTGGGACATCTTTGGGGCATTCCCATAGTAGTGCCCTGGAACCCCAACATATCGAAATAGTTGACATGTTTTCCTATCACAAACTCATCATACAGTTTTTGGAGGAAGTATAACAATACTTCCCTGTTGTTGTGTGGGGGAATCACGGGGCTTCACTCAATAAACCACTATCATAGCACGTTCGTTCGTTGCATATGAAACAATACCCCTAATTTCACTAAATATTCGAAAATACCTTCCCAAATCATTTTTTTAACCCCCTCCCAATATGCCTTCCCAATTTAAAAAAACCCCTATTTTCACTAGATATTGTATGTATCAATTTTTTCATTAACATTTTTTATACCCGTTTATATTTCTACCTAGTATATTGATATGATACCCCTCTTATGACCCCACATGCATTCTACAATGCACCTTGCTTCTTTCGATGTATATTGTGGATGCACATTACTTCACCCACAATGCAATTACTCAACCACATATCATTATGATTTGCAACATCTAATGGTCTAATGAAGAGATAGGAGATCACTTCTTGTATGTCACTAGAGACAATGCACATAAAAACAAAATTTAGATTGCTTGTTACAGTTCCCCAATCGTTGACTAAGCCTGTTGTGGGCTAGGTATCCAAGCCCCCAGGGCCTGTAACAAGCTCTAGGAGGTTGACTAAACCTCCCAAGGCTTGTAATAGGCATGCGTGGTTGGGTATTCAATCCCCCAAGGCCTATCGAGGGCCTATAACGGGCCTTGGAGGCTTAGATCCTCCCAAGGCTATTGGTAACAACTAGCTGAGTTCTATTGGTAACAATTGATTGTTGATGATCACTGTCTCTCGACTATGATCAACTGGAAACCCACTTCACCACGAAACCCCTTGGCCTCAAGCATGCCTCAAGACGTGATTTCCCTGCGTACTAGTAAGCCCAAGCCTTGCCTCAACCCGATTTCTCATCCAGTCGTGATCCCCCCATCTCCATTTGGAGTATATTTGTCAGCCCACCCATATAAAAAAGACCCCAAAGTATTTTTGTATTGTTACATTAAATAAAAAAAACCCTTTTCCCCTTAATATATAAGCAATATAATTTTTAGATTTTCATGAATATTTAATACCGCAATATGAATGAACGTGGTATTATATTGCCTTTTAGTGAAGCCTCGTGGGGGGAATGCCAAATACCATATACCATCAATCCATCTAGTGATCTCCGATTGGTGAAAAAACACACCACTCAATTGAAATATGTGTTGTGGTAGTCTTTGGAATGGCATCTCTCGCAGGAACTCTAAAAAGTGAATATATTTTCTCTTTAGTGATTTTTAATTTCTTCACCTCATTGTAACTCAAGCCATCGGCATATTATTGCCATTTTATTTCTCTATATGATGCTATGTTCTACAATGTATCATTTGAGAGACTGATAATCTCCACAATAGCATCTAATGATGCTGCCAAGGAGAGGCAGAGTTCATCTCCACCCCTCCAAGCCATACCAATCTCTCTCAATATCTCTGCATTTTGATCCATAACAGCCACTGCAATCATAAATACAAAAAAATGTCATTAGAAAAATACACATGGTATAATGACATCTCTAAGAAATGGAAAATGTAAAACTAGTGTACAACAAATAACAACATGAACTGTTTATAATTTGAAATTTAAAATTGAACAAATTATGCACTAAAGAAAAAACATTTAACATTTTTCCATCTTAAATTTATGTCGTATATGTGTATTAATTTCAATTGCCAGAGACATACATTAAATTTCCCAAGTGTATATGTTGATTGGCAAGCTTCTCTACCTTATTTTTAGGCTTGGAATATGAAATTTCATCAAAATTGTAGGGTTTTGACTAATGCCCTTGGAGGACCAGCTCTGAGATTCCGGGTAGAGGTAAGGGCTAGAGCCTAGAGTAGGCGGCAGAAGGTGCTATTGATGAATAAAATCCCAATATAGGCAAGGATTTTGATATATGTAATTATTTGTTGTGGTGTGAAGTTTTTTGGACTCTATAGGCCACTTAGCATATTTGTCTATATTTAATTTGGGGCATATATATATTTCACTTGATGTTATTTTAGTTGTATGCACTCTTTCTATATACACATGAGAAACTTTGCATATTTGTGTATAGTGGTTTGGGATCTAGAATTCAACAGAATTAACAGTTTTCAATCTTTTAGGATTGCAAGGTTTCCATTGGATTCTATCATGTATGATAGTACGAGATTGACATGTAATCAAACACGTCAACCTCCCTATGTATCTTGATGTTGGTAGAGCCTATTTTTGAACTCCTATGTCTTGAAATTAACAAAAATGCACCCTTCACTCAAGTGAAAACATTTATTAAGCATGGGAAGCTTCTCTACCTGATATTAACACTTGGATTATGAAATTTCATCAAAAATATAAGGTGTTGACTAATGTCCTTGGAGGACCAACTTTGATATTCCAGGTATAAGTAAGGGCTAGAGCCTATAGGAAGGCTAAACCGTGCTATTGATGAATAAAATCCCAATATTGGAAAGGATTTTGATATGTTATTATTTGTTGTGACATGAAGTTTTTTGGACTCTGTAGGCCATTTAGTGTCTTTGTTTATGTATTTTGGGGAAGATATGAATTGTACTTGAAATTTTTTGTTGTTGTAAGCAACCTTGATATATACATGAGAAACTTTGGATATTTGTGAATATTGGTTTGGATTCATAAGGATGCTCATGTATATATATGCATCTAGTGAAGTTGATTTGTTTTTTATGAGTAAATTGGGGTTTTAATTTTCTTTGGCATACAAATGTTTGGATTTATGATCTAAATTTCTTTTAGGGCATATAGATTAAAATTTTATGGATTCAATTCATTTTGGGGCATACAAAATATCAAAATATAGAAATTAGAAGGATGGAATTTGATTTAAATACCTGAGATTGGTGCTCAAGGTGGAAGATTTGGGCTCTATGACCTCAAAACATGTTCACCACTACTCGTTCCATCGCCCAAATATATTTCTAAGTCGTTTTCATGGAGGAAGTGATGGGCCCGACCCGTTTTAGGCATAAAACATGTTTAAAAAACATGTACATGTTTAGTAGCTCATAAGGTGTACGTGTTTTAGGACTATAAAACGTGTACACGTTTTGTTTAATTATCCTACTTGGTCTTCATCATGGTAGGCTTGGGACTAGGTTTGGCAGGGTCAAGATTGCTTGGGATCAATTATCTTTTATAGAACTTGAATGAGTTTCTTGAATCTACCATTGCATCTAAAATGTCACTCAACTTTGTGCACTCACCCTAATCTTAGCCTACCTTCCACTTGCTCCTTTCTATTCTTCCTAGATTACCAACTGCTTTTGTTTGACTCACTAAGGGCACATTTTCATGTCTATTCAAATGGTTGAGGCCTAAGCTCATCATGATTTCCCACAACAGATCCAGAGTTTTCCTGAAGAAAAATGAAATCATAAGGTAGTGGAGAAATTGGGTTTTAGAGTCACGGGTTTGTCACGAGATGCAAACACCCACCGGAAAGACATGTAAAGAATTATCAATTCTTGCGATGTTTTCATGGGAATATAACAACACTTTTTTTTCTTCTACCAGGGGTGTTTTTTTTTTGTCCAAGTAGTGACTCTGGGAATAGAGTAGGCTTCTCCAACTTTTTTCAGATTCCAAACACCATGCGTACCAAATCTATTTGTAATTTTTTTTAATGTATTTTTTTACTCTAATTCTTCACAATAAGTTGTTGGCTTTTTAATGTGAATATTTCAACTACTTCCTCCCCATGAAAGGCATACCTGTGTAAACCATATTAGGTAGTTAGAAAAATCATGAATGGCCCATGTATTACATACTATTTAGTATGAATTAAGCAAACACTTAATTTCTTATCACCACAAATTCACATACATATTTAAGTATTTATAGGCATACATATAATATTAAGGTTTATATATATATATATATATATATATATATATATATATATAATTAATTAATTTGCAAGTAAATGAGAACCTTCATTAGGTATTAAGGTGAATTATGCTTTTCATTTTTTTCTTGGATGGAGGTAGATATCAACTAGAAATGATAGACTTGCAATACCATGTGACAAGTCTAAGCCGAGGATCTATAGACGCTTCCTCGTCATCATTGTTGTAGATATTTCTCCCTACGGATAGGTAGAAACTCCCTTAGGTTAAAGTAGACTTAACTGACTCTAAACTAAGACAAAAAGATAACAAATGCTACCTTGAATTCCTAGATCTAAACAAACATCTCAAGATAATGTTGCTGGAAGAAATAGGAGAGATCTAACTGACCTTTAATTTCATTGCTCGTCTTAGTTGATGCTCCAATCCTCAAGTCCTCGCGAATGAACTTGTTAGAATGAACCAAGATACAAGCATATACAACCTTCTAGCAATCTTGAGATATGTGTTAGAATCTAAATCTATGGCAGAAACAAATCATATGATTGAAACAAGATCAACATACATGATTTGGGAAACAAGACAAGTTATGTTTTATTACAAACTTGAAGTCACTTACAATGGTTGCTTGATGTCCAAGCCAACTCCCAGCTCCAAGTGCTTCCTCCTCTAACTATCTCCACAAAGATTCAAGATCATAGGTTTGATGTCTCCAAGAGTCCTTCCCTTTTCTCATGGAAGGCCTCTCTCTTATAGTGTGTAGTAGGGTTAACCAACAAGAGAGAAGGATGGATCTTGGGAGTGTTTAGTGGATCAGACCCACTAATCTGAGAAAGTGAGTTAGGATCGAATCAGGGATACCAATCCTCAAAAATCTCTCGAATATCAAGATTCCACAAGCCATGGCAAAAGGGCTAAAAAAGTAGTACCGCGCCCCTGCAACTGAGCATAGAGCGGTAGTACCGCATAGCAGAGAGGGAGCATGGCGCGGTAGTGGGGACTACCACGCTCCTAAGCTTAAGCAAGGAGCAGTAGTGTAGGTATATCAAGTCTTAGCTGGGTTGATTCCTGACAGGACAGGTTTGTCTTCATGGATCATTCATCATTTTTCTCTTCTGGGTGTTTTAAGCAGCAGGGGAAGTGTCGTCAACTATTTATATTGTGAAGATGTGACACTATGAAATATGGAGGTATAACAATAATTTTCTAGTAGCCATGTTAATGCTTAGTCCAAATCATGTTATGGAATTGCTTCTTAATTAGGTACCCTTCTGTAATACCCCCATTTTGACCCTTAGGACATCTTTGGCTTTCAATGTAAATATTGTATACATGCGATGTATGTTTTCCTAGCGCGGAGCTCAAGGCCAA
Source organism: Larix kaempferi (assembly GCA_027924585.1). NCBI lineage: Eukaryota > Viridiplantae > Streptophyta > Pinopsida > Pinales > Pinaceae > Larix > Larix kaempferi. Next base: position 21,864,533 of record BSBM01000515.1, read on the forward strand.
GGCCCTGCAAGTTGATACTCGGTTTTTATGTAAAAGGAAAGCATTAGATATTCTGTTATCCATGTGCTATTAAGCCATGAGACATTGTAAATGATGTAAATATTAACTTTGCAATAAAAATACCAAAAACAATGGCTATGGAGGCAACTAATAAGAGGGGGCCATGTGTATCCACTAGGGATAGGTGAGGGGGTTCTGGGATTGGACCATAGGCTTCCAAATGTCATCTTGAGAACCCATTTGACCTTCCTTGCTGACATTAAATTTTCCTGTAGGAAGTGATTGAAGAAAATTGTTCATGAGGTCGATGGAGTGTTGGAAACCCTGAAATTTCGGATGGCAGGGTATGGGGCTCTGTTTTCCTTGATCCACAAGTCACTCTTCCTCCTAGGAGTTTGTTTCCCTCATCCCAATTCCATTATGGGACTAGCAATGAGAGTTTTCATGGAGAATAGAGAGCCGAGCGGTGAAGAGAAGAAGGAAATCGTGATTCTGAGAAAAACCCCAATTTAGAGTGCCAAATTCACCCAAAAATTCGTGTGGGAAGTTAAATCCAGCAAGGGATCCATCGGCTTGAATACTAGGGAAAATTTATAGAGTGTGAGATGCTCAGAAACCCGTGGGAAAACCTTGAGTGGATAGTCGAGAACCCAGCTGCAAGATAGAGTTGCTTTGGCCATAGAAATTGAGAAAATCCAAGTGGGAATGATAGAGAAGAAATAGAACAGAAGGTGGAGTTGCTTGATAAACCTAGTGAAGGCTAGAATATCTAGGCATTAGCAACTTGGACCTTTATATTACCACCCTGAAGAGCACTGGAGGGAAGGAGCACCTGAGGGACTATGCAGCAGAGAAGGGGACCTTCCTTGTATTGGGTGTGGTAGGTATTGTGGGTGCCAAGACTGTCTGATTCTGAATTGAGAGGCCTGTAGCTATGAGGTTGAGCTCACTGGCTTAACATTCTCCTCCATTGTTCCTTAAATGCTTGATAAACCCAACTGTGTGTTGGCTTAACATGCTTTTTGTGTGAAGCCATGGCTATGAGTGAGCTTGTTTAATTCATCCTTCGTGGATACACAACCCAGCTTAGGGGTGGTCTCTTAGCTGAAATAATATAGGCTAGACAAAGACCTATGGTTGGGTGGAATGTTGCTCTCACATAGCCAGTTTATTGGACAATTCATATTATAAGATAAGTGCTCTCTATGGTCCTAAATGATGCTACTTCCTATGTTGTGTTTAATTGTGTTATTTCAAATCAATTTGAATGAAATGATCATATGGAACTGATCAGTAGGAAGCCTGTGTATAATCTTGAACATGAGAATGGTTCATTTGTTGTTTGTTTCACCATTTTGCTTGTGTTAATATGTTGTTAGTCTTGCATGTTGTAGATGCATTAACCCAATTTAATTCCACTGTGTATGTTTACTATGCATTGCACACCTCCCTAGAAGGTTTCTATTTCATCATATGGGATTGGGGAGTGAATCAGACACCCCCTGTTGTATTCATGCCACCTCTATGGGTCAGATGAAGGGAGGGGCCATGACAGGGTGTTACCAAGGCTCTTGACAGTGGGTTAAATAAAGAGGCTTTGATGGAGTTCGGGGAAGAATTTAGATTGGAAAAGTGGCATGGTAAAAGTTGTCAAGTGTGGTAGAGGATCACACCATTGCATATAGCTCGTCGAGAGATTTTCAACAGTACCAAGTTTTCCAAAAATGGACTCAGGATGAGGAATTTATCAGCTTGAGAAGTTGGCAGTAACATGGATATGGCCGACTTCCGACTTTCCAAACCCGGAGGGCGGAATGCGGAAGTTAGGCTCATATTTTCTTTGATGACGAGTATTTTGGCATTCTGAACTTTCGACTCCTGCACTGCGGAATGCGGAATTTGAGGTTGTATTTTCTTCGATGCCAGGTATTTTGGCGTTCCGAACTTTCGACTCCCGCACTGCGGAATGCGAAAGTTGGGGTCGTATTTTCTTCGGCATTGTGATTTCAGAGTTCCGACTTTCGACTCTCGCAAGCTGAATTGTGGAGTGTGAAAGTCGGAGGAGAAATATTCCTGTAGCAGAGAATTCGGAGTTCCCACTTCTGACTCTCCCAATCCGGATTGCAGAGTGCGGAAGCCGAGGGAGAAATTTCGCCAGAGATATGAATTTGGTGTTCCGACCTTCTGACTCCTGCATCGCAGATTGCAGAGTGTAGAATTCAGAGGTGTAAATATTCAAAGTTGTATATTGGGTGTTCCGAATTTTTGACTCCCTCATCGCAGATTGCGGAGCGCAGAATTCGGAGGTGCATTTTTCTTCGACGCTGTGTATTAAGCGTTCCGACATTCCAACTTCCAACTTGCGGATCGCGGATTGTGGAATTATGGACCGAAGACATTGCGGCTGTGTAAAAAGGGTAGAGTTGCGGATAAGTTTGGATAAAAATAATAATCAGGTTGTTCCCCCATCACTCTAAGGGTCACTGAGGGGATCAGAGACGTGACATGTGGTATCATATCCCAAGGTTGCAGCACTGGGGATGCTTGGGCCAAAGTAGAAAGCATAATAGCTCTGTGAATTATTCCATGAATTTACTTCTGTTAAATATGGATGTTTTAGGTTTTATATGTGTTCCTAAGATGTCTAATAAATGTCTCTATAATGCACAGTGTTTGCAGTTGATATCATTTGAATAGTTGTAGAAGAGAGCAACAGGAAGGGGAAAGGAATCTCCAAAGGAAAATGGTGACCATGAATAACGCCCAGGATCTTTACGAGCATGATGAAGATGTGCTAGGAGAAAATGTGCAAGAAGATCATGCTGAGACTGAATCCAATGGGAGAAGGGAGCAAATAACTTCTCAGAATTTGGTTGAAACCATGATAAGCTTTAATGAAAGGTTGATGAAGGCTTAGGAGGAACGAAACCAGCTCAATGCTTCTATTTTGCAGAGCCTCACTGATATGCAGCAGAGGGTAAACCTTGGGTCCAACCCAAGAAACGTAGGTAAAGAAGGCAGAGGTGCAGAGAGTCGCTCTAGAGGTTGTTCTAGGAAGAGGAATCCAAGCCCAAGAACGAGTTCTGTTAGAAAAAGCGCAGCACACCCTCCTCAAGATATTCTTCCAGCAGGTCGTGTGACTCAAGAGGCCCTCAAAGAATTCCATGGCATACTTCTAGCAGATTTGAAGGAAGAAAGAAATACAAAGGAATTCCATAGGGATAATTTAGGAAGGCAATGTGTCCCACATTTGATAGAGAAGGTAAGACTATCCAAGAGGCAGAGGCATGGATTCTTGGAATGAAGGCATATTTCAGGATTCTTGGGATGAAGGCATATTTCAGGATTCATGACTACTCAGAAAATGAAAAGGCCAGAATTGTCATTTACAATCTAAATGGTAGAGCTTCAATTTGGTGGGAGCACCTCATGCAAGTAAAAGGGATCAATGAAAGGAGGATCAGCTGGGAGCGATTTAACAAGTATTTCGAGGAAAAATACCTATTAGCTAGGTATTATGACAACAAGAGGAAAGAATTCAATGAACTCAAGTTGGGACAAAAATCTATGGAAGAGCATGTCCATAATTTTTTGGAATTGTTGAGGTATGTGGACTATATAAAAAATGAGAGGGTAAAGATCTAATGCTTCCTTGGAAGTTTACCTCAAAATTTCAGAGATAGGATTGAGTTTGTTAACCCACCCAGTCTTGATGAAGCCATTAGGATGGCGGTGCATTGCTATGAGCAGAGCAAAGGAAAATCGGAGGTTCACCCAACATAGAAAGGAAATCCAAATGGGAGTTTTGATCAAAGCAAAAGGGGATTCAAGCCACCATTAAAAAATCAGCCAAGACATTTTCCACAGGGCCAGCAAGCATGAAGTGGGAACAAGCCAACAGTTGTAGTAGAAAAACCATTAAAAGGACCACTTCAATGTTGGGGATGTGGAGGAAACCACATGCTTAAAGATTGTCCACATCAGAGGGAGAATTCGTGGAGTTTGCACCACTTAAAAGGAGCAACTATAGTGGATGATATGGCAAGGGAAACACCTCAAATCTATGCAGTGTTGGATAATCATCAGGAAGACCATTAGTCAGTAGTGGTGGAATTTGAAGGTAAGATTGCTAAGCAATCCATTTATGTTTTGATTGACCCAGGATCTACTCATAGTTATGTTTCTCCAAAAGTGGTTGAAGGTTGTTACCTTAGAAAAATGAAACACAATAAGTCTTGGCTAGTTCAGTTAGCCACAGGGACCAAGAGAAAAGTGAGTGAAGTAGTGATGGAGTGCCCCATGGAGTTGAATGGATTACTCACAAAAGTAAATTTGAATGTCCTACCATTAGGATCTTATGATGCTCTAATTGGTATGGATTGGTTGGAAAGGAATAGATCCAAGATTGATTGCTATGAAAAGGTACTTGAATGCATTGATGAAGAAGGTATACCAAGATTGGTAAGGGGAATTCCTAAGCAAGTCTCAATAAGACATATTTCAGCCTTAAAGTTGAAATTTTTTTATAAGAAGGGTTTCCAATTATATGCATTTCACATATCATATTCATCATAGGACAAAGGACCAAGGATGGAAGACTTCCAGTTGTTGCAGGAGTTCAAAGATGTGTTTCTGGATGAAGTGCCCGGGCTACCACCAAAGAGAGATATGGATTTTACCATCAATTTTGTTCTATGGGATGCGCCAATTTCCAAATCTCCTTATAGAATGAGCACACTAGAATTGATAGAGTTAAATATGCAGCTACAAGAATTAATGGAAAAGAAGTATATTAGGCCAAGTGTATCCCCTTGGGGAGCACTGGTGTTATTTGTCAAGAAAAAGGATGTGACTTTAAGGCTGTGCATTGATTACAAGTAGCTAAATAAAGTGAAAGTCAAGAATAAGTACCAATTGCCAAGAATTGATGATTTGTTTGATCAAATGAAGGAAGCTAAAGTGTTTTAAAATATTGACTTAAGGTCTGGCTATCATCACGTGAGGATAAAAGAAGAAGACATTCACAAGACATCTTTCTGGACAAGATATGGCCATTATGAGTTCACAGTGGTGCCATTTGGTCTTACCAATGCACATGCTACATTCAAGTGTCTCATGAATAGTGTCTTCATCAAGTATTTGGATAAGTTTTTGATAGTTTTCTTGGATGACATTCTTGTTTATTCAAGGAATGAAGAAGAGAATGAGGAACATCTAATAATGGTGTTGCAAGTTCTTAGAGAACACCAACTGTATGCAAAGCTGAGCCAGTGTGATTTATATCAAAGGAAGGTACAATATTTGGGTCATGTAATCTCAGAAGAAGGAATTGCAGTGGATCTAGAAAAGATTGAATCCATAATGGATTGGCCTACTCCAAATAATGTTACAAATGTTAGATATTTTATGAGTCTTGCAGGCTATTATAGAAGGTTCATTAAAGGATTCTCCAAGATAGCTCATCCAATCACATTATTGCAGAGGAAGAATGTCAAATTTGTATGGTCTGAAAAATGTGAGAAAAGCTTTCAGCAGTTAAATAAGTTGCTTACCAACGCTCTTGTTTTGAAGATTGCAGATCCAAGGAAGGATTTTGTAGTGTGCACAGATGCTTGCATCGAAGGGCTAGTTCGAGTGCTCATGCAAGAAGGATTTGTGATTTCCTATGAGTCAAGGAAATTAAAAGAGTATGAAAATAATTATGCCACGCATGATTTAGAAATAGCAGCGATAGTAAATGCTCTCAAGATGTGGAGAAATTATTTATTAGGAAAAAGTTTCGATATTAAGATAGACCACGTGAGATTGAAGTATTTGTTTGACCAACCAAACTTGAATGCTAGGCAAGCTAGGTGGATGGAATTTCTCTTTGAATTTGATTTTGAAATTAAGCATGTAAAAGGGAAAGAGAATAAGGTTGCAGATTCTCTTAGCAAAAAATACCATGTTGCAGCATTAAGTATGTGCAAATCAGATTTGAAGGCAAGAGTTCTTGAAGCCCAAACCAGTGATGGAACTTACCTTCAAATTAAAGAGAAATTGCAGCAAGGAAATATAGATGAAAATGGTGCAGGATATAAACTTGGTGAAGATGATATTCTCTTTTATCAAAGTACTATGCTGCATATTCCAAATTGTACAGATTTGAAGAAGTTAGTGATGGATGAAATGCATCAAATGCCATACTCTGGACATACAGGATATCAAAAGACAATAATAGCAGCAAGAAAGCAATAATTTTGGAATGGGATGAAGAAGGACATAGCAGAATAAATTTCTAAGTGTAAAAAATGCCAACAAGTCAAGGCAGAACATCAACATCCAGTAGGATTATTGCAGCCTTTTCCCATTCCGGAATGGAAGTGGGAAGTAATTTCTATGGATTTTATAACAGGTTTTCCAATGACAGTGAGGAAGCATGATTCAATTATGGTAGTGGTGTACAAGCTATCAAAGGTTGCTCACTTTATTCCAGTCAAGTCCACTCATAAGACAGGTGACATAGAAAATATTTTCATGAAGGACATATTCAAATTGCATGGATTTAGGAATTTATGGAAGGGACTATTTTAGGAATTGGGAACTCAACTGAATTTTAGTACAACATATCATCCTCAAACAAATGGTCAAACTGAGAGGGTGAATCAGGTTCTTGAAGACATGCTGAGAATGTATGTGATGGACAAACCATCTAAGTGGGAGGACTACCTACACTTGGTAGAATTTGCATACAATAATGGACATCAAACATCATTGGGGATGAGTCCTTTTGAGGTATTGTATGGAAAAGGATGCAGGACTCCAATGAATTGGGATAGTCCGGTGAGCAGGGTAGTGCTTGGGCCATAGATGATCAAGGAAATGGAACAGGAAATTGTTAAAAGCAAGAAAAATTTAAAGGCTGCTCAGGACAGGTAAAAGAGTTATGCATATTTGAAAAGAGTGCATAAGGAATTTAAGATTGGGGATCATGTTTATTTGAGAGTGAAGTCGAGGAAAAGTTCCCTAAAGTTGGGGAGTTGTGCCAAGTTGGAACCCAGATATTGTGGGCCATTTGAAGTCCTTGATAGGATAAGACCAATTGCATATAGAATTGCATTGCCTGCTAACATGAGAGATCATAATGTTTTCCATGGTTCTTTGCTTAAGAAATATGTACATGATCATAATCAGGTGATTGATTGGAATGTGATACATGTGGAACCTGAGGGAGAGTTCCAAGTGGAGCCTACGCACATACTCGATAAGAAGGTCACATTGCTCCGGAACCGAGCCATTGGACAGGTGAAGGTGTAATGGAAGCACCTTAGTCCCGATGAGGCTACATGGGAGTTGGAGGATACCATGAGAGAGACATTCTCAATTTTGTTCAGTTTTGAGAACACCGAGGACGGTGTTGTTCTAAGGGGGAGGGAAATGTAATACCCCCATTTTGACCCTTAGGACATATTTGGATTTCAATGTAAATATTGTATACATGCGCTGAATGTTTTCCTAACGTGGAGCTCAAGGCCAAGGCCCCGCTAGTGGATGCTTGGTTTTTATGTAAAAGGAAAACGTTAGATATTCTATTATCCATGTGTTATTAAGCTATGGGACATTTTAAATGATGTAAATATTAACATTGCAATAAAAATACCAAAAAAACTGGCTATGGAGGCAACTAATAAGAGGGGGGCATGTGTATCCACTAGGGAGAGGTGAAGGGGTTGTGGGATTGGACCATAGGATTCCAAATGTCATCTTGAGAACCCATTTGACCTTCCTTGTTGACATTAAATTCTGCTACATGAAGTAGTTGAAGAAAATTGTTCATGAGTTTGATGGAGTGTGGGAAACCCTGAAATTTCGGATGGCAGGGTATGGGGCTCTGTTTTCCTTGATCCACAAGTCACTCTGCCTCCTATGAGTTAATTTCCCTCATCCCCATTCCATTAGGGGACTAGAAACGAGAGTTTTCATGGAGAACAGAGAGTCAAACGGTGAAGAGAAGAAGGAAATCGCGATTATGAGAAAAACCTCGATTTAGAGTGACGAATTCACCCAGAAACTCGTGTGGGAAGTTAAATCCAACAAGGGATTCATCGGCCTGAACCCTAGGGAAAAGTTACAGAGTGTGAGATGCTCAGAAACCCGTGAGAAAACCCTAAGTGGATAGCCGAGAACCCATCTACGGGATAGAATCGCTTTGGCCATTGAAATTGAGAAAATCCAAGTGGGAATGACAAGGAATAAATAGAAGAGAAGGTGGAGTTGCTTGATAAACCCAATGAAGGCTAGAATCTCAAGGAATCAATAGATTGGACCTTTCTATGCCCAGCCTGAAGAGAACTAGAGGGAAGGGGCACCTGAGGGACTGTGCAGGAGGGAAGGGGACCTTCCTTGTGTTGGGTGTGGTAGATATTGTGGGTGATAAGACTTTTTGAGTGTGAATTGAGAGGGTTGTAGCTCTGAGGTTGAGCTCACTAGCTTAGCATCCTCCTCCATTGTTCCTTAAATGCTTGATAAACCCAACTGTGTGTTGGCTTAACATGCTTGTTCTGCGAAGCCATGGTTGTGAGTGAGCCTATTTAGTTCCTCCTTATTGGATACACAGCCTAGCTCGGGGGTGGTCTCTCAGCTAAAAGAATATAGGCTAGACAGAGACCTATGGTTGGGTGGAATGTTGCTCTCACATATCTAGTTGCTTGGACATTTCATATTATAAGATGGTCTCTGTGCTCTTTGTGGTCCTAAATGATGCTACTTCCTATGTTGTGTTTAATTTTTATTTCAAGTCAATTTGAATGAAATGATCATATGGAACTAATCAGTAGGAAGTCTGTGTATAAGACTAAACATGAGGATGGTTCATTTGTTGTTTGTTTCACCATTTTTCTTGTGTTAATATGCTATTAGTCTTGCATGTTGTAGATGCATTAACCAGATTTAATTCCACTATGTATGTTTACTATGCATTGCACACCTCCCTAGAAGGTTTGTATTTCATCATATGGGCTTGGGGAGTGAATTAGACACCGCCTTTTGTATTCATTCCCCCTCTGTGGGTTAGATGAAGGGAGGGGTCATGACAGGGTGTTACCAAGGCTCTTGTCAGTGGGGTAAAGAGGCTTTAATGGAGTTCGGGGAAGAATTTTGATTGGAAAAGTGGCAAGGTCAAAGTTCTTAGGTGTGGCATAGGATTACACTATTGCATATAGCTCACCTAGAGCTTTCCAATGGTACCAAGTTTTCCCAAAATGGACTCAGGATGAGGAAGTTATCAGCTTGAGAAGTTGGCAATAACATGGATATGGCCAACTTCCGACTTTCCGAATCCACAGTGCGGAATGCGGAAGTCGAGGTCGTATTTTCTTCGACGCCGGGTATTTTGGCATTCCGACCTTTCGATTCCCGCACTGCAGAATGCGGAAGTCGGGGTCGTATTTTGTTCGACGCTGGGTATTTTGGCGTTCCAACCTTCCGACTCCCACATTGCGGAATGCGGAAGTCGGGGTCGTATTTTCTTTGGCGTTGTGATTTCAGAGTTTTGACTGCCGATTCCTGCAAGCGGGATTGCGGAGTGCAGAAGTCGGAGGATCAATATTTCCGGAGTAGAGAATTCGGAGTTCCGACTTCCGACTCCCAAAAGCTAGATTGCAGAGTGCGTAATTCGGGGGAGCAATTTTCCTGGAGCAGTGAATTTGGTGTTCCGACCTTCCGACTCCCGGATTGCGAAGTGCGGAAGTCAGAGGCGTAAATATTTGAATTTGTATATTGGGTGTTCTGACTTTTCGACTCCCGCATCGCGGATTGGGGAGTGCAGAAGTCGGAGGTGTATTTTTCTTTGACGTTGTGTATTGAGCATTCCAACATTCCGACTTTCGACTTGCGGATCATGAATTACGGGATTGTGGACCGAAGACATTGTGGCTTTGTAAAAAGGGCAGAGTTGAGGATAAATTTGGAAAAAAAAATCAGGCTGTTCCCCCATCACTCTAAAGGACACTGATGGGATCGAGGACATGACACCTTCCATCTCTAAGTGATAAGGTAGTGGTTCACTATGTGTAGGGTTAATGATGCCAAGCGATGAGATACTACATGACATACATTGTTGGGGTCAGTTACAGAAGCATTCATAAACCCTCGTGAATTGGTTAAAGGATGGTTTACCATATTTACAGTGAAAGCAAATTAGGCTACACCCAACAACTATCCTGGATTAAAATATCATCATTCCTCTTCTTTTTGTTTCCCATTCAATCCTCATAGGTGCCTACCATTCCTTCTCCTCCATATACTTGTGAGTAGGGGAGCTCTATGTTTCAGCAAGAAATGTAATTGTACAACAAAATTTTAGGCTTGGACGCCTATTGCAATCATTACCATGATAGATTGGTTAGTATGCATTGAAAATCATAGATTGGTCATCTTGATTGCATTGGTGGATCTTCACCCTTTTAATATTTTTTATGAGCGCCCACCACTTGGGAAAGCAGCCTAGCCTTTGTGGTTTTTTCTGCCTTCCAAAAGACAAAATCATAACCCGCTACTATAAACACGCACGCATATGCATATGTGTACTACCTCTTCAATGAATAAATTGTAGGAAAAAATTATTGCATGGTGTGCGTAGAATAAACGAGATGTTCTACATGACTTATAAATTTTGAAAGCGGTGAACACGAGTTGCCAAACGTGTGATTCCATGCGTACGATTTGACTAACCCTTTGAGCTCCGACCAATTGCATTCAAGATTAACTTTATAGATCTCAAACTAATGCTTATGTTTATCTCTCGAGATAAATCACAACAAAAATGGAGTTTCAATTCCTTGGACTAGTAGGCATGAACTTACTAAATTCTTTTGCATGGACGCTTCACAATTAAAAAACAATGTTGAACCACAGAATTGCAAGAATAGAGAGGGTCACCTATGACCATAGAATTCAGATTGTAAGATTTAACATATTTCGAATATCGATGAAGAACTTATTATTTAAGCCTAGTTTTAATAATCCAGATAAACCGTAAGCTAAGCTAAAGCTTTTGTCTAACGGTATAATAAATATAAGCTAGTCAAATAAGTATAAATATATCTTCAGAGTGAGCTTATAAGTTTTTTACGAGGGTTTCATGGAGATGGTGGAAGAAATTACAGGACCGGGTAAGATCAGATGAAACGCACATGGAAAACGGAACCCTGTGATAGATGTTAGCCGATTTGCTGGGTACTTGGAGGATGTGTTAAGTCTTTTTACTGTGGGGTCTCACTAGATCCGTCATACTGATACTGGAATCTGGAAATATTCGCCGGCGTGGTGTTGGGTGTCGCCGGCGTGGTGTTTGGGAGGCGCTTTCCAGAGCAGGAAGGTGACGATTTTTGGGGCTTTCCGGTGCACTCGAAACCTTGTCAGCAGGGTGTGGTCCTCCGATATTGGTGGCGATTATCACATTCCAATAATCATTCTTTACCATATCCGCATATTCTGGGTTTTTCGCCGTTTAAGGTTCCGTTTTGGACGGTTTTTCTGGGGATTGTGACTGTATTGAGCCCGCAATGGCGTTTATGGGGACGGCATCATGCACAAACACCGATTGTGACATGAATCTGTCGGACTCTCAGCTCGAGGAGGCTGGGCTATTCCAGCCGGATACATTCTTTAAAAGACAACTGGGTGAAATGCATGCGGCTAACCCTCGGGGCGGACAGGTGGCGACACTTGGAACGGCTAGCAACCGGCACCTGGATACTGGAATGACACCTGGTGTGGTGCTGGGTTCCGACCCACCTGGCGGAAACACAAGGAATCGACCAGGGTTTGGCGGGAAAGGAAAGCTGGGGTCGACGTCCCGAGCAAATGGTAGAAGGCTGGGCAAATATTTCAGTAGGCCTGGGGATGCCTGGTTGATGTTCGGCCGTGACATAGGTCTGGAGGAGATAGTCGATTACAATATGACTGTGCTCGTTGGGAAATTCTCCTACCATGCAATGAACCGGCGAAATGTTGTTAAGTGGGTTGAGGAGCTGTGGCGTCCCATTCTTGACTACACACCAGAGGTTTTCGCAATGGCTTGCGGGTGGTACGGCTTCAAATTCCGGGAGGAGGCACATAGCACTCGCATCTTGGGGGGTTTGTGGTTGTATGGATCCGGAAGTTTGATGCTTCAAAAATGGCATACGGACTTCAATCCAAACACGTCTACGGTGCGGTTGAGACATCTTTGGGTGCTTCTGCCCGGCCTTCCGTTGGCATTGTGGAATCGAAGGGCTTTTGAGGCCATCGGCAACCGTCTTGGGAGGTTTTTGCATGTGGAGGAAAGTCATCTCAGGGGTTTTGACAGGAGAATGGGACGACTGTTAGTGGAAGTTGATATATCTATTGGCCTCATAGATGTATTACATATAGATTGGAGGGGCCGTCAGCTATCACAGATTGTTGACTATTGGGGTATTCCTTTTCGCTGCTCAAACTGTAAAGCAGTGGGCCATTTGTGGAGGAAATGCACGGCTCCGGCGTCATCTGGGCAGAACATGGATGGGGGGCCTATGTGGTCATCGGACGACAGCAGCGATATTGAGCAGGATGGCGCGGGTGCACTTGACGGCTACTCCAACCGGGTGCTCAATCCACGGGCTCAAGACTCGTCGATAATTCGTAAGTTAGAACTACATGACCCTATGTTTTTCCATTCTTTAAATGAGTTGGATATATCCTTTATTAATTCGCTAGAGATGAATAATGGAAACAACGGGAACTATATAAGTAACAGCCATAGCATAGAGTCCAACACTTCTGGGTCGGGACAGACAACAAATGATAACTCTGAAAACGATGGGCCGGAATCGGAGACTGAACTTTTAATTAAGATGAACAAATTATGCCCTGTGAATAATGTAACAAACATTCTGGTTCCTCCTTCCATAAATAATTCTGAAACCCCGGGATCAAATACTCCTGTCGATTCTGTGTCAACCGGCCATACACGGGATGATGAGGAAAAAAGTGGTGAAATGGCGAAATGTGATATAACGATCCCAGGTCTCTTGGAGACTGGGGGTTCGGTGACAGATGGAACTTTGGATGTGAAGGAGACTAAGGAAACGAAAGAGAAACAACCCTCCATTCCATCATATTCTGATATGGTTAAGAAATCAGCCATCCCCACATACTTCGGGAACCGGGTGGTGGAGCAAAATGTGACACCGGCTGATGGAATGCTGGGGCCCATTGAAACACTGTCCCCTGGACCGGATGGGGGGGTGGGTAATACTAAGACTGCAACTCTTCAGGAAACTTCTGGTGACATTGTCACACAAAAGGGTGCTCGTAGGGGAGGCCTCGCTCAGGATTTTTCACCAATGAAAACCAGAAGTGCTAGGAAAAACAAAAAGGTCATTCCGGGGGGGGGTGAGGATGACCTGAACATGTTGCAATCCCCCAAACATTCTGACACCAGGGCGCTTAGAGGAATGAAAGCCCTTGCGAGGGTTAGAAAATGATTTGCCTCTCCCTGAACATCAGAGGGGTGGGAGGCCTACCCAAACAATTGGCCTTCAAACGTTTGTTAGAAATTGTAAAACCTGATTTGGTACTTCTCCAGGAAACGATGGTTAGTGGTGAAAAAGCTCGAATTTTTCTTAATAAAATCAAGACGGGATGGATGTGTTGCTCAGTGGATGCTACAGGACTCTCAGGGGGTCTTCTTGCGGCTTGGAATCCTCAAGTTTTAAATCTTGTTCCTTCCCAAGTCTCACTTGGAATTCTGCTATCTGGGAACCTTTGGGGATCGGAGAAAAATATAAACATCATTAATTGTTATGGCCCATACAGTGATCGTGAAACCTTCTGGAATTTGGCTGGATCTGAAAATTTACTTAACCTGGAAAATTTGATAATAGCTGGCGACTTAAATTTTACCCGGGCCGATGGGGAGATATGGGGGGCTCTGGCAAGGAGGGACCCCCTGGGACCTTATTTCCAGAATCTTTTCAAGGAATTTTCAATGGTCGATGTGGCTCCTCGGCCGCTGGCTCCAACATGGACAAATGGAAGAACGGGAGATAATCAGATTCAGAAACGCATCGACCGATTCTTAGTATCGGATACTTTGCTAGCAGATTGTCAGAACTATAGATCCTGGATGCAACAAATAAAAATCAGTGATCATCTCCCTATTATTCTGCAATTTGATAACGATCCCTTTTACAAAACATACCCTTTCAAATTCAACTCTACGTGGCTTTCTGAGTTGGATTTCTGTTCGGGGGTGCGGAAGGTGTGGTTGCAGACAGATGTAACAATGGAGAGATCGGCTATGGATAAGTTGGCAGAGAAACTCAAGGTATTAAGAAACTTCTCCATAAAATGGGAGAAAGGCAAAAAAGCATCGATGAGAAAGGAATTAGCTGAGATTGAAGCAGAGGTGGAATACCTGATGAACAGAAGGGTTGATAATGAGCTAACTATGGGAGAGCTTAAAAAACTATCAACGTTGGAATGCCAGAAAATGAAAATTCTGCTGATGCATGAAGAATCCTGGAGATTGAAGAGCCGAGCAACCTGGCTAAAATCTGGAGACATGAATACAAAATTTTTTCATCAATTTGCTGACTCCCGACGGATACAAAACACAATCTGGGACCTAAATGATCATTCGGGTAGGCGGATTCGGGGGGAGGAGAACTTGATGAATGAGGCTGTTTATCATTTCCAGGAATATTACAGGGACCCAAAAAACACTAATCTGGCTGAACAATTCAAACTTATTAAGGAATATCCACGTATGTTCAATGAAGAGGAAGGTGACAGTATATTTTTGGAAGTCACTCTGGATGAAGTGGAAAAAACTCTGCAGGGGATTGCAAAGGACAAATCCCCGGGCCCGGATGGATGGACGGTTGAGATTTTCTTACAGAATTTTGATATCATGGGGGAAGAAATAAGGTTGGTTGTGGAGGAATCGCGGAAGCTGGGGTTTGTCTCTGGGGCTATAAACTCTACATATTTGGCCCTCATACCAAAGACTTCCCATCCAAATAGCTATGATGAATTTAGACCAATTACGCTATGCAATCTGGTCTATAAGATTATTGCTAAAATTATTGCTGTAAGAATCAAACCGGTGCTATCTCGGCACATCTCCAAGGAACAATATGGTTTCCTAAGTGGGAGACAAATCCATGATGCCGTGGGGGTGACACAGGAAGTCTTTCATACTATTAAACAGAAAAAGATGGATGCTCTGATCCTTCAATTAGACTTGGTGAAAGCATATGACAAGGTAGATTGGAACTATCTGAGATTAATACTTATCCAGATTGGCCTGCCATGGACAGTTATGAAATGGATTATGGGCTGTATTAATTCTGTCAATTATGCAATACTCATCAATGGTCTTCCTACTGATTTCTTCAAGGCTACTCGGGGACTTCGACAGGGATGTCCACTTTCTCCCTTACTGTTTCACTTGGTGATAGAAGGGCTTAGTTTGTCCATTCATAAAGCTCGTCAAGAAGGAAGAATTGTTGGCATCAAAGTAACACGTAATATATCTGTTTCTCATTCATTATTCGTGGATGATGTCATGCTATTTGGAATGGGTATACTTGCCGAATGGATGGAATATAAACAGATACTAGATCTTTTCTGCAGGGTTTCTGGCATGGTAATCAGTTATATGAAATCCTTCTTCTTAAAACACTCTCTGGCCGAGGATGTCCAGCAGTCAATTTGCACTCTCTTGCCGCTAAATTTCAATGAAATTGAAGCGGGTACCAAATATCTGGGTTTTTATATTAAACCTACAAACTATTTGATTAGTGATTGGTCCTGGCTAATCAGAAGATTTGAAATGAGACTTGGACACTGGAGCTATCGGCATCTTTCTTTGGGCGGCAGGCTCACTCTGGTAAAAGCCGTTCTGCAAAATTTAGGTGTATATTGGTTTTCACTTTGCAAGATTCCACGAACCATTCTGAAACTTATAAGAAGGAAGATTTTCAGTTTTCTTTGGACTGGAGGTGGAAACTTGGAGAAATTTCATCTGATAAAATGGCAGGTTTTGGCTCGGCCATGGCATATGGGTGGCTGGAATATTAAGGATATAGAAATATTTGTAACGTCCCTCCATGCTAAAAGACTTTGGCGTGCACTCTTTGACCTCTCGATCTGGGGTGAGATCATACGGGCCAAATACCTGCGTAACATTCCGATCCCTAGTTGGTTCCGTTTAAACCGTCCTGGAACTACGGGCATATCAAACATTTGGAACGGTCTGCTGGGTGCTTACATGATTATTGCACAATGGATTGCATGGTTTCCTGGCAATGGAAGAGACATTCGACTGGGCCTTGATCCTTTCATTGGTGGCCCACCGCGATACACAATTTCGATTGAACTGAGATCACATCTCAATGCAAATGGATTTTTCTCCTTAGCACATGCTGCTGGTTGGAGTGGGGAAGATCGTCCCCGGTGGATCTCGGCTGAACAGATGGGCCTCACGGGCTCCCTGAGGCAGGAATGGGAGGATTATATCCGGCCTCTGCATCATTCTAACATGCGTCTCTCTGATGGCGCTGACCGGATTGTATGGTCGTGGGACGTAGCTGTAGGGCAGGTCACTGCTGCAATGGCATACGATGCACTATTCTCAGAAACGCAGGTTATGATCCGATGGTGGGATAAAGCACTCTGGAAACTCGTTTTACCGCTCAAGATTAAATGTTTCATTTGGTTGGCCCTGCATAACCGGATTCTAACGTGGGACAACCTTTGTCGTCGCGGTTTTTGTGGCCCGGGTTGGTGTACTTTATGCTGTTCTGAGGGGGAAACGGTTGATCACCTCTTCACCTCTTGCTCATTCAGCAAAAATCTTCGGTCCTTTATTGCGGCCAGAGCAGGTATTACTTTTCTTTGGAACTTCAGCTCACTTAATGATTGCCTTGTATCTTGGGATCATCTTGATCATGGGGTCAGAGAACTCCCATATTTCATGATATGGGAGGTTTGGAAGACTCGTAATATGCACATATTTGAGAACAAGATTTCTTTCCTGGCTGGGATAGGCTACAAAACACTTGCTGCACATCATGAATATCTCACCATCCACGGTTTGGCCAGAGCTCGAGACATTCCGGTTAGGCACCTTCGTTTTGCACCCCCGGTGCTGACCTTCCCATGTGGATTCTTTGACGGTGCTGCTGTTTACAATCCTGGGGGGGGTGGTGCTGGAGCTGTACTACACCTTACAAATGAAATCTCCATCCATCTTTGGCTTAATCTGGGAGGTGGCACCAATACCAGGAGCGAACTATGTGCTCTTTGGTTATTACTTTATTGGGCTAAAGTACGAGATATCTCCGACCTTGTGGTCTTTGGCGACTCCCTTTCTATCATCTCCTGGGCGAGTGGCAAAACCACTCTACACAACATGATGCTTCTGCACTGGATGAAGGCGGCCATGTTATTAATTAAAGACTTTCAACACATACATTTTGCCCATGTATATCGTGAAGTGAACTTGGAGGCGGACATGCTATCCAAAAGGGCCCTTAGCGCTGAACCCGGGACCATCATGTGGCAGGAATGGAGGGCGGACATTTTGTTTACACAGGGCACACTACCACTGTCTTGGGTTTGATATTGCTCTACTACTTTTTTGTTTTATATACTGCTGTATGGTTATCATTAGCACTCCGCTTTTCTTACATATACTGTTAGTTCTTTGTGCAGATATCTCATAGAGGATGTGGCCAACCTCTCGTTGGACATTTTGTATGCTTCCTCTATATTCGGCATTATGACCTGTGTAGGCTTGTCACTGTTGGTTATTTTTTGCTTTTGACAGCCTGTACTGTTTTTTTCATATCATACTTTTTTTTTGGTGGGATTCTCAGATATATTATTGTGTTAGTTGAACCTGTTTCTCCTCCGGGAGGGGTTCATGTTGTTATGTTGTGAACATATTGCTCCACTATGTTTTTCCTCGTTGGTTTGATGGCAATATGGCCATCGTTTTTAGACATGATACATCTGCATGGCTGGGCAGCGATGTGATATATGTTTCATCTGACAGTTGGCACTATTTACTATTTCATATATTAATAGTAAGTTATATTTTTCTGTGAAAAAAAAAAGTTTTTTTTTTAAGAGTTATTTTAAAATATGTTAAAATTTTAAAAGACAAAGTTTTATCTTCCGTTTTTAATTTTATTAATTATTTAAAATTATATTTTATTAAACAAATTGAGTTTATTTACTTATTTTAATTTATATCTAAAGGGAAAACGATTAAAAATTAATAATAAAACCTGCATAGCCATCTTAAAAATCATATCATCGTTCTGCAATTGGAATTATTTATTGTATGGATATGACTACAAATAATGTGAGACTGTAAATCATACAATTTGTAAGTCTACAAACTAATAACATGGTTATAAAGTTGTACAAACTAAGGTATAAAAGTATATATATTAGATGTTGGGTGGTTTTATACTTTAAATGCAAAACTAAATTTATAAATCTGTAAACTATTTTTGAAAAGAGCATGTATGGTAGGTTGGAAGATGAGAAGAAGAAATTAAAAACCCTCGAGAAAAAGTAGTTAAGGCTGGATACTTGGATTATAACCGTGATTGTAGTAGCCTCTTGAAATTCATCATTCAAAGGGAGGATGGATGGTCAAAAGTCTTCAATTCTAAACCTGAGAAGTTGGGAGGTAAACCATGCTAGACCCCATACCCACAAGGAACCCACCAATCATGCAACAACCCTCAACAGATAAGATCCCCCACAGGGGAATCAGACTATAAGTATGTCACAATATTATATAAATTTTAAAGCAATTCAATATTTACAAATAGGGTCATTGGAAAAGAGTATATACAAATAAGCCTTTTTTCCAAAAAACTAAAAAAAAGGGTTAAAGGAATGGATAAATGTTCAAAGAGTTTACTAGTCATTTTTAGCATAATAAATGCTTAGCCAAAATTGTTGATTTCAATAAGAAAACTCTATGTCTCAAATTCTTAAATAAAGTTTCCAAGATAGATCACTTAAATGCTCAATAATCTACTATTTGGTTAGCTAGCATAGCTATGACTGGATTTAGATCTTCATATGAAAAATGAATGCCCAATAATCTACTATTTGGTCATCTAACATGAATTTGTATCTTCAAATGAAAAATAAGTAGGCTCTATAATTTCCATGATGAGGATGGATAAACCTGGCACATCTAGATTTCCATTACTAGGGTGGATAAACCTGGTACTTCTAGATATGTCTAGGAGAAAAACATCACCATTTCTCTTGTTTTCCAATGACCTAATTCAAATCCAAGCTATTAAAGTATATGACACACTCTGTATTCTTTGGATATGTAAAATGTCTAGGCATTGAAAATTTAAATGTTTTTAAAACTTTATTACATGTTTTCCAAGTGGCGGTTTGCCTATCTATTTGTTCACCCATTGACAACTCATATAATTCAAGTTTTTTTTTTAAACTAGCTAACCACCAATTATCTTAAGTCCACATAAAGTCAGTTTTCATCAATATTCTTTTCCCAATTTTTAAATCCATTTTAATAAAAAATATAATCATTTATCGGGATGTGACTATTTTCCTCCAATTGGGATGGGAGGTTGCAAGGATGTTAATAGAAGTGGCCAAAATTTGAAATTCCTTCATCTCATCGAGTGGACGTAGGTGGCAGTTAATGCATTTTATCTCTTTCCAATTGTGCACACAATATCCACTTGCAATTCAACTTGTCCTTGGCTCTCGTACTTTTATTTTCATTTGATCCCTCTACATCTTCAACTTTGACTTCTCCCACAACCTCAACCCCTAGTTTCTCCATATCCATGCATTTTCATTTGATACCTCTACATCTTCAAATTTGGCTTCTCCCACAACCTCAACCCCTAGTTTCTCCATATCCATGTATGCTTCAACTTTGACATTCTCTTTTCTTTTTCTTTTAACACTCAAACGTCAACTTCCAGTTTGATGCCTCAACACATGGGAGAGAAAGAAAGGAGGGAACTCGCTCAATCCAAATGGTTACTAAATGATAAAGATGAGTATGAGTAGTTGCAGTGAGTGATGGTATTATGTTTGAACATACATTCTAGGTAAAATATCCATACCTCTCAAAATTATATAAAGTAGTTGGAATGAGTGAAAACATGGATTCTTGTTATAACAATATCAACACCTTGAATTAGTTGTGGAGAAAGAGCAAATGGAATTTTTTTCAAGAATAATTGGGGAATCATGTGGAAGATTACATTGGGAGGGTTCCCAGTAGAGGTGGGTGATAACTCGGTGGAGAGTAGTGGAGGTATCATGTCATGATTATAGTTATTATTAGTTAACTTAAGCCAAAAATTAACTACTATACATCCATGTCTTCATTGACTACTATCACTGAAGATAGTGGTGGGAGTGAATTCTAGGCTGGAGTACCTTCATCACGGCTGCAAGAATACCATCGTTCATTGCGATGTGAATCTAGTCAACATAAACCCCATATTGCTAACTTTAGTTTGGCCCAAGTTAAAAGAAACCATCACCACATCTAGAGCTCCTTCGGGTCTCCTTTGATTTTTATAGTTGGTTATGTTGCTTGTGGTACAAATCAACCAAATACAAATTTTTTTAACAATTCATAGACCATCACCGCATCTAAAGCTCCTTGGGGTATCCTTTGATTTTTACAGTTGGTTATGTTGCTTGCGGTACAAATCAACCAAATAAGAAAATTTCTTAGCAATTCATAGAATACATGTTATTTATTTATTGATAGAATAGAATAAACTAACTGTTTACGTTTGTTCCTTTACATTTTTTTTTAATTCTCAATTCTCTCAACCTTTCTTCAAAAAATTGTGTTTAGGCCAAATTTCATCCAATGTTTAGAAGTCAATCATTTATAGCTTGTTTTATCTATTAAAATTTGGTATTTTGGAAAATCAAAGAGACCTTTATTTTGCATCTACAACAAAGGATTTCCATTACTCCCAGCCAGTCACTTTCCACTTAATCATTCCCCTCAACCAGAAATGGAATGGTTGTTGGATACATCTTTTACTATTTATGGAATGTTTAAATTATGTCTCCCATTATCGTGTGGATTAGCAAGCCCTTAGCAAGCCCTCTATGGGGGTGAACGGTGTTAGGATATTTCAATAATCCATCCTTTTCCTACCTAGCATTATTTATTTTTCCTAGTTGTTGATGATGTTATTTTCCCCTAGTTGTGTGCAGATGTCATCCGGGATCCATCTACCACCTTCTAAGCCTTGCATGCATCGTTTTAGGACCACTTCAGTCCATTCCCTATTTTATAGGAACCTACTGAGTGTTCCAGTGCAGTCCACCTGATTTATCTAACTCTTGTGGGGGGTTAGAGCTCCATATGCCACTGATTGTGTCCTTATGTGCCCTTTTCTGACTGGCATTCATGACATAATCACTATTGCACCCTCCTTAGTCAGTTAACTGATTGTAACTTAAGTTAAATGAGTTTAGGTTCAGTTTAGTTGACTTTGAGTATTCCAGAGCACTCCAGTGGTGATACTCCCTATTCTAGAACAACTGAGGTTCGAATTCTCCTGTGTGATTCAAATTCTCTCCATTGTATTATCATTGTTCATTATACTAATAATTGAGTAGTGTGAAATTATTTTGCTCCTATCTGAGTTCTGTTGCATTATTATTCTTCTGCACTTTTTTACTGCAGTTTTTACTCTTATTCAAATTTTGTGCTCATTCTTTCTTTGTGAGGTATCATCAACTCTTTAGATCTATTGTGACATAGAATTTCACATGGTATCAGAGCCATAGAGCGAATAGGTTGAGCATATGCTTTTGGTAGTGTACCAGAAGCCTCTGGATTTCCATAACAAATCCCGGTGCCATTGCATTGAATTCATTGGAGAAATCCAATAAGGTCTAGCTAGGTGTGAAAGATCTAGATAAAAGTGCCTACTGTCCTAAAGGAGTGATCAGTAGTATTCTACCTCCTTATTGATAGTTTTTTGCAAGTTATTTAAAGTCTTTGAGTGCAACAGCAATTGCAGCAGTTTTCTGCAGTTGCAACAATTTTCTGCAGCTGTAGCAGTTTTCTGCAGCTGCAACAATTTTCTGCAGTTCCAACAATTTTCTGCAGTTGCAGCAGTAGCAATAGCATATATTTTCGATTGTTTTTGTAGGTATTCTACAACAACTTCCATGAATTTGAAAGCAATTTCTCCTCTCTCTCCATTCAACTATGATGAGTGGAAACCAAAGATGATCGCATATCTGAAGATACAAAGTCTTTTTGATATGTGTATTGGTGTTATGAGATATTTTTCTTCCTATGAAGATGAGAATGATTTGCTAAATGACTGTGTCAGAGCCTTTGGAGCAATTTGTATTGCTATGTCTCCTAGGACGCGCTACCTCATTGAAATTGTTGAAAATCCAAGTGATCTATGGGTTCAACTAGACAAAGCATTTGGAAAGCAGAATGAAGAGATTGGTGCAAATTATTTGGATAACAAGCCCATAGATACATCCTTAATTGTTATCTCTAATTATGTCTCGGCCTCAATCATATATCATGATGAAGTTGTTAAAGATGAAGAATAAGTTGCAGATTCAACACTCATGTTCTCAATGTCTTCTATTTCGAATTCTGAGCAAGATAAGCCAGTTCATACTCTAGAATCTGAAGAGGTTCTTAAATCCTCTCTTTCACCTGAGTTTGTTGGTGTGTAGAATGATGATCTACTGAATGATTTGGGGGTTAAATCAGAGTTTGGAGGTGATGCATTCATCCTCCTGGATCACATGCTTCCTATGTGATTCTATTTGATCATTGGGACATGCTCTTAGAGTTTCTATGAAGATGGAGGACACTACCATTCACTTGGGTTCAAGTCTCAGGCATATTTTGGTGGTTTTGGTTTTGATATCACCCCTGTTGGTTCAAAGGAGATAAGAAGAAACCATCTATCAATTCTTGGAGCTGATTTGAAGTCCAAGCCACCACCATCATGTCATAGTTCATTTGGTTATGATATCACCTATGTTGGTTCAAAGGATATATCAAATAACTATCTACACATTCCTGGAGTTGATCCTACCTTAGATGGTTTGAATCACAGGTTCCAGGATGATCTTCATATTTTTGGATTTGTTATCACCATGTTCGGTCTGAAGAGCAACTTTAGAAAGCCTCCATATTCGCTTGCATCCACTGAAGGAGAATACAAGCACATGTTTTTGGAGCATGATCCACTTCTTCCCAAGATGAAGATACCTCCAGACATATGATCAAGCATCACACCTACTTGAGTTGGGAACAATTAATATTTTTGTGTGTTTTAGTCCAATTTGAGGGGGGGTTTTACCATGAGGTTTTCCCCATTTCCTTGGTTCATGGGATGTTCTTTATTTTTTATCATTTATTTGATTGTATGGGTGACCTTTGGTTTTAGTAACCAGGGCCTATGATGCAAAAGCATGGATTAAGGGGGGTGTTAGGATATTTCAATACTCCATCCTTGTCCTACCTAGCATTATTTATTTTCCTCGTTGTTGATGATGTCATTTCCCCCCTAGTGGTGTGCATATGTCATCCGGGATCCATCTACCACCTTTTGATCCTTGCATGCATCGTTTTAGTACCACTTTAGTCAGTTCCCTATTTTATAGGAACCTACTAAGTGTTCCAGTGCAGTCCACCTAAGTTATCTAACTCTTGTGGGGGGTTAGAGCTTCAGATGCCACTGATTGTGGAATCATGTGCCCTTTTCTGATTGGCATGCATGACAAACTCACTATTGCGCCCTCCTTAGTCAGTTAACTGATTGTGAATTCGATTAACTGATTTTAGTTTCAGTTCAGTTGACTTTGAGTCTTCTGGAGCACTCCAATGGTGATAATCCCTATGCTAGAACAACTGAGTTTCGAATTCTCCTGTGTGATTCGAATTCTCTCCATTGTATTATCGTTGTTCATTATACTAATAATTGAGTAGTGTGACATTATTATGCTCCTATCTAACTTCTGTTGCATTATTATTCTTCTGTTCTTTTTACTGTTGCATTTTTCACTCTTATTCAAATTTTTTGCTCATTCTTTCTTTGTGAGGTATCCTTAGCTCTTTAGATCTGCCGTGACATATAATTTCACAAACGGTAGACCCTTTCTTTTGGAGGTCGGTAAGTTCTGGAGGGTCTTTCCACACTTCCATTTTTCTTTCCTTTCCCCGCTATGTCTTAGGATTCCTTAACCTATTTATGTTTTAAGCTTTAGTGCATTTCCCTCCCTTCTATTGTTGCTGGAGCTTATCACCGAGTTAAAGCCTTAACAAATTACAAGCATGGGTTTTTACCTACAAAGGACTGATCCTATTCAATCTAGTTCATCTAACCTCTTGAACATGGCCCTTCCATTAGCTATCTACATATATCCTTAGTAGGACACTTATTTAGTGGGACACTTATATATTGTTAGGGAACCCTATCTTTCACGATTTAAGCACTTTACACCAACGCTACTGCATTTTCAATGAAACTAATCTAGGAATCACCTTCCCTGACCCACAGGAGGCCTTCCACAATCATGATTTCTAGTTCCTTTCAAACACTTTAGCCTACATATCTGATTTGAAACAAGGAAAAATAAATTTCCAAGTTTCAACAAAACTATGTAGAATGGATTTTTAAGGGTTTCTAAGACAAAATATTAATATTTGTAAGCAATCTACAATAGTCTAACCAGGAAAAGCAGTCAAAACAAGAAAGAAAAATAACAAAACAAGCATCCTAAACTAACCCAAAAGGAGACATCCCCAGTGGAGTCGCCAAATCTATTGCAGTAAAAAATACCCTAATGGCCTTGGGTCAAAACCATAACAAAGCAAAAACCCTTAAAGATAACTTTAAATTCTAAAAATAAAACAATCAATATAGAATTTACAACCAATAAGAAAATATACAAGAAAGATGAAATAATGACCTAGAATCCAAAGTTCAACGAAGATCTTTTTTCTTGTATCCTTCTGTCTAACTGCTCCTTTTATCCCCTGCACCAAACATACATATGAACTACAAAATATATTTTTGTAGATGTATAAATAAATTGACTAAAAATAAACCAATTAGTGCATTAAAAAATTTAATTTTATATATCAAAACATGAAATCAATACACTAAACTGGACGAAAAAGAGAGATCTTTATTAGTATAACAACAAGTACAAGGATAAATTTCACCTATAACTGTTGTCATAGCCACAAAAAAATACATAGTGGATCTCTATCTCAAAATCAAAGGAGGATAACTTCAAATAAGTGTTGTACAAACTGATCCTCCAAAATGTATCAATGTCATAAATGAGGGATGACACAATCCAATGCAACTCGGGTAAATAACATAAATATGGTGATTCTATAATAGACCCGAGTCTTCAAACCAAACCACCACTGGTACAACTACACCATGCGAATAAATGCACTGAATTTGAAGATAGTGAGACAATGTTTGAATACCAATCATTAATGTATACCGTTAACAAACATGATCCAACTCACTAATAATGATAATGAGCGACAAGGTACATAGTATAATCTATCAAGCATAAATAGATTAGTTGACGTTGAACACTTTGTAAATTCTAGTGATCAGGGGACATTGATGTATTCCCATTGTTGATAGCAAGGAAACCTACCATTAATGATTGCAAGTCCCAATGTAAGTTAAAAAATCTCTAGATCCCTGTCCCAAAGCAAAAAGATCTGATGTTAGTAGGAAGAGATCCACTAGAAGGAGGGAATTAAGGAATCCCCCATCATCCAACATGAGGCAGTAGCAGAAGGCCAAAGATTTGAAAGGACATCGATGTGTTGAGTGATTCTGAAACATACTTGACACGAGAATGTCGACATGCAAAATTTAGGAATTACAAGGAGTGGCTAATACACATTAAAAAAATGCTTCCATTGAACATAAAACATGACACAATAAGTGACTGAAGCAACATAGAATCAAGAATGAACAAGAACATAATTTTGTGACATATGAGACATCAATAGGATCTCCATAATTTTTGGAAGAATAACCTATCGAAGGAGTAAAAAATTAAAGAACCGGTTCAGTTTCCTAAAGCCATACTAAACCCAATTTGTTGTTATAAAGGCTCAAGACAATTTGCTTTGTTCAAGGGAGACAAGACTGCTACCAAGAATAAGTGAGAACTAACTCTTTCCCATCCATATTTTTGGAATATTTTATTTTTTGTCTTTCTCATATTTATGAGAGCTTGAAAAAGAATAAAAGAATGCTATAGTATAGAGGAGGAAATGAGTGTTGCGAACAAGTAAACTAGTTCCATATGCATGGAACATATCGATGCTCAATGCAAGGAGTACGTGCAGGATATGGACATTTAGGGGAATATTTCCTCTAGCCTAGGTATGTGTGTTAAGAACATATTATAAAACTTGACGAGAATTGTTGAGAGTTCTCGTTTTCTTTATAGGTTGCATTTGGTGACTTTTTTTACCCCAAAACGAAAAGTGGTACTAGCGGTAGCACCTTTTTTTTCAGGGAGGCGGGGGGGGGGGGGGGGATAAAATTACAACTTTTTGGAAACCCCAATAGATTTCATTGCAATCAAAACCCTAAATCAACCCCCAAATCTAAAAGTGGTCCTACCTGTAGAACCTTGTCTTTTTGGGGGCTAACATTACGAGTTTTGGAAACCCCAACAAGTGTTGGTGCAATCAAAACCAAAAATAAACCAACTAAATGAAAAGTGGTGTTAATGGTGGCACTCATTTCTTCTGTCAAGTTACTATTGCGTGTATTTTGAAACCATTCATGGCTTGAAATTATTAATTTTTCATTTAAATCACTTAAAAAGAAGATGAGAAAGCCCACTTTTAATTAAAAAAATATAATTTTCTCAAAAAGAAAAAAAAATGAGTTTGAAAATAAACAATATATATATATATATAATTCCCAATATTTAAAAAAGAACAAAATAATTAATTAATTAAAAAAATACTAAAAAAAAACCAAAAATTTGAAAAAAATAAATAAATACCGAAATAAAAAACAAAAAAAACACAATTAAAAATAACAAAACAAATATTACCCCCAAAAAATTAAAAAATACAAAACTCCCCTCGCCCAACCAAAAAAAAATAGAAAAACAAAAAAAACTTAAAAAATATTAATATTAAAAATTTCTAAAAAATAAAATTAAATTGAAAAATAAAAGTAAAAAATTTAAAAACTAAAATTTAAATTTAAAAACTAAAATTTAAACTTAAAAACCAAAATTTAAATTTAAGAAATATACATTTAAATTTTGAATTTTAAAAACTAATATTAACATTTTAAAAATTAAAAATTAAAAATTAAAAAAAAAACTAACCTAACCTTCAAAGTGGTCATAACAATTTCACCATCCTCCACCACTTCATCCACAGCTTCAAGTTGTTCCTTGATCTAAGAGACCTTAGAGAAAAATGATTGAATGGTTTCTCCATTCTGAAGATTTACCCCTTTCAATTGATTCCGCAGAGTCATATTCCGATTTATGTTCTTTCCTTCAAATAGCTTGGTCATGGAATCAAACATCTCCTTGGGTGTCTTTAGAGATGACACATGTGGTATGAGATGGTCTTTGATAGAATCAGCAATGATCCTCTTTTCCTTGACCAAGTTCTTCTTATGCAAGGCCTTAGCCTCTTCTTCCTCTGGGATGGGGACCTCAGAACTTATGTAAGTATCCAATTCATTTTCTTCCAAGATTAACCCAATCCTATACTTCCATGCTCGGAAGTTATCATCCCCTTCAAGCTTATCCTCAAGCATGGTGTGGTGAGACATCCTAAAGAGTACTTCAAATGGAAATAGAAAAGATTTAGGTCTTACCACTTGATTTGCAAAAATCTGGATCTGGTGCTGGATTAGGGTTTGTCAGAGAAACCCTAAAAATTCAAAATGTGAATTTCAAACTTATGAAAGGATAGAAAGATGCACCTTGATGAGCTAATCAGCTTGGTATATTCAGAGATTGAAATCTGCAAAGTTTCACCCTTCATAAATGCCTTTTAGTCTTCCCCGATTCACTAGGGAGGACCCTGAAGTGGGTTTGAGTTTCCCGGAGCTTCACCCAACCAAAAAGTTCAATCCAAAGCTCTAAACTTCAATTTTTCCAAGGAGCTTCCAGCTATGTCCTTAGATTTCAGAAATTCCTATTTTTGTGGAAACCCTAATTTTTAGGGCCAAAAATTAAAGTGCCCAGAATTGAATTTTGATTGGACAGAAAGATGCGCCTCGCTGAGGAGAGTCAAAATACCCTACTTCCTTTCAAGATCCGTGGAGAGAAACCCAATAAACAGGAAGCCCTGGTTTCCGCAACTGCACATTGTCTTCTTCTCAGGTTAGCTCTGATACCATGTTAATTTTTGAGCATTAATTCAACGTACTCTAGGATATTTACTGAGAGAATAACATGTACAGCATATCAAGTATAACAATGCTTATCAATCACACCAAGCAATCACATGAGACAATAGACACATAAAGTTCCACTGGGAAAAACCATAAAGGTGAAAAACCCCACAACTTCCTCAGAGATAGAAAGAGTAATGATACAACCCAAGTACACAGAGATAGTCCTCCTAGCAGCTGAACCTCCTCCTCCACTAGTGCACCACTTTCCGAGTAGTGTATAAGTGAATAATGAGATGATCAAATAGAGTGCCTCCCGCACTCTATTTATACATGACCTGACCTGCCTAATAAACTAGCATGGCCGACTTGTCTAACTCAGTCTAATAACCCATGGTAATACTAATCAGGGCCGACCCCACACTTGGTGGTCTAATAACCCATCACATGCAAGTTGCAACACTTGCGACACTTGTCAATACAAATGACGACACTTCCGTATAGAGGAATAATAACATCTCTATAGGAGTAAAATATACATAGGTGAAATACATTCCGAAGTTACATATACATCAACACCTTTGAACCAACAGGGGTGAGATCAAAACCAAATGAACCATGAAACAATGGTAATGGCTTGGATTTTGAATCAGCTCCAAGAAATGATAAATGGTTTCTTGAGATTTCCTTTGAACCAACAAGGGTGAGATCAAAACCAAATAAACCATGATATGCATGAAAAATGATCCCAAGCGAATGGTAATGCCCTACATCTTCAATGAACTTCTGAGAGCATGTACAAATGATCATATAGTAGTACATAAGAGGTAAGTGATCGAGGAGAGCGAATGCATCACCTCCAATTGCTGATTTAACCTCCGAAACATTCAATAGATCATCATTATGCAAACCAATAGACTCTTGTGCAAGAGAGGATTTAAGAACCTCTTCAGTTTCTAGAGTGTGAGTTGGCTCAGAATTCGAAATAGAAGACATTGAGAACATGAGTGTTGAATCTGCAAGTTCTTCTTCTTTTTGGACAACTTCATTATGAGATATGTTTGATACTCAATCATGATTAGAGAGACCATCAAGGAGGGCGAATGCATCACTGGGCTTGCTCTCCAAATAGTTTGCACCAATGCATTCATTTTGTTTTCCAAATCTTTCATCCAGATGGGCCCATAGCTCTTTTGGAGATTCAGCAGAATCATGGAAGTGGATTAACATACAATGAGACATAACAGTCAACATTGCTCCATAGGCTTTGTTACCTTCATTTAACCAATCATTCTCCTCTTCAAAGGATCCAAACTCTCTTTCAAGACAATACTCAAAAATACCATGTCTCTTCAAATATGCTATCATCTTTGGTTTCCACTCATCATAGTTGAATGGAGAGAGAGGAGGAATTCCTTCCAGATTCATGGAAGCTGTTGCAGAAGACCTGCAAAAACAATAGAGAATATCTGCTACTGCTGCAACTGTTGCTGCACTCGAAATCTTGGTAATAACCTGCAAAAAAAAAATCTCAAGAATGGAGATAGACTATACTCTCAACATGCTCTGATACCATGTGAAAATCCTCACAACAGATCTAAGAGCTTATGTATACCTCATAAGAAAGATTAAGCAGGAAAATAGAAGAAGAGTGTAGAATGGAGCAGCAGAACATAGATGCAATAGAACTCAGATAGAAGCAGAATAACATCACACTCTAATTCATTAATCATAATATGAACAATAAATAATACAATGGAGAGGATTCGAATTCCAAGGTGGAAATTTGAATTAGCCTGCATGAACTGATCATCAGATCAGTAGAGTGTCATCAAAGCACAAGTAACCATCAACCATGTGTCACACTGAGTCTAACTGGGTGTAGTAGGTGTAACTGATGCATGGATAACTGATGGAGGGCGCATGAGGAGCTAATTGGAGTCATGAGGAGCTAACTGGAGTCAAAATAGTCAATCTAGGCTCTCTGGAGGTCCATCAGAATGTTTCAGTGAGTTAACTAGGCCATCTGTCCTTAAATCAGGGAACCGATCCATAAATCAAGGAACTAACTGAAGTGTCACTGGCGGTAGGTGAGAGAAGGTGCCTTTCACATGTGGTAGGTGAAAGGAGGGCGCATCATGCACTAGGAGGGATAGAAATGAACAGAAAGAAGCTCCTGGGGCTAGCAAAATGGGGACTAGGTGCTGGAGGACACCATGCTGATGGTTGGGATGCATGCATGCAATTTCATGACTACATGCAAAAATGCATGCATGACTGAAATGCAAAATAATGGAAATGCTGTTAGGACTAGGATGGAGTATAGGAATATCCTAACAATTAATAGGTCGAAGTTTCTATCAAACAAGTTTAAAATTCTCATAGGTTTTGATTTCATGTTCAACAATTCTAGGGTCAATGCATGGCATTTCCTCATATGACCAGGTGAATACATTGTGAAATTCCTTAAACAAATCAATATAGATGTAGATTCCTTTGGAGAACAGTTCGCTCCAATGAATACATTTTCTATAACATCAAGGTTACTAGAGATGTTGATCAAGATAGTTTCTTAAATGTTTGACATATTACCCTCAATATACACTCCATGTGTTTCCAAAGGATTTATTGGTCGATCTTCACTTTTAGTTAACATTAATTGAAACTCTTCACTCCCAATCCTATGAATATATAGAAGGAAATAATACCTATGATGTATATCTCCCCAAGGTTTATCAGGTCCTTTCATGGCTTCCAAAATAGCCTCATCCAAAGTAAATATAATATCAAGGAAGTCTAGAGAGTGAGAAGAGTTGACATCCCAAATAGTCTTAGTAGTAATATCCAACTCTTCAGTCAATATAGGAGTCGAATTTGAGTCTTCAATGTCATATTGAATTGCTTGATAAGCCGTCACTGCTATAGATAAAGACACAACCCTTCCAGAATGTTGGGATTCTACCATCAAATCTGATGGAGAAGGAAGAATGAATCCACGAGTTCTCAAAGTATGATGTATGAAAAGAACAAACTTGAGACACAGGAACTTCATTATTAGGACATGCCTGAGTCAATATTAAATGCAGGAGCGAGAAAATTAAAAGTTCCCATTAATGAAGGATACATCCCAACTCTTATATTTTCAGTATCTAAATTATATTTATCAATCCATAGAACATTAGACCCTATAGATGCAGTGGAGTCATGTTAGACTGCAATGATCATTATATGTTACATTAGATTGCAACATTGATGTTGATGTTTAGGAAACGTTAATGCTAATATTAATGTTAACATTAACATTAATTGATAAGGTTATGTTATGACATGGTGTAATTATGGTTGCATTAATTAATGCTTAATTATGTTTTAACTATGGTAGAACTATGTTCCGTTGGAACCTTCTCAAGGGTCATGTTAGATTGCAATGATCATTATTTGTTACGACAAATTGCGATGTTCATGAAACATTAATGCAGAATATTAATGTTAACATTAACATTAATTTGATAATTGTATGTCATGTTTGAGGTTCATTTTAATTATTGTATAAGGTTATGTAATGTTATGGGGTAATTATGGTATCATTAATGAATGGTTAATTATGGTTTGAGATTGCACTTGATCATTACATGTTACATTAGATTGCGACATTCACATTGATTTTTAGGAAACTTTAATGTTAATATTAATGTTAACATTAATTTAAACATTAATTTCATAAGGTTATGTTATGTTTCAAGATGATGTTAATTATTGTATAAGGTTCCGTGCATTGAAAATTTTAGGGGAGAAATTTATCCCATGGCTATTTTTCGACCTTTGTTTTCCATAAAAAAAATTGCCATTTTTTTTTTTCAAAGATGGTTCGCCCAATTTCCATGGGATAATTTTTTTTCTCTAAAAATTGCCAAAATTTAAAGTCCTTAGAAATTTAAATATTTTTACAAAAAAATCGCCAAACATTTTATGGTTGTAAATTTAATAATTAGTAATATTCACCATGGTTTCTACACTTTGAGAAAATTAAGGATCCTTAAATTTTTCCTTGGTTATTTGATGGTATGGTGTAATTATGGTATCATTAATGAATGGTTAATTATGGTTTGAGATTGCAATGATCGCTACATGCCATGTCAGATTGCGACATTCACACTGATGTTTATCAAATATTAATGTTAATATTAACATTAACATTAACATTAATTTGATAAGGCTATGCTATGGTTGAGGTTGATGTTAATTATTGTATAAGGCTATGCAATTTTATGGTGTAATTATGAATGGTTAATTATGGTAGAATTATATGACATTGGAACCTTCCCTAGGGTTATGTTAGATAGCAATGATCATTATATGTAACATCAAATCGTAATGTTCACGTTGATGTTTACGAAACATTAATGCTAATATCAATTTTAACATTAACATTAATTTGATAAGGTTATGTTATGATATGGTGTAATTCAAGTTCAGTTTCATTAATCAATTATTAGTTATGGTTTAATTATGGTAGAAGTATGCCACATTGGAACCTTCCCCTAGGTCATGTTAGATTGCAATGATCATTACTTGTTATGTCAGTTGCGACATTCACGTTAATGTTTATGAAACATTGATGCAGGAGCATCAGAGGCTAGGCCGAGCCGTTGAGGTTGATCAACAAGAGGGAGCCGACTAGCGGGAGTGCCGATGACCACTGGCGCGGGAAGCAGGTTTATTTGTCGAAGTCAACAAGTCGAGCAGAAGTAGTTGGAGTGCGACCGATTGGAGCAACACAATGAATGTTGCGATTGGTCGAGAATCAACAGGAACTAGTTGATAGATGACAAAGTGAAGTGAGTAAGACGTCGGGTAGTCGATGAGTGGTCGAGCTACGATGCGACAGAAAAGGCGAGATGTGACCGACTACTGTAGAAGGGTCGGAAGGACAGAAAGTCAAGGGATTGTACCTAGTAGTCGTTCAGGGTTGTTGAGGAAGTTAATACAGTTATTGCGAGTTGGTGAAAGACATGACAGGTGACGTCATGGACAGAGGTTGTGCAGCACGGCTAGGAGATGACAGTTGCAGGTTCGCAGGATTTGGAAGGATTGGCAGACAGGAGGATCCATGTCTTGGGGATTGCAACAGTCTCAAGAACAGCAGAAGCAGTAGGGTAAGAGACGTGGAAGAGAATATCAGGGGGATCTTCAGTCTTTGAGAGGAGTATCAGAGAGCGGAGTCGAGAGAAGTTGTGAAGAGTCACACCGGATGAAGAAGAGGGAGTTGATATTGAACCATAGCTCAGAGTTCTGAGTTGAACCAGGAGAGGGTGAGGTCGACACACAAGGAGAACACACCACCAATTGCGTCTAAGTTGTAACGGCTGAGGCCGACTGTAGTTAGTTATTTGTTTACAGTTATTCCACATTGTAACCGAATTCAGAGAAGTAATATAAAGCCAATTTTGGCATACTGTTTTACACTAGTTTTGTGTAAGCATTGTGGTTTTTGTCGTGTGTATTGTTAGGCAAGAAAGTACATAATAAGGTGACTTGTTTCAGTTGGTATCAAAGCAAGAGATTGAAAGTCCGGTTGGGGAGACGACTATATCAACCTGACCTGCGTTAGTGCATCAGTTGGTATTGGAGCAGAAGAATCTGTCGAGTTTGTGATATTAATCCTGCAAGTGAGTTGGACAGCTCTAGCTGCGGTTGGGTAGAGTTGTGCATGACTTGTTTTAAATTCCGGTTGCGATTGGACGCATAAGAGTTTCAGTAGAGGTTGGAAATGGCTCATAGAGGCGTTAATGTCCTAGGACAAAGGGTACATGGCGCAACAACCATCACAGTGGATCGTGAGATGTTCAACGAATGCGTCAGAACGATGAGAGCTTTGACAAATGAAGTTGCAGCGATCAAAGAAAGACAGAGGAGTGGTTGTATTCTTGAAGCGCTAGACCACAATGACAAGGAAGTCGAAGATGTGGAAGCTCGGGAAGAAGCCGTAGTGCAAGTAGAGGAAAAACTAATCAAACTTCTGACAGATATGAGAGGTTGGGCGAAGATAGATGTGTGTATGTACTCAGGAATCCTGGACCCAGAAGATTTGATCGACTGGTTCAGAGAGATGGATAAATACTTTGACATAGAGTAGATCGAGGATCCTAAATGGGTTAAGACTGCATGTCTGAGGTTGAAAGGTCATGCCTCATTGTGGTGGGACAATGTACAGGCTGACAGACTCAAGAAAGGCAAGAAGAAAATCAAGTCTTGGGACAGAATGGTTGCCAAGTTGAAGGGAAAGTTTTTTACGAATGACTATGTGATTTCCTTGTTCAGGAAGTTACAGAACTTTCGACAGAAAGAGATGACCGTGAAAGAGTACATGGAGGAGTTCTACCGATTGTCGATTTGGTCAGGACAAACTGATGAAGGAGAAGAAGCTGTCGCCAGGTATGTGAATGGCTTGAAATATGCTATTTAGGATGAACTTAGCATGTCGAGGTTTAGAATAGTCAACGAAGCCTACCAGTTAGCTCTGAAGGTAGAAGAGAAGCTGTCAATAAAATCTACAACAACTAGGGGAAGGATGACTAGTCGAGGTGCGAGAACTGTCTCCGTGAAAGGCCAAAGTTGTGGGTACAAGAAGGAAGGTGTCGAAGATAGATGACACGTGGAAGGGACATCGACACAGGAGAAAGTGCTAGCAAAACGACGCGATGGTCGTGAGAACCACGGTTGAGGTGCTTATAGTTGAAGTGGTCCATCCGACAATAAAGGAGCTAACATACCAGCCATAATTTGTTACAAGTGTCGAGGAACAGGACACAAGGCATATGAGTGCCCAGAGAACCTACATGCTGCAGAGGAGTCGAAACCCAGATGTCGAAAGGATGAGCAAGTCGACGAGAGGGAAGAATCGACATCCAACAGCAATGGAGGTGAAAAGAAGAAGAATTGGAATCTGACGGTTCAGAGAGCCTTGATCCAGGAAGATCAACGTGACCCGATGGAACCAGCACAACGGAAGGCGATCTTTCGAACGAAGGTACGGATCGGGGAATGGAATTGCAAAACCATAGTGGATGGTGGAAGCACGAAGAATCTTGTGTCGACAGAAGTCATTGACAAGATTGGGTTGAAGTGTCAAGAACACCCACACCCCTACAAGATCTCATGGTTGCAGAAAGGACACCATGTCAGGGTGACCAGACAGTGCCTGATCAACTTCAGAGTTGAAGGATTAGAGGACAACATATTGTGCGATGTAGTTCCCATGGATGTATGCCATCTATTGTTAGGAAGACCATGGAAATACGATCGAAAAATGATCTATGATGATCGAGCCAACACAGTCACAGTGTGGAAGAATGGCATGAAGAGGACTCTTAAGCCGAGGCGAGAAGAGAAAGCCGACATTAAGCACGGCAAGAGCAATCTTTGGGAGAAGCGAGTGTTGATGAGCACCGCAAAAGAATTCCTTGTAGAGGAGGAAAAGCAGTCAGAATGTTTTGCGATCATTCCAAAAGGACCATATGTCGAAAGAATGACCAGAGAGGAGAACATTTCGGTCAAGATCGAGGAGTTGCTCAAAGAATTCAAGTACATAATGATTGATGAGAAAGCGACGGGATTGCCGCTGACAAGGAGCATATCCCATCAAATCGACTTGATTCCGGGGTCGAGTCTGCCAAACAAAGCACCATATAGGATGAGTCCAACAGATGGACAAGAACTAAACCTACAGGTCCAAGAGTTGTTGGACAAAGGGTTAATCAGAGAAAGTCTGAGCCCGTGTGCCGTACCAACGGTATTGACACCGAAGAAGGGTGGAGAATGGAGAATGTGTACCAACTCCAGAGCCATCAACAGGATCACGATCAAGTATCGGTTTCCATTTCCGAGGATGGATGACTTGATGGATTGCCTGGGTGGAGCGACATACTTCACAAAAATAGACCTGAAGATTGGATATCACCAGATTAGGGTCAGAGAAGGAGATGAATGGAAGACAACATTCACGACAAAAGAAGGGTTATACGAGTGGATAGTCATGCCATTTGGGTTGACTAATGCACCCATCACATTGATGAGATTGATGAATGAGGTGTTGAAACCATTTTTGGGAAAGTTTTTCATAGTGTATTTAGATGACATTTTGATTTTCAGTCGAACCAAGGTGGAGCACTTGGAGCACGTTCAACAAGTATTACAGAAATTGCAGGAAGAAAAGATGATGGTGAACCTGCAAAAGTGTTTCTTCATGAAGAAGGAATTAGTGTACTTGGGGTTTGTAATCTCGAGTAAAGGGTTGGTGATGGACCCAGAGAAGGTGAAGGAAATAGTAGATTGGTAGGAACCGATGAGTACGACTGGATTGAGAAATTTCCATGGACTTGCTAGTTTCTACCGGAAGTTCATTCGAGGATTCAGTCGGATTTGTGCACCATTGACAGAATGCATGAGAAAGGGTGAGTTCAAGTGGACGGACCCAGCCCAAAAAGCTTTTGACGAGTTGAAGGAAAAAGTCACTGAGAGCCCAGTCTTGGTGCTCCCAGACTTTGACAAAGTTTTCCAGTTCGATTGTGATGCGAGTGGAGCGGCAATTGGAGCAATGTTGAGGGAGGAGGGCCGACCAATTGCATTCTTTAGCGAAAAGATGAATGGAGCGAAGCAGAAGTATTCGGTCTATGACTAGGAGTTTTATGCTATCATTCAAGCACTAAAGAAGTGGAGGCATTATTTGGTTCCCAAGGAATTTGTGTTGTACACAGATCACCAAGCACTGAGATATTTGAACACTCAGTCGAAATTGGATCAGAGACACATGAAGTGGGTGGAGCTACTTCAAAGATATACATTCATGTTGCGACATAGGCCGGGCAAGTCGAATAAGGTTGCCAATGCATTGAGCAGGAGAGTTGCACTATTGAGCACGACGACAGTTCATGCAACAGGGATAGAGTCGATAAAGATAGAGTATGAGACCGACAAGGATTTTGTGAAAGCATGGAAGGCTTGTCAAGAACCTTGGAGTATCGACAGGACTCCATATTTGAGTTACTTCATCCAAGACGGCTACCTTTTCAGGGGAAGTCAGTTGTGTATTCCTAGAGGATTAGTAAGAGAGAACCTAATCTGAGAATTTCATAGTGGTGGGTTAGCAAGACACTTTGGCATCAACAAGACCAAAGCACTGGTTGACGAGAAGTATTTCTGGCCAGGGATGTCAACAGACGTCGGAAGATGGGTTCGACAATGTCAAGTTTGCCAGTTGGCCAAAGGAAGGAGTCAGAATACAGGGTTGTATGCACCATTGATGGTACCAGATAACCCTTGGGAGCATCTTAACATGGATTTTGTGTTAGGATTGCCGAAGCCTCAACAAGGAAGCGACTCAATATTTGTTGTAGTCGACAAATTTTCGAAGATGGGGCATTTCATACCATGTAAGAAGATGAGTGATGCCATAGGGATTGCTATACTATTCTTCAAGGAAATAGTCAGATTGCATGGGTTTCCAAAGAGTATCACGTCGGATCGGGATACCAATTTTATGGGGCATTTCTGGAGAACTCTATGGAAGAAATTGGACACGAAGTTGTAGTTTAGCTCAACATACCATCCGAAGATAGATGGATAGACCGAGGTGGTAACAAAATTTTGGGAAACCTTCTGAGATGTCTAGCAGCCGATAGACCCAAGCAGTGGGAGAATGTGTTGACACAGGCGGAGTTTGCATATAACAATTCTTTGAATCGGTCGATGGGATTGAGCCCATTCCAGATTGTTTAGGGGAGAAGACCACACAGAGTGGTGGATTTGGTCGAGTTACCGATAGAAACCAGAAAGAGCGTGGATGTAGAATCGTTCGCAAAGCATATGCATGAAGTTCATGAAAATGTGCGAAAGCGCATAGAAAGGAGTAACGCGGCATACAAGTTGAGGGCCGACAGGAAGAAGAGACTACAATCGTTCCACGAGGGGGAATTAGTCTATGCATACTTATGGAAGGAGAGATTTTCGACAGGAACATACAACAAGCTGAAGCTGAAGAATATAGGACCATGCAAGATTATGAAAAAGATTTCGGACAACGCTTATGTGTTGGAATTGCTGGAAGACTTGAACATTTCAGCAACATTCAATGTTTCAGATCTGTATAAGTTTGAAGAGGGGTCAAGCAGTGGAAGCAAGGAGGTGATATGCATCGACTGGACAAACCAAATTCCAGATCGACACAAAGAAGAGATCATCGAAGTAATCAAAGAACGCAAAGTTGGGCGAACGCGTAGCGCACGAAAGAAGGAATACTTAGTGAGATGGAAAGATGATGAGTTGTAGGAGGCCACATGGATTTCCGAGGAAGAGTTCAAGAGACTGATAGAGCTGTTGAATTCTTTTTCACCTGGGGAGTCTGATGCAGGAGCATCGGAGGCTAGGCCGAGCCGTCGATGTTGATCGACAGGAGGGAGCTGACCAGAGGGAGTGACGATGACCACTGGTGCAGGAAGCGGGTTGATTTGTCGAAGTCAACAAGTTGAGCAGAAGTAGTTGGAGTGCGACCGACTGGAGCAACGCAATAAATGTTGCGATTGGTCGAGAATCGATAGGAATTAGTCGATAGATGACAAAGTGAAGCGAGTAAGATGTCGGGTAGTCAATGAGTGGTCGAGCTATGATGCGACAGAAAAGGAGAGATGTGACTAACTACTGTAGAAGGGTCGGAAGGATAGAAAGTCAAGGGGCTATACCTAGTAGCTGTTCAGGGTTGCTGAGGAAGTTAATACAGTTATTGCAAGTTGGTGAAAGACATGACAGGTGACGTCATGGACAGAGGCTGTGTAGAATAGCTAGGAGCTGACAGTTGCAGGTTCACAGGATTTGGAAGGATCGGCGGATAGGAGGATGCATGTCTACAGAATTGCAGTAGTCTCAAGAACAGCAGCAGTAGTAGGGTAAGAGACGTGGAAGAGAAGATCAGGGGGATCTTCAGTCTTTGAGAGAAGTATCAGAGAGCGTAGTCAAGAGAAGTTGAGAAGAGTCACACCGACTGAAGAAGAGGGAGTTGAGATCGAACTATAGCTCAAAGTTCTAAGTTGAACCAAGAGAGGGTGAGGTTGACACACAGGGAGAACACACCACCAGTTGCTTCTAAGTTGTAATGGCTAAGGCCGACTATAGTTAGTTATTTGTTTACAGTTATTCCGCATTGTAACCGAATTCAAAGAAGTAATATAAAGCCACTTCTGGCATCTTGTTTTACACCAGTTTTGTGTAAGCACTGTGGTTTGTGTCGTGTGTATTTTTAAGCAAGAAAGTACCGAGTAAGGTGACTTGCGTCAAACATTAATGTTGATATTAATGTTAACATTAAAATTAATTTCATAAGGTTATGTTATGTTTCAGGTCGATGTTAATTATTGTATAAGGTTATGTAATGTTATGGTGTAATTATGGTTTCATTAGAGAATGGTTAATTATGGTTTGAGATTGCAATGATCATCATATGTCATGTTAGATTGCGACATTCATTAATGAAACCATAAATGTTAAGCATTCATTAATGAAAGCATAATTACACCATAACATTCCATAACTTTATACAATAATTAACATCAACCTCCAACATAACCTAACCATATCAAATTAATGTTAATTAACTTTAACATTCACATTTATGTTTATGAAATATAAATGTTAATATTAAAGTTAATTAACATTAATTTGATATGGTTAGGTTATGTTGGAGGTTGATGTTAATTATTGTATAAAGTTATGGAATGTTATGGTGTAATTATGCTTTCATTAATGAATGCTTAACATTTATGGTTTCATTAATGAATGCTTAGCTTTTATGGTTTCATTAATGAATCCTTGATTATGGTTTTATTATGACTTAAATATGTGACATTGAAGCCTTCCCAAAGGCCATGTTGGATTTCAATGATCGTAATATGTTATGTCAGATTGTGATGTTCACATTGATGTTTACAAAATATTTATGTTAATATAAATGTTAACATTAACATTAATTTCATTAAGGTTATGTAATGTATGAGTTTGATGTTAATTATTGTATAAGGTTATATTATGTTGGTTTTAAATTTTTAGTTGTGGTTTAATTATGGCTTAGAATTTCTTATGTAAATATTGAAGTATTTGAAGAATTATGTTTAAATATTTAAATATTTAAGGTTATGTTATGGTTGAATTAATATTATTATGTTAGACTGCTACATTCATTAATGATTATGTTAATATAATTTTTTTTTTTCACAAAAACGGTTGAGATTTTTTTGTCATAAAATAGGATGAGAAACAGAAGTACATAGTGCAAGAGAGGACCTGCTCCTTAGCAATCGAAGGCGGCCACTACTCTACCATCGTCTTAGTCCAAAAAACTGGAAAAAAAAACCTACTGGCGAATCAACAATATTACAACCCTATAGTCTCATAATCCATACAAACTTCATATAGACTTTTAACAACAGACGAATAAACAATATTACAGCCCTATAGTTTGTGGAGTAGTTCTCAACATAGCTTAAAATTCTTGACCAGTATTTCAAGAGCACAAAAAAAACTACCAGTAAATGAGCTAATTCAGTTCTCTGCCTTCTTGCCCAGCATATCCAGCAGGTACTTCCTCAGTTTTGCACTCTCAACACGAATTCTTTGAACATTTTCGTCAGCCTTGTGTGCCATGCCTCACAGCTTCCTAAGCTGAATCGTATCCCTAATATCTCCTTTATCCATGGCCATTTCCAAGGCTTCCAACTTCTCTTTCAGCAAATGAATCTCCAGTTTTGCTTCCAGTTCAGAGTTAGACAATTGTAATGCCATTTTCTTCCATTCTGCTACTTCAGTTCTGAGGAGATGCACCTGCACTTCGAGTATTGCTAAGTGGTCTTCCATGATTCCTAAGGAGGCCACGTAACCGTGCGAATTGGATGTAACAGATCCACGAGACGGTTCCATGCTTCTACCCAAGTTCAATCCCTGCAATTCACCGGTTGGGGGACATTTTCACTTCCTATAAACTACATCCCCATCAAATTTCACGTTTTCCTACACTTGCTTCCTGTTATGAAGACCTTCCGATTTCCCTGGCCAGGAGGGGAAGTGTTTTTGAAAGTTAATGGCTTCCTTGTTAAGAATAGGGATGGTGCTCATACGATAGGGGTAGCATGAGTTTGCCATTTGAGCGCAACTGAGAATGAAAACCCATAGCCATTTCCTTCCTGTCAACCTAAAGATTGGTATAATTGAGGCTTCTCCAGCCTTTCGAGGAGGTGTATTAAAGTTTTCCATATGCAAGCCATGTGATTCATTCGTGCTGTCGTCCTTACCTTGAAGAACCCCGATGGGTTTAGGACTATAGTCTAAGATTTGTAAAATTAGGAACATAGAAGATGTAGAGGTATAAGAGAATCATGCGAGGGGCTACAAACAAGGAATCCAAACCTTGGAGTGTATAATGCTATGGCTAACAAGGGATCCCTGAAGAATATTGACCCCTTTGTTTTCCATTTCGTCAACTTCCTGATTGTTCACACGTAGGTTATGCTGGAAGCTGATGCTATTCAATTCACTAACCAGATGTTTGAATAGAGTATGGATCTTGGATTCGGGCCTTTTCTTGTTCTTGCTAAGGTTTCTAGATACCTTTATTACCAATAAAGAGTCTCCACACACTTCTATATTACTTATTCCTTCACCTTTGGCAATCTCCAGACCTTTAATAAGGGAAATCCATTCAGCACTGTTATTGGTTCTTCTGCCAATACCCCAAGCATAATCCTTCAGTTTGTTTCCGTCGGAGTTGAAGAGCACTCCCCCCGCACCTGCCAACCCTGATTATGTTAATATAAATATTAATATCGTGACATTTATGCAATAATAATGTAAAATATGGTTTCTATATAATGTGAAATTCTAAGAGTTACATAGTGTTAATTTGATAAGGTTATGTTAGAGGTTGATAATATTGTTTGTAGAAGAAAATAGGTTCAACATCATTAACACTAGAATGATAAATGAAAATATGGATTGTAGAGGAAAGAGCATGAGAAAAGACAATAACATGGATAATTATAGCACTAACATGGGAAATGAAATTTTTTGGAAAAAAGTAATAATTTCTTAATATTAACATGAAAGATGATACATCAATGTTATAATATGTGAAATTATCATTATAAATTGTTACAATGATTGATCTTTTAGCATTGCTCGTTTTTCCTTCTAATTGTAACATATGCATTATTCTTCATTTTTGCATAATGTTCAAAACTAAAAGGTGGTGGTATTCGTAATTCATCCATTGATTTCACAACGTGAAATCACTATGAAATTCAATCCTTGCCACTCATTTTATCCAATATCAATCGTTTCCCTTTCTAATGTTAATCCTTGTGATTTATATACAATGATGCCCCATTGTTAGGATATCTCAGTACTCCATCCTTGTCCTACCTAGCATTATTTATTTCTCCTAGTTGTTGATGATGTCATTTCCCCCTTAGTGGTGTGCAGATGTCATCCAAGATCCATCTACAACCTTCTGAACCCTGCATGCACCATTTTAGGACCACTTCAGTCAGTTCCCTATTTTATAGGAACCTATTGAGTGTTCCAGTGCAGTCCACCTGAGTTATCTCACTCTTGTGGTGTGTTAGAGCTATGGATGCCACTGATTGTGGCCTCATGTGCCCATTTCTTACTGGCATGCATGACATACTCACTATTGCTCCCTCCTTAGTCAGTTAACTTATTGTAACTTCAGTTATCTGATTTTAGGTTCAGTTTAGTTGACTTTGAGTCTTCTGGAGCACTCCAGGGGTGATAATCCCTATGCTAGACAAACTGAGGTTAGAATTCTCTTGCATGATTTGGATTCTCTCCATTGTATTATAATTGTTAATTATATTGATAATTTAGTAGTGT
The DNA here is from genome assembly GCA_027924585.1 of Larix kaempferi. Lineage (NCBI taxonomy): Eukaryota > Viridiplantae > Streptophyta > Pinopsida > Pinales > Pinaceae > Larix > Larix kaempferi. Next base: position 21,907,918 of record BSBM01000515.1, read on the forward strand.
GACATTATTCTGATCCTATCTGATATCCGCTGCATATTATTCTTCTGCTCTTTTTTACTGCAGTTTCCACTCTTATTCTAATTTTCTGCCCATTCTTTCTTTGTGAGGTATCCTCGGTTCTTTAGATCTATTGTGACATAAAATTTCACATGATATCAAAGCCATGGAGCGAATAGGTTAAGCAACTGCTTTCATTAGTGCACCAGAAGCCTCTGGATTTCCACAACAAATCGTGGTGCCATTGCATTGAATTCATTGGAGAAATCCAATGAGTCCTATCTAGGTGTGAAGGATCCAGATAAAAGTGCCTATTGTCCTAAATCAATGCGCAGTAGTAATATACCTCCATTATTGATATTATTTTGCACGTTATTCTAATTTTATTAAGTGCAGCAACAGTTGCAGTAGTTTTCTGCAGTTGCAGCAATAGCAGTAGCAAATATTTTCCATTGTTTTTGCAAGAATTCTACAACAGCTTCCATGTATCTGAAAGGAATTCCTCCTCTCTCTCCATTCAGCTATGATTATTGGAAACCAAAGATGATATCATATCTGAAGAGACAAGGTTTTTTTGATATGTGTATTGGTGATATGAGATATTTTGCTTCCTATGAAGAAGAGAATGATTGGCTAAATGAATGTGATAGGGCCTTTGGAGCAATGTGTATTTCTATGTCTCCTAGTATGCACTACCTCATGGAAATTGTTGAATATCCAAGTGATCTATGGGCCCAACTAGACAAATAATTTGGCAAGTAGAATGAAGGGATTGGTGCAAATTATTTGGAGAACAAGCCCAATGATACCTCCTTAAGTGTTCTCTTTAATTATGTCTCGGCCTCAATCATATATCATCATGAATTTGTTCAAGATGAAGAAAAAGATGCAGATTCAACAATCATGTTATCAATGCCTTCTATTTCGAATTCTGAGCAAGATAAGCCAGTTCATACTCTAGAATCTGAAGAGGTTCTTAAATCCTCTCTTTCACATGAGTCTGTTGGTGTGAAGAATGATTATCTATCGAATTTTTTGGAGGTTAGATCATAGTTTGGAGGTGATGCATTCACCCTCCTTGATCACATTCTTTCTATGTACTTCTATTCGATCATTGGCACATGTTCTTAGAGTTTCATTAAAGATGCAGGACAATACCATTCGCTTGGGTTCAAGTATCAAGCATATTTTTGTTTTGATCTCACCCTTGCTGGTTCAATGGAGATCACAAGAAACCATCTATCAATTCTTGGAGCTGATTTGAAGTCCAAGCCACCACCATCATGTCATAGTTCATTTGGTGATGATCTCACTTAAGTTGGTTCAAAGGAGATATCAAAGAACTATCTACACATTCATGGAGTTGATCCTACCTCATTTGGTTTGAATCAAAGGTTCCGGGACGATCTTCATATCTTTGGATTTGTTCTCACCATGTTCGGTTTGAAGAGCAAGTTCAAAAAGCCTCCATATTCGCTTGCATCCACTGAAGGAGAATACAAGCACATGAATTTGGATCATGATCCACTTCTTCCCAAGAGGAAGATACCTCCAGACATATGATCAAGCATCACACCTACTTGATTTTGGAGCAATTAATCTTTTGGTGTGTTTCAGTCCAATTTGAGGGGGGGCTTTCCCATGAGGTTTTCCCCATTTCCTTGGTTCATGGAATGTTCTTTATTTTTTATCATTTATTTAATTGTATGGGTGACATTTGGTCTTAGTAAATAGGGCCCAAGTTGCAAAAGTATGGATTACAGGGGGTGTTAGGATATTTCAATACTCCATCCTTGTCCTACCCAGCATTATTTATTTTTCCTAGTTGTTGATGATGTCATTTTCCCCCTAGTGGTGTGAAAATGTCATATAGGATCCATCTAGCACCTTCTGAGCCATGCATGCATTATTTTAGGACCACTTCAGTCACTTCCCTATTTTATAGGAACCTACTGAGTTTTGCAGTGCACTCCGCTTGAGTTATCTGACTCTTGTGGTGGGCTAGAGCTCCGGATGCCACTTATTGTGGCCTCATGTGCCCTTTTCTAACTGGCATGCATGAGAGACTCATTATTGCACCCTCCTTAGTTAGTTAACTAATTGTGACTTCAGTTAGCTGAGTTTAGGTCCAGTTCAGTTGAGTTTGAGTCTTCCGGAGCACTCCAGTGGTGATAATCCCTATGCTATACCAACTAAGGTTTGAATTCTCCTACATGATTCATATTCTCTCCATTGTATTATAATTTTTCATTATATTGATAATTTAGTAGTGTGACATTATTCTGCTCCTATCTGAGTTCTGCTACATATTATTCTTCTTCTCTTTTTTACTGTAGTTTTCACTCTTATTCTAATTTTCTGCTCATTCTTTCTTTGTGAGGTATCATTAGCTCTTTAGATCTGTTGTGACATATAATTTCACACCCATGTCATCTTTAGAGGAATTTTCTTACAATTTCCTTTAACAACAGATGATATTGGTATAAGGTTTGGATTACATGAGTCCCAAGGAAGAACAATGCACCTATTAAAAAGAACTGTAACATACAATGGAAGTTGAGGAGGTTTTGAACCAACTAGATATACAATATTCTTAACATAACCAAGTGCACCATTCACTAAACCATCTTCAACCCACAAGTTGCATGTCATCATGACACATTGTCTAGAGAATAGAAGAACTTAAGCTTCCAAATGTTCATCATCACCAGAGGGATTTTCAAAACACCTAATATGTTCAGGAACACATCACGCAATTGGAGAATTTAAAGTTTCTAGCATGCATCTATTATGTAGCATGACTAACTCATTTGATGGAAAAATATGGATCCCTAAATCAAATTTTCTCCTCTACAAAGGATGCAAAGACATTTGAGCCCATTCCATAAGAAGATTCCAATCATCAAAAAGTGGGTCAGCATTTCTGATGTTTGTCAATAGTTGTCGAAAAGCATATTGTTTTGGATCATTACCTTGTTGAATAAATATTGAACCCAAAGTGACAACAATATTGAAACTTTTCCATGAAACATTTCTAGCTGTGTTCCCTACATATATAGGCTTATCCCTCACAAGATATAATTGAACAAGGTGTCTACAAGAATGATGGATCTACCACCAAAAGGATTTTTATTATTATCTGGAAATGCTTCTAGTAATCGAGAATCAATCTAAATGAAGAACCTTCACTACAAGGAAAAGGCCCTTAAGTGGAGGTTATAGCGGATGCTCCTCTCAAAAGAGCTCTAATATCCGTTTGTAGCGGAGGTCACTAGTAGAGGAGGCACGCAGCCATAGGTTGTAGTAGATGTTTTTTCTTCAATGCATTTCTAAACCACACGCACTGATTCGTCTCCAAAAAACACTCATTGGGACCGCAAAAAACCACGTCGCATTGTAAAAAAATATCAATGAAAAAATTAATTTTTGCAAGATGTGCAAAATTTTTCTAAAACCATCGCGGTGCATTTTTGGAAACTTAACGCACTAGTGTGTTATGTTTCAAATAATACATCGTAATACATTTTATTAAACATTAGTTTTCACAATTCATATTGGGAAACCTAACGCACCGGCCCATTATGTTTTGAAGAATGCACCATATTATATTTTATTAAAAAAAATATTGTGTTATCTAAAAAACCACGGACCGCTGTGTTATGTAATAACCCACAACTCGGTGCGTCCAATATAAATGAATGCAATAGGTTATTTTATTAAAAAACTTTATATTTTACTTAAAATCCTAAACATGGGTCATTAATTACTCTTAAATGCACCAGTGCATCTAATATCACCTAATGCATCGGTTTTGTATTTGTTAAAAATTAAAATATCAATAAATGTTAAATTTGATTTAAAAACCTAGAGGCGGTGCAGTTTACGTACACTGCATCAGTGCGTCCCACTGCCAGGCACACCGAAACAAGGTTTTATAAAAGAATTTATCACGTTGTCAAACTCATTTTTACCCATCTACAGTGTGTCTAAGCCATCTGCACTGGTGCCCTTCATAACCGACCTAGACGCCCTGCCACCTATGTTCATTCCACCTATTGTTGACACATTGCACATTCTTAATGCTTACTGACTTGAGTTTGATTTTTTCCAAAGGTGGGAAAAAATTCAAATTCTCTATATATAGCTAGGATGCCTCCTTGACGTGTGGTTTAGAAGGTAAATTAATTCTTACTTTATAATTTAAATTCTTAGCAAATTGAATTTTGAAATTAAGCCATAATTTGCCATTTTTTTTATCAAAAAAAATAAAAAATTGCGTGGTGCATTCGATTCATTCGGCTCGCACTAAAACTTGGTGCACTCTATAAATTGTTACAACGTGCACCATTTGCAGTATGAGCCAAACGGCTCGAACGCACCGCATAAATTGTGCGCTACGCTTTCGTAGCACACTGCCATAAAATAAACTGTATTATAAAAATTATAAACTAATAACCAGTTCGTTAATTACACATACATGCACCGACATTATGGTTCCCTTATGTGTACCGAATGCACAAGTAAATATTAACAAGAAAATTTGAAAAAACAAAGTATATGGTGCGTATAGTGCACGTCAGCACACTAGTGCTTGGTTCTATGAAATTTAGTAGGAGCACTGTGGACACATTTCCAATCATCCATAAATTAAATAAACTGCGGTGCTTTTACATCAAGTCAGTGCACATAAAACAGTATGTTGATAAGGTATAAACACACCGACAACTGGAATTTAAAAATTTTGCAGGAACTAAAAAATCATAATTCAAAGGTGCTCCTATTTCATGTCAGCGCACCGATATTCGGTTCTATGACATGTTGTAGGCACATTGTTGACACATTCCTTATCAATTATAAAATGACATAAATGGTGTTGCTTTTAGATAAAGTAATAGTACCATTTACGGTGCACTTATGTGTTAACGAAGAACTAATTCATACACATTAAAATTTTATTGTATCATAAAAAATCATAATTCAATGGTGCTCCTAGTGCATGTCAGTGCACCAATGTCCAATGCTCTGATGTCCATAGGCTCACTGTGAACGCAAATTTAAAAACACATCAATGCATGTGTATTATAGAGCACCGACTCGATAATAAAATTTTAAATTTATAGAAATATATCACTAGTGTGTTGTGTTAGTTTAGTGCACCAAATACAGTGCTTAAAAAGTAAAAATGCACCGTAGATGGTGCGTTAGTTTTATATTGGTGCACTATGGGTCATTTTTTTGCGAAAAATATTAATTTTGATTTTAGTACATATAATTCTCATATAATGCTTTTATATGTATTTTGATGAGACTAATTGATTTTATATGTGAAACGTAGATCTGAACACTGCGAGGACATGCAACAACATGAATCACAAGTTGACCAGCATAACTTCTAGAGAGAGTGGGAGGTGAGAGAGAGGGAGAAAAATTTATACCCTCGTCCTATTACTCCACAAACGAGACACCTCTTGAGAGTTGTCAACCTCCTAAATTTATATGAGGAGGAGACGTCACTCAAGGGGAACAGTACATTTCTCACCCAGTTGATCACACACTAGGATTATCATAGGCGGGCGTTTCGAGTTTGTCCTAATTAGTGGCTCTGACCCACTGAGGAAATATATTTCATCACTGGTATCTCTAGGAAAGGTGAGGACTTTCCTGAGTTACCTGAGGTCCCAGTTGGAGTTGTGGTAGGGACTCATCTAGTATATGTTTGGAGATATGTTGATCCCAACATCATCAACCCTACTTATTTTCAGGTCAACAGTGGGCACTTTTCCATTGCTAATTTTGGTAGAGAGGATGTGAGGTGCCTCTCTTTGTTGGTGACGACCATTGTGCATATCACCAATGATGGGAAACACATTAGATGACCTATATTATATTATGTTGATTCTTTAGTGCAGGAACCTAGATGCGTTAGTTGGTCTGCTATTTTTTATAACAATTTTTTTATGCTCTTTGTCGATATTGTGCGTGTATTGGCAGGAGGGAGAACTTCCATTTCAGTTCTTTGTCTATTTTTTGAGATATTTTCTCCCACTAGGCCATCTTTTGACTGTCACCCTCCTAGGTTGATGACAAATGTGTGTATGTGCATGTGGGGGGAGATGATGTCCAAGAGGGGCCAACCAGACTTTCCAGTGAGGATCACCACATAGGTGCTCGAGATGCTAGGCTATAAGGACCCACCTTGATCAGACATGGTTTCATATCCATACACGTGATTAGATTGGAGAGGGTGCCCCAACATCTTATTCACTCAAGACGAGCCAATAGATGATAGAGGTAAATTTAGCATTATGTTTGAATTAATCTAGTTTCATTTTATTCTTTGTATACATAATAAATTTTAAATTGTTATATTAAATTCATGTTTAATGAAATTGTCTAATTATTATTGTGTACTATATATTTTACAGATGTTGGGGAATTTGATGGCGATGTGTTGCCTCCTATGGATCAGGATGAGGAGGAGATGGATCTGGATGGTCATTCTGTGGTGCCCCATTTAGCCAGACCTGTCCTTCGATGCAGGCCAGATGAGAGGTACTGATAGGACGTAATAGATAGGTTGGCTATGTTGTTTGAATATCAAGGGGTTCGGCCTATACCGGTGAGGTACATTGTGGGGGACCCTCACCGCTTAGAGTTGTGGAGGATGATTCCTCGTGATATGAGGAACTTGATGCAACAAGTTCTTGGTTCTTTTGATATTTTAGATGGTATTTCATCGTCAGATGAGGGCGGATATCCTTAGCCTGCTAGTCCACCTCCTTCTACATCAGTTTATTTGACTAGTGAGGTATCCTCCTCATCATGTGAACCTCATGATCCTTGGAATCCACCTCCTCCTCCTCCACCTTTGACATCTCATCCTCCTCCTCCTCCACCATGTCCTCCTCCTCCACCTCCAACAGCTCCTTCATCATCTACCCTGCTCCTACTCAAACTTCCTCCTGATCCTACTTCATCATCTCCTCTAATCCTACTCAATCGACTTGTTGATCCTACTTATCATCCCTACCATCCACCATTTCCTGCTCCAATTGGTTCTATTACAAGATGCTCAGAGGGGGTCAT